>OZ037776.1:597500-662500 GCA_964035525.1 Porites cylindrica
ACCACATTTCAATTGTTTTCCTCCACCACCACAACCACCTCATTTCCATTGTTTTCCCTCCACGAGATTCTATAAGAGACTACCAATTGCCATTCTTAGTTCATTTTGTAGCAATGTCTCGTGTAGTGAACAACAATCGCGGTTTTCTTCAACTGTTAGCTGATTGCCCTGCTTATCAGCGCCAGTTTCTTTTAAAGTCAGCTACTCCACAACAACTAGTTGCTACATGCACTAGTTCAAGTCTTATACAATATACTTATGAGACATATTCCCATCCCCGAAGAAAATAAGCGGATATTGCTGCCATATAAGGATGTTTTACTTGACCTGGCCAGTCCAAATGTCCCTTAAAAAACAAAGAGGCGAGTCCTTCTACAAGAGGGTAGTGGTTTTATTGAAGATGTATTAGCCCCTGTTGTTTCAAGCTTAGGCTTTCTAATGCTATAAAAGAGATGACGCATCGCTAGGTTGATCATTCGAAGCTAAGTCTGTCACGGGTACTCATCAAAATGAAGAGAAAGATAGATTTGGTTGTAGAAGAACACGAGAGTGATCATGAAGAAAGCGAAAGTTCTGGTGATGAAAGCGAGGATGAAGAACCAAAAATAAAAGATGTTTTGAGTCATCTTTCCCGAGCAGTGTTGGAAAAGCGTGCTTCTGATTTGCTGCATAGTATGGCCGCGTCCAAAGATATTCTTTTCTGGACCCCCAGCGGACAATTACTTCGAAATAAACGCACTATTCCAGTCACAAACATCGCCGAGCTAGTTGAGTATGTGTTACTCCCTCATAACAATGAAGTTACCAAGCCTCGTGCGCTGAATACGTTTCTAGATGTACTTGTAGAGTTAGGAATCGATATAGGTTTAATCAAGAACAAAAAGTTGTTAGTGATTTAATACAAAAGGAAAAAGGCTACCAAAATGTAGAAAATACTTCCGATAACGAGAGTAATAATGAGGAGAGTTCATCGGATATTGAAAATCAGGAGGAGGAGGAGGAGGAAATGGCTTCTGAGAATGGCGTTGAAGCAGAAGACATCCAAAGAGCGACAACGACACTGAAAACGACAGTCAGGAAACAGAAAGTGGTAGTCCTGAAACGTCCACTACCTTTCACTCTAAACGTCACTGTGAACATTGTAAGAACTCTAATGTGTACTGGACATTGATCATGAAATGTCCTAAATGCTTTTTGGCACGATTACTACAAGATTTGTCCTATATGCGATCACCACATTCCCGAGGGGAGAAATTACATGAAAGAGGGCTTTCTTCGGTGTCAGTCAGCAGTTACACACAAAAACGTGAAGACGTTGGAAACCAATTTCTATTCCCCTTCTAAAGAGGAGAACGAAGCTGAGTAGTCTACTATGTTGAAACTTAACCCCATTTTCGATTTCCCTTGGATTTCCCGCATACTAATTTGGATTTCCTCCATACTAATAGTGCCTTCCTCCATATACAATGAAGTGGATAGGTTTACTAATGAGCGAATACGACAGTAGGCACAATAGGCTTGCCTAGACTTGCCCGTTAAGTAACTTGAGCCTGGTTTTCGGACCGTCTATTAAAAGGAAAATAGGAATAAGAGAAGCGATCACCTAGCAACGCGAGAAACGGCTTCCTATATCTTATTTAGCGCTAAAACTCAGATATATAAACAGAACATACATAAAGTGGAGTTGAAAAGTCTTTATTTCAATTTAGCTTATATCTGTCTTATTTAGCGCTAAAACTCGGATATATAAACAAAACAAACACACATATACACAAAGTGGAGCTGAAAACTCTCTATTTCAATTTTGTCTATCTTGAGGAAATGAAAAAAACTATTGAAGTCTCAGCGTTTCACGCGCCGTTAGTCAGGTAATTATGCGAGTTCACAAGCCCACCGTTGCATACAAATTAGCTCTGCAGTAAAAACCCCAAGGGAGCATCTTGACTTATTATTATAAAAACACACAAAAAAACCAATTAATAACTTAACAAAGATCAATTGAAACACGCGACTAATAATTGCTAGCAATAAATCCAGACACGTTTCTTAAGACACAAGAAATCAACTTTATTACCCTTTATTAAAATAATTGCAAAAAGATTAGATTAAAGATTCTTTTAAATTAGTCAAAGAATGCAAGCCATCCTTTATTTAACACTGCGCACAATGTTTTACTCACCCCTCTCCGTTTTCAGTTATATTTCCCTCCTCAATTTTTTCTTATTCCCTCCTCCACAATTTTATTATTTCCCTCCTCAATGTTTTTATTCTCTCCTTCACAATTTTTATTATTTTCGCTCCTCAATGTTGTTTATTCCCTTCCTCCACCTACACCTCCTCATTTATTCTATATATTTTTCCATCCACAAATACATCGACCTCCTATCGACCCTACATCGACCCCACATCGACCCCTCATTGACCCTACATCGACCTCACATCGACCCGACATCGACCCTACATCAACCCCGCGTCGACCCCTCATTGACCCTACATCGATCCCACATCAACCCCTACGTCTTAAGAAACGTGTCTGGATTTATTGCTAGCAATTATTAGTCGCGTGTTTCAATTGATCTTTGTTAAGTTATTAATTGGTTTTTTTGTGTGTTTTTATAATAATAAGTCAAGATGCTCCCTTGGAGTTTTTACTGCAGAGCTAATTTGTATGCAACGGTGGGCTTGTGAACTCGCATAATTACCTGACTAACGGCGCGTGAAACGCTGAGACTTCAATAGTTTTTTTCATTTCCTCAAGATAGACAAAATTGAAATAGAGAGTTTTCAGCTCCACTTTGTGTATATGTGTGTTTGTTTTGTTTATATATCCGAGTTTTAGCGCTAAATAAGACAGACATAAGCTAAATTGAAATAAAGACTTTTCAACTCCACTTTATGTATGTTCTGTTTATATATCTGACTTTTAGCGCTAAATAAGATATAGGAAGCCGTTTCTCGCGTTGCTAGGTGATCGCTTCTCTTATTCCTATTTTCCTTTTTTAGTAAACCTATCCACTTCATTATATATGGAGGAAGGCACTTAATTAGTGTGGAGGAAATCCAAAGTAGTATGCGGGAAATCCAAGGGAAATCCAAAATGGGGTTAAGTTTCAACATAGTATACTACTAAGATGAAGATTAATTAATTTCCATTCCTTACAAATCGCTGTGTATTTGACTCTTTTTGTTATTTTTTTTTAATATAGTTTTTAAAACGGTATCTCTCTTGTGGTTTTATTGCTAGCAATTATTAGTAGAGTGTTTTTATTTGTCCCTGTTAAGTTATTTCAAATTGTTTATATAATAATACGTCAAGGTGCTCCCTTAAGTCTAGCTGTAGAGATGAGCTAATTTGTATTCAACTTTGGGCTTATGAACTCGCATAATTAACTGACTAACGGTGCCTGAAACTCTGCGACTTTAATAGCTTTTCATTTCCTCGAGATAGAACGGAGAAAACGGTTTTGCAATAGTCAGACAAAATTGAAATAGAGAGTTTTCAGCTCCACTTTGTGTATATGTGTTTTGTTTATATATCCGAGTTTTAGAGCTAAATAAGATATAGGAAGCTCTTTCTCGCGTTGCTAGGTGATCGCTTCTCTTATTCCTATTTCTCTTTTAATAGACGGTCTGAAAACCGAGCTCAAGTTACTTAACGGGCGAGTTTGGGCATGTCTATTGTTGCTATTGAATAAGGGAGACGCTCATAAGTAAACCTATACCGAATTAGTATGCAGGAAGACCCTCATTAGTATGAAGGAAGGCACTTTCTCCCTAGGTTATAACAATGGGTGACGTCATGGACTCGACCCTTATACATATTAATTAAGGGAAGGCACACGGAAGGCGAGGGAAGGCACCAACGAGGCTTATCTCGCAACACAGTAGACTACTTTCCTTACTAAGTTTAGGCAGATTCTCCGAGGGATTATTGATCAATATTTCCTCGAAAAAGAATGTTTTCGTCCGAGTTTTTATTCTGACTATACTCTGACTATCCGCCATTTTGAAACTGGACTTTTTAAAATCCGGTAGTGCCAGGCCCCCGCGCGGCATGAAAGAGGTTAAGCTACCTTTCCGCCGCAAATGATTCAACCTATAACACTTTATAACTTGTGTCCGCTAACACAACATTCTCGCTAAAACTCGTAGTAAAATGACGACTATCACTTTTTCCCGCCAAAATGACCCTGGCTCACGCGCGGGCACTAATAGATCTTTTTACCGATTCGGCGGCCGTATTGGATTAATTGGATCTAAGGAGTATTCTGGGATGCCCCGGGGGCATGAGCACGATGCGATGTACTCGCATCAGTATTTGAACTCGCTTTTCGGTCCATTTTTTCCTAGAAAAAGATTGTAATGGGAAAAAAAGATCGTTGTGCGGTGTTTGGATGTAATGATGATCGCCTTTTTCCCAAGAAATATGCATTAAAAGTTCTCTTTTTGCCCGAAAAGCGCTTGTAAATACTGAGCGAGTGCCCCCGGGCATCCCACAATACTCCTTAAATCTAATAAATTCAATATGGCTGCCGTATCGGTAAAAAGGTCTATTAGTATTAAGGAAATCTCGTACTCGTAGTCGTACTCGTCTTTGAATCTAATGTCTCTATTCTTTTTCCATCAAATCAATTCTTTGTTATTGATTAAGCCCTTATCGACTCCTAACTCCGCAAGTCCACCTATGAACACATTTAACGTACGAGGTTTGGTCACATAATCGTTATGAGGAACTGGCGTTGAACACACTCAGCTAGCTCGGTAATGTTTGTCACGGCAATAACGCGTTTATTTCGAAGTAACTGTCCGCGGAGAGGCCAGAATAGAATATCCCTAGAAGCTGTCAAGCTATGAAGGAAATCAAAAGCATGCTCTTTACTTACCGCCTGGGAAAGACTACTCAAAAGATTTTCCATCGTTGGCTCTTTATTACTGCTTTCATCATCAAAACTTCCGCTCTTTCATTTTTCACTATTGTGCTCTTTATCAACCAAATCTATCTTTTTCTTCATCTCGAGAAGTGCTGGTGGAAGGGAGCCTTCGAATAAGTAACTAATAGCGGAGCTCTCGCGCGCGCGAAGCAAGCTCAGCGGAGCACCATGGATAACAAAATTAATTGGTAAACTATCCATCCGAGAAAATTTGGTTATGACGTAGCGTACGCCCGCCCGCCCACCCGTACACACACTTCATGTAAGCCGATGTCAAATGTCAGAATAGATCTTGCACATCTTGACACTAGCTTGTCAGCCAGTTATGTTACCCATCCGTATGAGTATGATTGACAGCTGTCAAAATCAGACATCCGCTGACAATTATCACATGACCATCTCGCGGGCTCAGATGAAAGACCAGACGTTTTGCCCCCTACATATAAGCTGATATAATATGTCACACCTACCAATTTAACAGAGAAACAAAACTATATGCGCGAGCCAAATTAAGGTCAATTGAGAGCTATCAAAATGGGACATGTGCACATCAGAAAACTAATAACATGGGCTCAGGTCCGCTCAGGTACACGATCTGGCATTTCGCCGCCACCACGAGCCGGCTGAAATGTCTTACTTACACTTTTAGTCAACTGTCCGTTGATACTAATATTTGCCATTCTAATGAAGGTTAATTGACAGCTGTCAAACTGGAACATCCGCTGACCATCATCACCTGACTGTATCGCGAGATCATTGTTCTACTCATTGAGGTCCCTTTTTTTAAGCTTTCTGCTGCTATTTTATTTGATCACGGGCTCAATTCTGTATTTTAAGCGAGGCCCCATTGCTTAGAAAATATATCCATCCTAAAATATTTGGCAATCACGTGACGGTACACCGACCGCCCGATCTTCCGTCCGTCGGCATCACAGGAATACCAATGTTTAACTTCACACTTTCTGGCAAGTTTGGGAGCCTGCAACCTGATTGTACATCCATGTTTTGATCAATTGACAATTGCCAAAACAGTGTATCCGCTGACCAGTATCGCCTGACCGCGCTTATCTGGCTCATGATTTTCAGAGACACATTACTCTCAATACTTGTTTTCGTGAATAAAAATTATTACATGTTTCATCGAATTATAATTATTTTATTGGTTGTTCGTGGTCCCTCTCGCAATTTTTATGGTCGCGCCGGTTGTTTTCAGTCGTACATAAACATCTCGCCTGTAGGAGTACTCAAAATGCCGCGCGTAAATATCGCTCGCTTTTAAAGCACATAACAATAAACAGTTTTATAAATAAAGGAAAGCGTAAACGGTAACTCTATTAATGTTCATTCAAACACTTCACAGCTTGAAATGCAAATTAGTTGGTGCTTATCAAAAGTGAGAACCCGTCCGTCTGGCCGAAAAGGTGATTTTGGGAATTTTTTTATCGTTCTCACTAAAAGCCCATTATTATTGCCCTGTATATCACACAGGGCCAGATTTTTCTAACGGAAGAGTCTCGAGAAACGTTTTATAATGTGGTCAATGCTATAATTTGTTGTGCAAAGGAAGCGCGTGATTCGATCGTCCTGGATATTTAATGACTGCAATTTGTCTTGAAAAATTGTGAAGAAATGCAGAATTATAGGTTTAAATGGGGCAAAAAAGAACAAATTCTGTCCGAGGCCTGTATGATAAAAGAACAGCACCTCATAGTACTGTTTAACTCAGATGTGATGAAAAAAGGTATATTTAAAAGTCTTGTTGCCACCAGATTTGTCACCAAGATTTTTCTTGTAGAGTAAAACTTGTCAAACATAAGAAATCCGGCATGATTTTTTTTTATTTTGGCCTCCCTTTTGGACAGAGATAAGCAACGTGTAAATTGGCTGCCACCGAGGACTATCGTGTGTTCATAAAATTACATTTTGGGGCTGTCCAATTATCCATAGTCTCTCCAATGGAGTGGTTGGAGAGACTGTTAATTAACCTTACAAAATTAAGGTGGTGTGCGACTGGGTTATTTCACGTTTGGGAGGAATTTGTTTTCCACACCTAATCTTCTGATGACGAACATGATTGCTATTTGTAAGTGTAAATATAAGACAAGTACTCGATGTAAAATTTGATTCACTCTTGGACTGTCAAATTATTTTTCTCTAAAATCACTTAGCCTTTGCCTCAAAGTCACATGAATGTGCCCTAAAGTTAACTGATTTGTGTATTACAAATAAGTTTATCGTTTGATTTAAATTAAGAATTTATTAACGGGAGCTTTGCTTTTAGCCCTGGCTAAATCTATATATTAGCTTCGTTTCCTCTTTTATAGCATCAAAAAACCTAAGGTTGTAACAACAGGTATCACCCACTTGTACTAGAATTCGCTTCTTTGTGAAGTAGAAGACAATGTTGTTGCTAGGTCTACTAGGGCATCTTTATATGAAAACAATTTCCTTTTCTTCGGGGATTGGAATGTAGTTCTTAAGTACATTGGACTAATGCATGCATGAGTTATGGAGTGTCTGTTCGTAAGAGAAACTGGCGCTGATGAGCTGGACAAACAGCTTTCAGTTGAAGAAAATCACAGATGTTCTTCACAACACGAAACATTGCTACCACACAAGAAGTACAAGATAGAGTAGTCGGCTGGACATTCCGAGATGCCATCGAGCTGTTGGTCAGCGGTCATTCTCCTACCGAGGGGTAAAGCTTTGGAATGGCATCAGTGATAATAGGGACCTTAAGGAACGACGACGACCACGGCAGTGAAAATATCACTAAAAATATGAATTTGCGTCCTTTCAAACTTAATCGCGTCTATTTGGAACCGCTCAATTCGTCAAATGTTGGCGACTTTTCCTGGAGTTGAATCTTTAAGGGCTTTATCCAATGTTCAAAGAAAGAAGGGAAAATTTGTCGAAGTATGTCCACGTCCTCCATAAAACGTCACATTAGGAGTTTCACGTCGTAGTCGTGCAGCGGACGTCAAAGAAATGTTTTAAAAAGCGTAATGCAGGTGCAGGTGTTTTTCTTATAAAACCAATTGTTTTTTGACGTTGTTGTTGTCGTCGTCGTCGCTGCTGAAGGTCCCTAATGTTAAATCTACCGACACAGTTAACATGTTTAATATAAGAAGCGACTTTGTCAAACTACTTCTTTCCAATCAAGATCCGGATTTGTAAATAACAAGTTTTATTTCATTCATTATTTTTATTTTTGTAATTGTTATTTTTATGAATTACTGTTATTGACTCCTTTTTCTTGCTATTTTCTTGCCTAATTCTCTTGTGACTGAAAAGCTATTTTAGGGAGTTACAATAAAAGTATGTATTTGGATCCTACGAAATGAGCAGCATTGACGCCAAGTGACCTGAAACGCCGCCTGCCACTTCGAAATGGCACACTTTGAAAGATTGGTAGAATTCTTTGGCAATATCTAGCCGATGTTTTGAAAACCAACCTTACGAAATTTGCAGTCATTTGAGTGAAAAGGCGTCAAGGCAGGTTTCTTAAACCCGAGAAGCTCCAAGATCACAGTAACGAAGGAAAAGAGAGGAGAGGAGAAAGAGAAAGAGCGAAAAGAAGGAAATGAGGAGAAGAGAAAAAAGCAATAGTTGCACTCTTAGTTTTTATAATAGCTACTTTGGAGATCTATTCACCCGTCCTAACGCACCATAGGGACACCAATGTGAAATGTCTAATTTTCTAGCTAGTGTGGGAACCTCTAACCTGTTTTTAACTTGATAATAGACATCCATATTATGGCCAATTGACAGGTGTCAAAACGGTGTTTGCTGACCAGTGTCACATGACCGTATCGCCAGGTCAGATGTCAACTCATGGAGGTCGCGTGTTTTTTTGAAGTTTTTCGCTGACCAGTTGTTAGCTATTAAATGATCGCGGGCTCAAGTTTATGTGTTATAGTCATATGGTTTTTCCGTAAAGTTAATTATAGTTTTGTGGTCTTTTCAATAGTTTAAAGTCCATTGTCTGCAGTAAATTTAAAATGCATAAACGGGAGCTTCGCTTCTAGCTTTGACTAAATGTATATATTCGAAATGTGGTGGTGGTGAGGGAAAACAATAGAAATGTGGTGCTGGGGGTGGTGGAGGGAAAATAGTAGAAAGTGGTGGTGGAGGAGAAAGAAAATAGCAAAAAAATCTTTTGGTGGTAGAAAGAGCCAGTTTGCCTTCATCCTCCTTACCATGTACAATTTTCGCGCCAAGAATCAGTGAACCGGAACCATGACTATAAGCTGTCTACAATGGACAATGACAGTGGCGGGAAATTGATCGTTTATGGTTACTTTACGACTTAGTGATTTTAATCCACAAGCTTATTCCTTCGACAACATGAATCAACCAATGTGTTACGAAAAATTGTATTGCGTGACTTTTAAACGTGACATTCTAGAAGCTTTGCGAGAGTTCATCGTTTGTTTATTTTAGGATCTTGTGTCAGCGATTCTAAAGCGGTATATTTTGTAATCTTTCTATAATTAGACTATTTAGAAAGTTCTAGAATCTTATTGTAACAGTATAAAAGTAGGCTAGTCCGAGTTAAGTTTTAACTACTTTTCACAAGCGTAGAGAGTTTGACGTTAGTCGTGTTTAGTCAAGTGTGACGAGACAGTGTTTATTCAAGTTGGCGGAGGCCGTGTAAGTTTATCAAGTTCATTGAAGTTGGCGGAGGCCGTGTAAGTTTATCAAGTAACTGCAGTTGGCGGAGGCCGTGTAAGTTTAACGAGTTACGTGCTGTTGTGGAGTTTTACTTCGTGGAAACTACGTTCATTTTGGAATAAATCTTCTTGCTGTTCCGACAACCCTGCGTTCAGTTTAGTTTGCAAGCTACCCGTCCTCTAAAAGATTACCCGCGTTACAGAATGAAAACTTTTCTTAGCTTCAAGTCGACCAATCAAAAAGACTGAGACTAAGACTGAGTCACTGCCCCGAAAATTACTAGAAAATCTTTCAAACCGGTTAAAGAACATAAGAACATGACAAACAGGTTGAACCGGTCAAGGTTAGGTAAAACTATTGCTTCTATTGTATTAGAAATACACAAAAGGGAAGATAATAAGATTCCACCGCATTTTATTCTTGAGGTAAAGACAAAAAGCTATGACGTCATCGACGTTAAGGTATTCCCCCTCAAATAAAGATTCCTCCCTAAAAAGGTCAATTCGGTCCTTACTATACCGCTAAACAAGAAAATAACCCATCTACAAGAAAAGAATTCAACAAATAAACTCGAAAGAGAGTTAATGTAAGTATGCAAAGACAAAATAATGTTACCTGTCAGTGGTGAAAATAAAAACTTTTTCAAATTTGTATTTTTGCTGTTAATTCTAACTTCTTTTAACCTTAGGTTCATGTGCTCTTCGCCCAGGAAGTGTTGCTGGTGGAGGAGCCATTGAAATTGTAGCAGACAAAGGATGCATAACCATAAGTATTAACCATTAGCAAATTCTTTGTAAACTATTTAATATGTAACTTGTTAACAACGTAGAACCCTAAAAGGCTGAAGCGTGCTCAAGAACTGAGATAGTGTCCGGCTTCCCACAATAACCATCATTGCGGGAAGATCTTGTGGAGTGTATTGTTTATAACTCATTTTCCTGATTTCAATGCAACACTGCTAATTTTTTACTCAGAAACTGGGTTTTAATCGTCTTATCATCCTGTATCTATCTCAGGCTTAAAACTGTTCCTTGAAGAAGATCCTTAAATGACCCAATTAGCAGAAATTCAATATTGCATTATTAGCCTGTTCACGCCACGCCTTCAGGAAATAAAATTATTTCCTTTTAGTATACACTAAAACAGCGGATAGTGTTTTTCACGTGCTCTGATTGGCTACTCAATCAGTGAATATCCTGCACTATTCACTGATTCACCTCCAGTTCCTCCGAGCGAGCGACGCCAAACTCGCGTAAGTTGCGAGCAAAATGCCTTCCCGGTTTGCTGCCGTAAACAAACACAGAAATTTCACAATTAATCATTAATCAACCAAAATACGCGAGGAAGGTGACGAAGTTCGGGGTGGAAGTTTTAAGAGGTAAAGCTTTGTCTTTTTACTCGAATTTATCGATAAAACCGGTGAAAAAGTTTTTTGTTTACAAATGCAAATTAAGCTTAAGTCTTGCGTTACTTTATTTAGTTGACTTGTTTTAACAAGTTTATTTAAAAATTTATTTAAAAATAAATAAGCGTAAAACTAAATTTAATAATCTTTAATTGAATAATGATTTTAAATACCAGAAGAATTCACAACTCCTTTTGAGGAAATTTCCCCGCAAGACCTAAACAAATGCCTTCAAAAGTTTTATTTGTCGGCAAGAAAAAGCGACGACCGGGATCAGTTCGGTCGTTGCGCACCAAAATTGGAATCGTTGCATGCAACAGTAAATGAGTTAAAAATCATCATTTTTGTTCTCAATTATCTCACTGTTTTAGTATATACTAAAACAATTATTCACCTCAGTGTAAATTGTTATTTATCATTTGTTTTATTATTTATTGATAAGGAATATATTTCTTCGATGACACATTTTATTTCAATACTTTTTAGATGCAATCATCAGAGCTTCAGCTCAGAATGAAACAGTCCAATCATGTTCTGGTGGATCTGGTGGACTTATTCGTCTTAACGCTTATCATGTAATCCATGACTTTAATGTGTAGTTTACAGTTACTCGTTATTTTTTTGGCTTGTTTTTTCTTTTGACAGAAGGGTTCCTAAAGGCAAAGTTTGACTCTATATCTACAACAGTCTGCAAAATTCGCAGTTATTTTTTTTTTAAATAGCAGCGAAGTTTGACTAGGTGTAACTACGGGACTGCCTCTTTCGCAGTTACTGTAAACACTTTTGTAAGCCACAACCTCAACTTTTCAATAAAGGAGCGGTTCTTCTCTGTATTAAAAAGGTGTGAATACGTCGCGGATGATGATTTTACACCATAGGAGAAGTTCGACTATGTATAAATGGCAAAGTCTCTTGTCTTCGCAAAGCTGCCTCACGTAACAAACAAAAGAAGATAAAATTAATAGAGGAGGCCTTTCTATTACACGCGCAAACGATCTCTTTAATCCCCGCTTCTTCTCTAAGCCTCGTCCATTTTCAGAAGGAGTGAGGATGTTTGGAGGCTGAAATATCAACATTTTCATATTAATTGGCTCTGACAGGAAGGGTAGCGGTCGAGACGCGAACACAGAATGATTTGCTTGCATGGTTTTTTGAAAATCAACAAATAGATACACCGAGCACTTAAGAAAGCAAAGTTTCTAAGGTTGGTAAAGTCATGCCGTAAAACTGCATTTGTAGCCACCACGATTTCGTAAGCTCCCCATGCTACATGAGGTTTATTTTTCGAATCCGCAAAACTACTACTACTGATTTTTAATTTTATCTTCACGAATTTTGTTACCCCCTTTTTTTGAATAAAACTCTCACAGACGCTTATATTCCAGATTGTAGTTTTAAACAAAATGATAGAGTCCCTCTTATCAGAAAGTTCAATCTTATCTCAGTTAATGGGCTAGGAAGTTATTGCGTTCGAGGTACGAGAACGCAACCCCTAATTTGTGTTGGGTGTTTTGTGCATTATTCGGTGTCCTGTGCAATTAATAAGGGAAGTTTTTTCGAGATTGCATCTTCTTTGTCGTCGTCGTCGACACACATTTGCCTCGTTTTGAGGCGCTTGCTTACGTTTTGCCTCACTTTGATGCGCTAACTCACTTGGTGATTCGTGTGTCCTAGGCGTTCATCTTTCAAACGTTTGCTGAGGTCTGCTATTCTGTCTTCGAAAATCGTTCATCTTTTAAAAGTCTGCTGAATTTCGTAAAGAGTACATACTTGAGAGTTTGCTGAAGTTCTAATATCGATCTGTGTTTAATGAATCTTCCAAAGCGTTCATCTTTCAAAAGTGTGCTGAAAGTTTACACCCTGAATAATATTTTACTTTGGATTAAGCCTTCATATTTTTCTTTGGAAAATGCGTGCTACTCCTGGTGCATGCATCAAACCGTGTTGTGAAGCTCAGCGTCTGTTGTGCCACAAAGTAAATCAACTGAGTTGTGTAGGTAGGCGTCCGTAGTGCCACATAGTAAATCTACCGAGTTGTGTAGGTCGGCGGCCGTTATTCCACAAAGTAGATCTACCGAGATCTGAAGCTCGGCGGCACCATTTCATCATGACGTGTGATATTTTCGGCACTGGACAAACGAACATTTTAGGTAGGCAGGTACAAAAGTCGGGACCGCTAGTCCGGGTGGGATCAACTCGGATCGACTCGGATCGAATAAAAACATAAAAATGAAATAAATTGGACTCCGATCAACTCAGATCATAAAAAAATCAACTTGCATCATAAAAAGAAAAATTAAATCAGTCGGCGTCACTTACCTTTCACCCGCCATTTTGTTTTTTTTCTCACGAACTAGTGGTTGCGTAAATTAATTTTATTTTTATTTTTATTAATTTTAATGATACACTAGTGAGCAGCACACATACACTTCCAGTGAACATTTTTAACTTGGAAGGAGGAGAAACCGTGCTCGCCCGGGACAAAGGAAATTTTCATGCCCCGGGCGAGAATCGAACTCGCGACCCGGCTTCATTTTGCCAACAAGTTGATGATTGGACGCTCTTAAAAATAACTGAGAAAATTATCCAAAGAAATGTTTTTTATTAAAAGAAAAAGAAACCCAGGTTAAGCGCTGATCGGCCTTCGAACAACTGCGCTCAGTAGAACATCTATTGCGCTAGTAAAACAAAAAGTTCTTTTTACACGCCCTAAGCACTCTGGCCATTGTCTCCTCAAATAACAAGCACTTGAGACGAACCATACCATATCACGCTGATCACCAGCCTTCAAAACCTTTTCATTATGATACACAGTTTAAATGGAGGTTTTGCCGTACGCAACCCTTACGTTCTAAATATGCCATAGTCATAGTTATCTATCGCAAGAACCATCCACCCTTTCCCCTCCACTGCTACCTGCACGCCTAGCAAACATATCGAACGTACTTTTCTAAGCTCCGATTACTCCTAGTTTAATTTAGGTGTTACCTTACTCTACTCTTACGAAGGAGAACAAGTGTTAAAATAGATCTATTTACAACTCAGAAAGGAAATAATTCAAACTTAGCCTTTATGGCTAAATTATAAACAGTTAAATTTGGTGGCAGTATGTAAGATCGTTCCCAGGGTAGGAACAAGGTCAGAGAGTATGTCTGCGTTTTTTGGGAAAATCACCAACTCCGGATATCCGGATCCGAACAAGGATGTTGCTTTTTTTAGATATGACAAGACACTAAGGGTCGATCCAACGTTTTGTTTTTTTAACTTTTTACTTGTCACCTGATTTTACACCTAAACTGACCATGATTTTCATTGGTTTATTTTCTTCAGGTTGAACTCAAGGAGCAAGGAAAACTCATTGTTGATGGAGGAAATGGAAAAAGAGGATCAGGGGCCGCTTTTAGTTTGGGTGGTGGAGCAGGTGGAATCATACAGATAATATCAGCTGCTGGTCACCTGTCCCCTAAAGCTTTATCTCTAAAACGAGGCACTTTAGTTGGGGCGTGCACTCCAGATACAGAACATGGATATTACTTTATGGCAGGTAATTTCGTATTGCGTACGATCCAGAAATGCGTGCCGAATTAAAGGAGCAAGGAAAACTCATTGTTGATTGAGGAAATTGAAAATTACGATCAGGGGCAGCTTCCAGTTTCGGTGGTGGAGCAGGTGGAATCATACACATAATATCACCTGCTGATCGCTTGCCCCTTAACGCTTTATCTCTGAGACGAGGCACAAAAGTTGAGACGTGCACAGAGACCAACGAACATGCATTGGATATTACTATTTTGTAGGAGGTAATTTCCGTTAGCGGACTATTCAGAAATGTATACTCCCTGTTTGCCTTTTGCCCCTTACCAGATCAGAGGAGTGTGTACATGTAGTTGGGCAATACATGAATCGGGAGGAGAAGAGGGGGGGGGGGGGGGGGGGCGGAAGATGGGAAAGGGATCTGCGCTTTGATAGTTTCATTAATCAATGGAAATCCAAAGCGATCTCAGTGTAACCAAATATTTCACAAATATGACTTGTTATTACCCAGGTTAAAAATCCTGCCACCAAAACTCGTTGGCAGAGCAACATGTTTTCTTGATAAGAAGATTTATTGTCATTGGACGGGTCGAAAGAAGTTGTCGAATATGTCGGGTGTATTTTCTAAAAGTATACGCCGCTATTTCCTGCCGATATCTGATCATTGCTATTTTGTGTTTTACAACAACAACAACACCAAAAGCTTTATTTGCATGACCATAAAGGAATTACAGTATTGCAAAAGCTATTAGTAGTCAGGTCTCTTAGTGCAAAATATAGGCCGGATCGTTACAGACGTGACAAAAGTGTCAAATTTGGCACAGAGCTTCCTTAGCACCTACCAATTAATACTGGAGGGGGTGCCCGTTACAAATGGTCCTAATTACAGATAAAGGGGGGGGGGGGGGGTTAACTTTCACCTATAATAGCAGATTGGGTTCCCTGTGGCGAGTACTCTTCTTGTTTGATTTGGCTAAAAAACATTTGTTTCAGATTTTTAAGTTTTTAATTTGGTAATGTTTAGTTGTTGTTACACTATTCAAAATAGTTTTACATCGACATAATACTGACTAGTGTCCAGTCTCCACACGGTAAGTGCGGCCATGTTCACTGTGCGGAGGGGGACTTGTGGGTTTACGGTATTGCAGTATTCAGCTTTTTTCAAGCGGTATTTCGGTAATTTTGATGTTAATATGCGGTATTGCGGTATCATCTAGCCCTGCGGTATGCGGTTTTTCATCCTTTTCGTTTACGGTATTCAGTAAAAGAAGATCGTTCACGGTATTGCAGTACCATTCAATTTCACTCCCCTGTCTAATACAGGTTAATACAATGGGCAGCACGAACCACAGCAAGCTAAACAGGTTAATAAAAGTTAGACTTAAGACTTAATGGTAATGACCGGGCTTTTCAATCGTTCTACCGATCAATTCAAGGTCTTCTCATGTTTTCTCCCGATGTCTAAAGTTGATTACTGGTGTATACATGCTTGAGGTGGCAAACTCGCGAGATGGATACAGCTTTAAGTAAAACGTGACCAATCATAAAATTCGGTTATTTCGTCGACTTTGGACACGGCATTTCGGTATTTTCCAGTTTTTCTTGCGGTGTTGCGGTATTGGGTATCCCCCAGTGTCCCCTCTGTGTGGCTATCAGTGTCACTGCTACATATCAATTTAAACAGATCACAAAGCCAGCTTAGAAGATGTCATACAATAACATAAAACCTAAATCAAGAGCCATATGGCTCTTGACCCAAATGCATCACATCCTAAACGATAGAATCGTTAAATTTTGACATGCCACATGAACGGCCTCATGAACCGTAACTGACAACGCGCCCACTTTGTAATTGTGCAGTGCAGTGCAATCTTTAACACTCTTTATTTTTTTGCACATTTGCATTTAAAAAGAATTGTATGAGGTCCGTGCATGCCTAGACACCTGTAAGCGGCTCATTCAGTTCAGAGTCCTAGCACCAGAGTGTTAATGGTAGGTCTATACGATCTTTCAAAAAAAGGAATGTCCTCGCGTGCCTTGCAATTTACAAACAAACAAACTTCAGAAGAGCTGAAATTTACAGAAACAAGGTCTCTTTTAGCCAACCAATGATGCATTATTTATGAAAATGAATCTAATTTGTCTGATGCAATTAGGCGAATACCCCGTGTTTACAAAATCTTACAATCATGAATTCTTCAAGAGCAATTCAGTCACCAACTTTTCACAAAATAGTGCTGTGGAAAATTACAGAAAATACCAAAAAAAGCCAGGGTCAACAATAATTATGGCCTGGTCCCTTGTAATAATGGAGTGGTCATGATAAAGAAGCTTATCAGCCCCAACTTTGACCACTCAAAAACAGATTTCTGATAGATTAAATTCTGCAAAACTTTGCATTCACTTATGCCTATGTTGCCACACCAGGAGCCTAGAAATCGGCTCTCAAAAGTAACTTTATGTAGGTCAAGTCTAGTAATAAGCAGGTTCCAGATTCTAGTGGTTCTAATGAAAAAAGATTTCTGAAAGCTAAAAGTTCTGCATTTTTTAGGCACAAAAGATTGAGAGCTCGTTACGGATATATGGGTCCTTCGTGCGCATTCACGTACCAAGGGAACAAAAAGACGGATCTAAGTGAATCATATTATGCGTAGCCTTGTAAAAGTATACTAGATCTAGTAACTCGTGCCAGTAGCACACAGGAAGTAGGTTTACAAACATTAGTCTTTCTTTGTAAGAGATATTTGCTAAAAAAGGCATGCAAAGAATTAACTTGGTGGAACGTCTTTGGATACTTTCGAGTTTAGAAAATTAGTTCAATGCCTTGGGGCGCCCAGACCTGGGTTGTGTAGCCAAGATTAGTACGAACTAGCCCGAGGTATAATGTGTGCCTTACGGAAGTACTGTGAATAAACCTAGAGTTCCTGCTAACGAAACCTAACAACTTGTTTGCGAGTGCAGCTTGGTGAGAAACTTGGGCGTGCCAAGCTTGGGCTAACTTGTTTCTTTTTTTCGTTTGAGACCAGATTCTTTTTTGTTTGTTTTTGCTTTGTAAAGCTTAGAAAAACTGCAGGAATTGTAAATGATATGACTTGCACCACGGTGCTTGCTTCTATGTCAAAACATGCACGTGCATCCAGCAGATAAAGATAGACTGAAAGGCATCCAGGCCTATGTTAAGCTGAAAAATTAATTACCTCCCTAGGAAAGAACTACTTTGGGTTCTGTCATTTTGTTATTTGCTCTTCATGAACAGCTGTCATAAATCCGTGATAATTATGTGATACAACAGACTCTTTGACAATTTCTTTTTTCTGAAATTTTGTGTGTAAATCGCTATGCCATACGCTTTCTTTAGCTTAAAGTGACATGTAATGACAAGTAATACTTGATAAATAAGGCTAAAGCCACACAATAAGGCCTCCTCTAATTAAAGTACATTAGAAAAGGATAAGAGAACCCCAGAAGCTGAGTACTTGCAAGTTATATGAAGCAAAGACGAGACCATCTTAGAAATGACTTATGAAAATGTGGGCGGACTGTGGACTTGTTTTAAGGGCACAGTAATAATCAACTTAATTATACAATCAATAAGCTAATAATGGATGAGAATGCCAGATTTTCGAGTGAAAGTGTTGTTTACAACATGAAAAGAGCATTCTGAGTGATTTAAGATATTAAATAACAATTTTCAATCAAAACACCACAGGGACCCCAGCAGGTGAAATTTACAATAATGAAATCCTGTTTAGCACGCTTCAGTGGCATATTTGCATTGGGCACCCCCTCTAATATTCATGGTACTGCAACAAGCTATCGCTGTGCAAAGTTTGGTGCTTTTGTCAACTCTGTAATGATCCTGACCTTAAGAGACCTGACTATAGTCTAAATTTAAGTACTAATTAAACTAATTAGTACGTGCAAAACATTACAAAACGTTACAGTTCTCATTCATTCATTGATATTAATTTGGTTCTTAATTCAAAGCATTGCGAGATAAATGAAACTAATTGACAGTTAATTAAATAATCAGAAGAATTCATAAGAAGAGATATTAAAGTATCGTGTGAAAGTGATTTGAAGTCAGGTATTTTAGTTTCTAGTTTGGAGAAAAATATGTCTCTGATCTGAGAATAAGCCTTACAATCTAGTAACAAATGATTTTCATCTTCAACTTTTGTTACTTGTACAAAAGTAACATATCCTTTCATTGCGCGGGATTTTTTCGTATCTACCTGTTTCAATTCTAAGTTGATGACTACTTATTCTAAATCTAACTAATGCTTTTCTCGAAGGGTTTTTTCTTGTTAAAACTAGGTGCGGCGAGGGGCTATAGTCGTCTTTGATTGTACAATAAAAACTGAGTTTTTGTGATTGTTGAAGGGTCTGATTCCAGTAAGAGACGTATTTATTTTTCATCATGCCGATATACCGATTAACTATTGAGTCACTCAATGAATTACAGGAAAAGTCATAGTATAGATCATAGTAGTCAACCATTTTCATGAGATTAGAGTAAAAGCTAGTTTTTCCGTTATGATGAAGGTCAATTGAAATTTGTAAGGCCTGTTTAACTATAGAATCTTCATCTTTACCTGTCAGATAGTCTAAGTAATTTAGAGTCTTTCTTTATTTATATCAATGATCATGGCGAATTTACCGAGTTCAGCTGTACAAGCAATGTTGGATGCCTTGTTATGTACTTGTAAATAACGTTTACAGAATTGCAAATGGATTTTTTCAGTTGCAGAGCTGTCCCAGGACTTAAAATCTGATTCAACAAAAGCACCCCAAACTTCCCTGTTATAGATTAGAATTGGTGAAATCATAGAGTCAAACATTTTACACGCAAGTGAGGGCTTAAGACCATTCGAATCCGTGTGCCGCCTGAGGCTGAAGAGCGCATGAAGAGCTTTTTGTCGGAGATGTTCAAGCGAAAGTGTAAAATTTCCGGAAGATGTGATGCGAGTTCCTAAGTAAGTATAGTTTTGGACAACGTCGATTACTTCATTGCCTATGCGGAAGTTATGTTCACATTTTCGTGTGCATCGTTGAAAAATCATTATTTTGGTTTTCTTAGGATTTATTCTAAGCATCCATGAGTTGCAATATGAAGATAGTACGTTGAGGCAGTTTTGTAGACCAAGTTTGGATCGCGATAATATTATCAAGTCATCTGCGTAAAGGAGAAAGTTGAGTCTGGTGCCATTTGGTAACACGAAAGGGTCTGATAAAACATTGTCAAATGAGAACGCTAGATCGTTAAGGTATAAGTTAAAGAGCAGAGGGCTTAAAATGCAGCCTTGCCGCACTCCTCTTGCGTATTGAAAAGATCGCGTTCTGTTATTTCCAATCCTGACAGAGCAGGTAGACTTTGAGTATAGACTCTTAATTAGACTATAAAACTTTCCTTGGACATTGATCTCAGATAACTTATAGAGAAGCCCATCATGCCAAACCGAATCAAAGGCTTTCCTGAAGTCAACAAGACAGGCATATATTTTCTCCTTGTGACAACGGACATATTTGTCTATTAATGTTCGAAGTGTGAGGACATGATCTGTTGTTCTATTATTTGCTAGAAAACCAATTTGAGACTTGTGAAGTATATTATTTAAGTCAACGTGCTTTAGAAGTCTCTTATTGAGAATTGAACAAAATAGTTTTCCACTACAACTAGAAATACAAATTCCACGGTAGTTTGATGGATCGCTTTTAGTACCACATTTAAAAATTGGTGTAATGAGGCCATCACACCACATTTGGGGCATAGTTCCTAAGTCGAGGACTGTGTTAAATAGTTTTAGATAAACAGGCATTAATTCGTTTAGGCTAGATTTGATCATTTCGTTTTTGATTTTGTCTGAAAAAGAAGATTTGTTGTTTTTGAGTTTTCCAGCTGCAGTGCGAATTTCATTTTCAGTGATGAGGTAACCCAAGCTAAGGAGTGAGATCGTGTTGTAATATCCTTTGAATTCTGCACCTCATCAATAATTGCCTCCTGCTGTTCATTTAGGGGTTCATTCGAGTGCAAAGATTGAAAGTGGGACATCCATTTTTCTTCAGAAATTGGAGGGGTGTAGGTTTCCTTCATAGTGTCGTCCATTGACTTCAAACAGTTCCAAAAGCTCTTATTGTTCGAGTTTTCGACCGTATTTTCAAGTTCACAGATCTTATTGCCATAGTATTCGTTTCTCTTATGTTTCAAAAGGTTTTTAGATTGCTTTAAGACGTTGTGACTCTCTTCCCTGAGGGTATTGTTTAGAGGATCTCTGCGTTTTTGATTAGAAAGTTTCCGCATTTCATGTCTTTTATAGCGGCATTCTTTGTCGAACCATTTTTTGTTCGAGGATATTTTGCAACGTCGCTTTTTTGCTGTTTTGATTTTCAAACAGCGTTTTGCGGTTGAAATAAGAATGTTTTATACTGCATCAAGGTTCATGTCAACATTTCTCGTGATTGTTGTAGTGTTCATGAAATCGTGGACCATTCTTTGAATGTCTTCAGACTGTAATGTAGCTCTAAATTTTTGTGACGAATCGGCGTTTTCCCAAAAAAACTGTTTTGGTAGAGGAGTCAAAGAATCATTAATAATTGCCTCGTTTGATGAATAATTATCTAAATGACGGTTAACCTTAAGCCATGTTATTATTGGACTATGATCTGATAAACTGTTCGGCTCTTTCACTATAAAAGATGTTATATTTCGTAGCAAATCTTGGTCAAATATGGAGTACTCAATGACACTGATTCCCGATTTACCATGAAATGTAGGTCTGCCTAACGAGTCGCCATTAATTCTACCATTTAAGAATTTGAGGAACGCTCTAGATTATATCCATCCTGCTTCGGATTGGGTTAGGATCCATTTATCTTTAATAACCAGTGTGTAGAATGTCTGACGAAGTATAAATAATTAAAGAGATCTAACTGGTTATCTATTTAATGTCAGATAACTCCAGAGGGGCCAATGTAGAGATATATCCTCCTACAAATCCATATAACTGGAGCTCAAGTTCGTCTTTATCAAGTCCATTACAATGCTTCAGCGTCACACCCACACACCAAAGTAAGTATCATTCAGCCCATCCCATGTAAATCCAAGTTTGTGACAATTTTAATGTTATGCAGTGAAATATTCTCCGTATTTTTGTCTTCTCTGCTTTTGATGTAGCAAGGAGTACATGTAGATAATTATAAGACTTGCCTCAAAAATAAATGGTGCGAGTTAGATACGTCTTCATTGGGGCGTTACAAGTCTTGAATGGCAGTGTAAATACACTGCCTCATAGGCTCCTGGTTGATATGGTAATATGTTGTATGTATATAGTCTATCATTGGAAGCAGTTTCTGTGCAGCGACTTTGGTGGAAGATACGCTGCACTAGAATAACAAAGTGAAAAAAAAAACTACTGCAAAGTAGTAGCAAGAAATCCGCTCCTTTAGGGTGTCGAAGTACACAAACGTATTCGTAGAGTTGATTGTTATTCAAATAGGGTTTATTGTACGCGAATTCGGCGGCAAAGAACTCTGTGACAACTGTAAGTACAATTTAAGACTTTACTTTGCTTATCGATTTTAATCGATAAGTAAAGTTCATCACCGAGGTGCATGTGATTCATCTAGCTGAACATCTAACCAGTCGATATCCTGAACTACTGCAAAATGGTGGTTACACGATCAGAAACATGCGTCACCTCGAGGTAAACGCCTGCACTGATGCAGGCTAACGAGCAGAAAAAAGGGCACGAATTCAAGCACCCAGCAAATCTTCATGAAGATTGTAATTCATCTGGAGGTTAATCTCATGCGATTCATGTTACTAATATAAATTAAGCTAATTTTAAAATTGTTAAAAGTACTCTACACTTGTGAAGCTTCAGGTTAAAAAGGAAATTAAGTACACTCTTTAAGCGTAATCTTACTTATTTGGTCGAAATGTTTGTGGCATAAGATGTGTTGAGCATTAGTCAGTGATAAGTGCAATTGCTAGGGGCTGTAATGTGATCTATTCATTTTCGTTTATTAACAAGGCAGAAAATAATTCCTTAATCAACAATGACCATCTCCTATAATATTTTTAATCAGGTTTTACAGGCACGACTTTCGTTGTGACCTCATCCGGGTCAACGAGTCCACTTCAGTCTTCTTCAGTGGCACACTCAGCTATAATGGGTTTGTTTATAATGTTATCTCACACTGACTCTAGTATGACTAAAGGCTTATGTCTCTTGTTTAATCCATTCTGGTTTATTAATGTCAAAAGCAGTCATTTAATAAGCCCTCGAAACATCGATCACATGTTGATTTCTTTTGTTAAAGAAATTTCAACAAATTAAATTACTTTTGGCTATTTGCTGACATTGTAGGCAAATGCTTAATGTAGAATTTACAACGCCTAACCCTCTTTCATAGATATTTATAACGCAACACCAAGGAGTTGTAGCGTGTCTTGCTGGTACGTCTACTATAGGGCTTACCCTAACTCATGAAAGTTTGGCGTAAAAGACCTGGGTTCATGAAAATTGTAATGTATCTGGAGGTTAATCTCATGCGATTCATGTTACTAATATAAATTAAGCTAATTTTAAAATTGTTAAAAGTACTCTACACTTGTGAAGTTTCAGGTTAAAAAGGAAATTAAGCACACTCTTTAAGTGTAATCTTACTGATTTGGTCGAAACGTTTGTGGCATAAGATGTATTGAGCATTAGTCAGTGATAAGTGCAATTGCTAGGGGCTGTAATGTGATCTATTCATTTTCTTGTATTAACAAGGCAGAAAATAATTCCTTAATCAACAATGACCATCTTCTATAATATTCTTAATCAGGTTTTACAGGCACGACTTTCGTTGTGACCTCATCCGGGTCAACGAGTCCACTTCAGTCTTCTTCAGTGACGCGCTCAGCTATAATGGGTTTGTTTGTAATGTTATCTCACACTGACTCTACTATGACTAAAGGCTTATGTCTCTTGTTTAATCCATTCTGGTTCATTAATGTCAAAAGAGGTCATTTAATAAGCCCTCGAAACATCGATCACATGTTGATTTCTTTTGTTAAAGAAATGTCACCAAATTAATCTACTTTTGGCCATTTCTTGAAATTGTAGGCAAATACTTTATATCAAAATGTAGAATTTACAACGCCTAACCCTCTTTCCTAGTTATTCATAAAGCAGCACCAAGGAGTTGTAGTGTGTCTTGCTGGTGTGTCTACTATAGGGCTTACCCTAACTCATGAACGTTTTTATCCAAAAGACACCACTCAGCGGCGTAAAACCTACCTCAGGTTATAAATTAAAATTCCATGGTATACTCAATTTTCCTTTTTATCAATGTAACCTTCCAGCCAATGTTCGTAATATCATATTTATTAATATGCAATATCTGCCACCAGTAACCCAACCGTGCATCGTAGTTTGCTATGAATCATTCCGTTTCTAAGTTGATAATTTTATTATTAGTTTAGAGCGTGCGCAAGACACGAGCCTCGTAATGAAAGAAGAATTCTGAAAATCATGCTTAATTTTTACTAATCTAACATGCTAATAACATAATTCCTTGATGCTTACATTTTTTATCAGGTATCATCACAGACAGTGTTTTGAGTCCTTCGGCGAGTCAAGTACAGTCATCAACACCATCTACACCACAAGGTCCTTGGCAAATACTACTTTTGGCTATTTGCTGACATTGTAGGCAAATGTTTAATGTAGATTTATAACGCCTAACCCTCTTTCATAGTTATTTATAACGCAGCACCAAGTAGTTATAGTGTCTTGTTCGTACGTCTATTATAGGGCTTACCCTAACTCATGAACGTTTGGCGTAAAAGCTAGCCTTAGGTTATAAATTATAATTCGATAGTACACTCAATTTTCGTATTCCTTTTTATCAATGTAACCTTCCCGCTAATGTTTGCAATATGATATTTATTGATATGCAGTATCTACCATCAGTAACCCAACCGTGCATCGTTGTTTGCTATGAATCAGTCCTTTTCTAAGTTGATAATTTTATTGTTGGTTTAGAGCGTGCGCAAGATACTAGCTCTTAATGAAAAAATAATTTTGGAAATCATGCTTAATTTTTACTAATTTAACATGCTAATAACACAATTCCATGATGCTTACCTTTTTTATCAGGTACTGCCACAGACAGTGTTTTGAGCCCTTCGGCGAGTCAAGTACAGTCATCAATACCACCTACAGCACAAGGTCCCTGGCCAATACTAACTATCCTCCATGTTTCTTGATTCACATTCTCTAGACAGGTTGTCATATGGAACATTTTGATAACCTTCTTTAGAGGAAAACATCACAGGCTTCCTGATAACTATAACTTACCTTGTGAACAAATCTGCTACTCTCTGCATTTAAAACACATATAGAGTTTTCACATGACGTCACGTCCGCCATGTTGGTGGCCCAAAACAGTTAAGGTGGCCCGAGCCTATTTCTTTGCAAGTTGGTTATGTTTTTGAATCGGGTTTTTCGGCAGCAATGATTTAACCGATTTCTATGATTTTTGGTTAAAGAATGGTCGAACGTTAAGAAAATGCAATTTATTTTCTTATAGGTATAAAAACGTTTGAACTATTGACATATGTTTAAAAACGCATTTTTACAAAAAATGTCAATAATTTCAAAACCCTAAGACAGATTTTTCTGTAACTTCGGCAAATAAGCCTGAGAGCTCTCTAGTTTTAAATCTACAAGTTTGAAGTCAATCGTGACCGTAGAACTCGCTGCACAAATAGCTGGTCAAATTTAATCTTAAAACGCAACGCTAACACATTTGTGAAAGTTGACACACAAATAAAGGAAAACCTCCGACGTACTATTTCCTTTCTGCAAGGATATTCTCGCCCAAAGCTTCAGTTTCAAGAAACTGAGTAATCAGAAACCTACGGTGAATACAGTTCGTAATACAAGAAGAAAAACGTTATGTTGAATGCGGGGCAAAAAGTAAAAATCTCAACAAAGCACGATATAACATCTACGGAAATCTCCTACCAGTTTTTAGCACTGAAGGTTCCCGTCTTGAGGAGAAATAAAGCCACCAACTCCAGTACTTCAACCGATCCATTTTCAGCTGCAACGAAAACCCCTGTATTAGGTAATTTATTCAAGTTTGAAAGATTTGCCATCACATTCGCAGGGTCCTTTTGCCATTGGGGATAATGAAAAGAATAAGACGATTGTCATATTTTCTTCATCTTTATCCCCAAGTCGCCAACTTCCCATGCGAATTGGATGTCAAGTCTAAAAGCCTTGAATAAATTACCAAGTACAAGGGCTTTCAGTGCAGCTGAAAAATGGACTTTTAGAAGTACTGAAGTTGGTGGCTTTATTTCTCCTCAAAACGAAAACCTGCGACGCTAAAAACTCTTGAGAGTTTTTCGTACATAATATAATTTGCCTTGTTAAGACAGGTTTCGAAGAGAGAGACAAATACAAAGTAAGTTTGATAAATAGAAATTCTTTTACATGTAAAGCGCTTGAGGATTTCTTAATATCATTTCTTGAAATAGTTCACCTAAAGGGTTGTTTGGGTGGTATAAGTCAAAATTCGAATTTTTAGAACTGATTTGAGATTCTCGATATTTTCCCACATTGGCTCTTAACATCCATGGTTAACTTTAAAGATAACCTTCCGAGTTTGGTGAAATCATCTTTGTCATAGATTCCCCATACCTCTGAACCATAGAGGAGAATGGGTAGGAAAAGTAAATTAAGAAGTTTATTTGTGGTATCGGATGGTATTTTTGAGAAGTCTAGATAACGAAATATTCCTTAATAATCAAGTTTTAATAGTAAACGTTGATAAGGTACAGAGTCCACGGCTTTGCTGTGGTCAAGAAGGATTAGGTCAGTTTGTGAGCGCTAGTTAATGCATTTAGCCCAGTCAATGATTGCTGAAATGAGTTGAGTTTCACACGAGAAGCATTGTCTAAATCCATGTTTCGACATGTTGCTGATCGATCAGGATATTGTTTGCGGCCAAGTGTTTTGCAATGTGACTCAACATAATGTGTTCCATAACCGTAACAACACAAGGAAGTAAGAGAAATAGGGCGACAATTAGCAGGGTTTGACTTTGAATCCTTTTTATGAATAGCTGTAACCAGTGCTTTAGTCCAGCCAGAGGGTACTGCTCCTTTGTCATAGGACTGTTGGAATACATAACCAAGCCGAGGTGCAATAGATGGGGCAGTTCTTTAAGAACACGGGCTGGAATTTCCTCTTCACCACAAGCTTTTCTTAGGTTTAATGTTTATGTACCCCTTGAGCTGAGATGTCGATGTCAGAAATTAGGTTGTACGGGGAGGTAAGTTTAGTAGGGATTGGTAGTTTCTCTTGAGTAAATACTGAGTAGAAATAGGAAAGTGCCTCAGCTTTGCTTTTATCAGAAGTGCACAGGTTATTGCCATATCACAAAGGGGGATACCAATGTCCTCTGATTTTCAAGATTTGACCTAAGACCAACATTTTGGGGGGTTCTCCTGAAGGCTTGCCCCGATAACATTGTTCAAGTAATCACTACGAGATTCTTTGACAATCCTTGAAACGAGGTTCCGTTGTTTCTTAAACGCCACCCAATGGTCTGGATTCTGGTAGCGGAGAGCCTTCTTATGCAATCGATCTTTCTCTCTCATTTGACGTTTCATTTCAGGATGTTTCCAAGGGAGCTTGTATTTCATGGAAGAAAATCTTTGTGGAATGTAATTAACCATGGCCTTTGTAAGTGTAGTTTTAAAGAGGGACCAGTTATCTTCTACAGCAAAGTTTTGTGGAGCTGAAGCAAGGACGTTCTCTGCAGAATCGGACATGGACTCCCTTAAGCCATCAAAATCTGCTCTTTTGTAGTCAAAAATCTTGTTGGGAGGCTTAAATGATCTTGAAGCTTTAACATTTATGTGAAAAAGGATTGCCAGATGATCACTCATTCCAGGTATAGTATGGACATCAGAGATGTTTGGGTAAGATGAAAATAATAAATCCAAAGTTTTTCCAGATGTTGGACGAGTAACGCATTTCACGTGCTGCATGAGCGAGAAGTCCTCCGTAATACGAAGCAGTCTATTGTGTAGAGCCGAGGTAACTGAGTTGCTTAGCAAATGGGACCTCAGCGGACCAGTCAATATCTCCAAGGTTGAAGTCTCCCGCCACTATTATGTTAGGGTGATGATTAGACGATTCAAAGACACAATTAAAGGAATCTAAAAATTGTTCCAAAACATCTTTGGGAGAATTTGGTGGTCTGTAACAAGATGCTAGGTGGGGAGTTTTACAGTTATCGATCTTAACTGATGACCAGAGCATTTCGCAATCTTTTCCAAAGTTAAGCTTTTCGTCGCAAACGATTTCGGACTTAATCGCCTGGAACACACCTCCCCGATTACGATTTCGGTCCTTTCTGAACACGGAATAGGTGGGCAGGAAGACTGAATAGGCTGGCACTTCGCAGTCAAGCTTTGATTCACAGCCGAGTATGATATCAGGTTTGTGAAAGTCAAGAAGAACTTAAAATTCAGAGAAACGAGATGGACCCTTAAGGCCGTTGCAGTTGATGATCATCCCTTTAAGCCAAAGGATACCTTGGTATGGGTAGGGGGAGCTGGGAGCAGACAGGTAGACAGGCTGCTAATTGGTGATGGTGTTGGTTGGACATGGACGATGTTAATGTTATCCGAGGATTCATTCAGAATACTCGTGTCAGCGTGTGAAGAAAGATCCAGATCGGAGCTGGGATTTCTAATATCAGAAAAAGGCAGATTCTTTGAAGTTGTAACACACGTAGGGCAGCTCCATGGGAAGCTGACAGTCAAGGAGGCAAGTTTGGTGTATTCAGCAGGTGTTACCACATTTGATGTGACACCAACGTACAGAGGTAAACATCGCATTGAATCGCTCTGTGGTTATGTGCGACACTCCTTCGGCAGACTGAACATAAGTTTTTATTACAGTTAGGAGCTGGACCAGGATTGGGAGAAACGTCGCCTCAAGAAAGAAGACTTATCAGCCGGAACCCAGTAACTCAGTTGGGATAGCACGCCAAACTTGAGGCTACAAACGTCTTGCGACGGTGTGCAAGATATCCAAGATGGCGGCAGAAGTTGACTCGATTTCTCAGAAGAGTGACCACACTGCCGCGAAAACCGCGGATAACGGTGCAAAAAGTAGAAGACTTCAATCCTTTTTTCCATAAGATGGTGTAGTGAATCGTTTGACCGCTGCGAGCAGATATAAGAAAGCAGAAATACAATGTAAAGAACGCAGCTCAGGAAAATACATCCAGTCGCCATGACAGCCGCTAGGAGAAAGGATAAAGCCGTGCCTGACACCTTTGCAATAATCAAAGAATTCTGTTCTTTGATCAGAAACTTTTATTGAGCGTTTTGTTTTAGAATAAAGATTTTTAATCAAGTCTTAAAATTTGCCCCCGATATTGTTTTGGAAGAGTTTGTAAAAGAGGCCATCATGCCAAACTGAATCAAAAGCTTTCTTGAAATCATTAAAGCAGGTGTATAATTTACCTTTTGGCTCATGTTTCACGTATTTGTCGACTAGGGTTCGTGAACTGAAAATGTGATATGATGTACGATGACCTGGCAAAAAGCCAATTTGAGCTTGATGTAAAATGTTTTCATCAACAACATGATTTTTTAGTCTTGTATTAAGAATAGACGTAAAGATGGAGTTTTCCCTAGCAACTATTTATGCACATGCCCCTGTATTTTGCTGGGTCTTGTTTGTTGCCAGATTAAAAAATTGGGGTTATTAGTCTGTTACACCAAGAGCTAGGGAACGAACCACTTTGAAGTATTAGGTTGAATAACTTGAAAAGGGCAACGTTCAAAAGTTTTATGCCAGTTTTTAACATTTCATTGCGGATTTTGT
Source organism: Porites cylindrica (assembly GCA_964035525.1). NCBI lineage: Eukaryota > Metazoa > Cnidaria > Anthozoa > Scleractinia > Poritidae > Porites > Porites cylindrica. The sequence continues at coordinate 626,951 of OZ037776.1, forward strand.
CAGGTACAGGAGCCTTTTTGGGTTTCAGTGATTTCGCCATGTTTCCTATTTCAGAAATTGAAATAGGGCTATCTAGAACGTTGTGGATGTCTTTTGTTTTAAATTAGAAAGATTTTCCTTGAACGAGATTTGGTCTAACAGAACGGAAGAGGGGTCTGAGTGTGAGTGTAATTGTTTAAACTGTTTAAAAAGATTGTCAACTGGAATATCTTCATTATTTGAGGGGGAAGTTTGATTTTCTTTGAACGTTTTGAGAAAAGTCCAGAATTTTTGGTTGTCTTTGTTCTGGGTAAGGTCGTCAATTCGAGAGTTAAAGAGCTTCAATTTTTTATCCTTAATCAGTTTTTTAAACTTTTTCTTTGCTAAGTGGTAATCATGTCTGAGGTTTGAATCAAATGGATTTCTATGCTTTTTATTAGAAAGTAAATTTAGCTGTTTTCTTAGAGATAAACAGTCTGAATCTAACCACTTTTTATGAACTTTTGTTTTCTTTTTTTTTCCTTGCTAGTCTAAGGGACTGGATACAAATATCATTTATTATTTCTGTGAAGTGTTCTGTAGCTAAATTTACACCTTCACTATCAGTAGTAAAGGTGGTTGTTTCAAATTGAGATAGTCGTAAGAGGAAATCATCTCGTTTTAGAAGGTTTATTAACTTATCCTTTGAATCTTCATTCCAGATGAATTGTTTTGGAAGATTAAATGTTTCTATTTAAGGTTCGAAAATTGGTGGGGCAGATGCTGTCGCAGAGATGGTTGCCCAAAAAATAAGTTGAGAATGATCTGAGAAAATCGTTGGTTCTGTAACTACGTGGTTTTCACACATGTTCATTAATTCTTGGCTTACAATGAAATAATCAACAGTACTAATACCTTTGGGGGAATGAAAAGTTATTTTTCCAAAAGAATCCCCTGTTGTTCTTCCGTTTAAAATTCTCGGATCGCATGCTTTACAAATTTCAAGTAAAGATTGGCCATGTTCATTGATGTGGGATTCACATTTTTTTCTTCGTCGTAGAGTGTGTAAGGGAAGCAGGTTATCATCACCTGGGATATTTGTGCACGGATCGGTGTCAACGTAATCTAGTGCACAGCCAGCTCTGGCATTTAGGTCACCAGTCAACATGATAAGGCCTTCTGAACTAAATTTAGTAATGTCGGTCTGCAGTTCGTCAAAAATGTTAGCGTTAAAATAAGTGGAATCTCTAGGGGGGGATATAAATTGCACATAAAAATAATACTTTGTAAATGTTTATGAATTAATTTATAAATACAAAGGGTGAAAAGTTGTAACTCGGAGTTTCACGCACTAAGCGATGATTAATTGGTGCGTGAAAATCTGAGTTACAACTCATCATCTTTGCATTTGTATTCCAATTCGCTCTGCATCTTTTATGCATTGATCACTCCCAGCGTAGGTGGAACAATATTCTTTATTGTGTGTTCATTTAATAAATTAATTTATTGATTTACATCACAAATAGCGAAATGTGTCATTCAACCATCTGAAGGACAAAGTCTCACTACAACGTTCCGCATTAACTGCTCTGGCTGGACTTCTTCCTGCTCACGTCCTTCAGCATACGAATTCCAATACACGCTTCAAAATGGCCTTCATGGCATCTTATATAAAGGGAATATGAGCAGCTTCAGTACGATACTAATCCATGGCATTTCTACCATTATAACGACAATCCGTTTCGTAAATGGCACAACAATAAAACAGGAATTGAATGTCTTGGTAAGGGCATCAACGTGTAGCTTTTGTGAATTATGGGCTTGATATGTATGAATACTAATTGTATATATTTAACCAATTAACCTTTAGACTGGGGCGATGAATAATAATCACTAATACACGTAAATTTGATCATATAACACCGGTTCTTCAGGAGTTACACTGGCTCCCTATGAGTTATTATTTGACGTATACGGTAGGCGTTCTCGAGTTTAAGTGTGTGAAAGGGCTGGCACATAATTACTTGAGTGATCATTTTGTGACAAGATCTACTGCTCATGATCGCACCACAAGGAATAAGGACTATCTTAATATTCCAGCTTATCAATCGGCCGCAGGTCAGCAAACTTTTCTATATAGAGCACTTAAACATCTGGAACTCATTGCCACGTACGATCACTGCTGCAGACAGTCTGCGCACTTTCATAAAGAAACTTAAAGAATTCCTTTTTGAATCATTTCTTGTCAGCTAATTTTTATCTATTATTTATCAATTTAAAATGAATTTGGCGTTCGAAGGATACGAAGAATGAAGCAGATCGAGGAGGGTGTTATCCACCAAGGCCTAAGGCCGAGGTGGATAATACTCTCCGAGATAGCTAAAACATGCTTACCTGCATCGATGTTAAGTTCATCTTCGATAGTGTACGTTTAGATCTGTCCAGCTCCGCGAATATCACCAAATAGCAGATGTCGCCCTCGGAGTTGTCTTCTTGCTGTTTTTGCCATGCTTTTAGCTAGTATTTCGCCTAGTTCCAGCTGTAGTTCTTACTCTTGAAACGAGTGAAATGTCCCCCATTTTTTTTTCACAACCAAAACAACTCAACCTTGTCCCAGGTCTTCTCGGTAACGGTGCCTTAACCTTAACGGTGCTTTAACTCAGCGGGGCTTGGGGGGTGGGGGGCACGACTATTTATGATATCTATGATCCACCGATTGATCCACCGATTTATGACATCACATCCGGTTGCAGAGATGCTGCTCTGTTTTCGCGCAACGCACAAAGATAGACGCCCGATGCTATTTGGGTTCCTCGTTATTTTCACCCACAGGCTAACCGAATTATGTATCTTGAATGCCGAGAATGTTGAGAAGGTATATAGTTGGCCTCTCAAGCAAATGTCGTGACTAAACAAAGAAGATTTAGTATTATTTTAATGATAAATATCATGCAGCTACGACGAATGTCATGGCGAGTCTTGGGATGTCTCAACTGTACGGTTTGAGCAAATGGCGCGTCTTTCTCTGTATCTCATCGAGCGTCACTCAAGATTTTGGCTTTTGCAGTTTCTGATTCACCGAAGTCATCAATCAAAGTAGCCTATCCTGAGCGAAATAGAATGGAGAAAAAGCCTATTGTCACAGTTTAAAGTGTTAACAGCTGGAAGACTTTATCACTCGACGTAAAGTTGCTGCAAGGGCTCAGTCTTCAGCTGTTCGAAGACCCTCTGGCATTATGTCGCATAGTTAAGGTTAGAAGTTTTGCTGATCTAGGATTTTTCTTTTAGTGCACGTGAGAGAATTTCAAGAAGCCTAGAGTAAAGAAATAATACATGACAGGACGCACAGAGCATCGACTGTAAGTACCGCATGGGAATCCTTAGTACCTTGTACTAGCATTCCTAACATACCTTCACCTAAGTCGTGCTGGTTTTTCTTCCCCCAGAGACCAGTGAGGCGTCTTAATCTGTTATTATGTCAAGAACGATGTCAATACATTGAAAACAAACCAGAAAATGCTGGTAGGAAAACGTGACTAATTGCGTTCTGTTTTTTTTAAAAGAAGACGTGAATAGAAGAAAACGCCGACTGAATATGATCCGTAAAAACTCTTTTAAGAGTCTTTGTTTGAGGGTCGCCTTTGAAAACATTAAAATGTATTCAAACTAAGACCCAGCGGTTCATTCAATACACAAAGTAAAATGGCAGTGAAAGTAAAGCCTGAATAAAGCAGTCTTTGTAAAACAAAACATTTTTGATAGGCGAGATTGTCGGAGATGAAGAAATTACGGGGAAATCATCCGAGTACACAATTTTGACAAGTTTTTTGAATCGGCGTAATGCGTATTTGCTTTAATACGATAGACCGTAGTAGACTGCTAAAAGCAAGCAGAGCATAATTAGTACATATTTCAATACGCAGAGCTAGGTAAGGATATTTCGAACGCGCGTATTTCGAAATCCGTAATTAATTTATTCGGCGCGCTTTGGTATCATCTAAGTGTCCGTCTGCCGACTTCTGGGCTCCCCCTTGCGATCCTTCGACAGATACTCGTCTCTCTCTTGTTAAAAACAATCTAAGGAGGTCTTGAAACTGAATGCAATAAATCAAATAATTTCTTTCTCTTCATTATCAATTGTTCTGTTATTACTGAGTTATAATCTAACTACCATAAATTAACTGTATTCGATTTTGAAGACAATCTCTTAAACTGTTTGCAAAGTGCAGTGTTCTCTTCCAACCCTTCGCGAAGGGCTACCGATGCATAAAACCCTAAACACACGCTACTCTTAAAATCAAAATTCCACTTTCATCATTGTTTATATGTAAAATGTACGGGACTCTATTGCGCTCACCTATTTATTATTCTTCCATGAAAACCCGGCTTGAAAATTGCACGAGTCAGTATTGATACATTAAAATTCCTGACGCGCGAGTTTCCACAAGTAAGAAAATTAAAAAGAGTTAATTTAAACTAGCAACATGAGTAGAATATGTTACATCGAACTGTATGGGACGCGCCGTCCGCCAGTTCGAAAAAGGAAGTTAGTTTTAAACCAGAAACAAAATTAGGATATGTTACATCAAACTGTATGGGACGCGCCGTCCGCCAGTTCAAGAAATAAGTTAGTTTTAAACTAGGAAAAGGGGTAGAAACTGTTACATCGAACGGTATGGGACGCACCGTCCGCCAGTTCGAAAAAGAAGTTAGTTTTAAACTAGGAAAAGGGGTAGAAACTGTTACATCGAACTGTATGGGACGCGCCGTCCGCCAGTTCGATGAAGAAGTTAGTTTTAGTCTTTAAACAGGGGTAGAAAATGTTAGATGGAACTGTATGGAACACGCCGTCCGCCAGTTCGAAAAAGAAGTTAGTTTAATTTTAGACCAGCAACAGGAGAAGTACTCTCTAACTGACGCTTTAAAAAAAGCTTGTGATCGCCTCGCGCTTCAAAAACTGGCCACAGCCGTCTCTGTTGAGTCTCGCGCCAAAATCAAAGCTTCGTGTCCATTGAAAATTAACTTAGGGTTGGGGCTTAAGCCGGTTCAAAACTAGAAGAGTATTTTTGTTCGGATTGAAAAGGTCTGGCTTTCCGCGCAAAATACATAAGCACAGAAGGACACGAACATGCGATCTAGCACCTCTCCCATATATAGCTTGAACATTCTTTACGTTTGTGTGTCAACATTCTAGCTCATTCTCTTGATTTGGCCACGTTTCACACGTAAATATATATTAAAATGTTAAATTACAATGATTTGTCTCTCATGAGGTTAATAACATAGGAACTTAATGTGTTATTCAGCCCTAGAGCATTTGTTATGCTGGCAGCTCAAAATTCATGGGAATCGTCAAGGCCAAGCAAATGAACCATTGAACAAGGCACCTTCCTTAACAATATATCACACTTGACAAAGCGAAGAAAACTTTATCGAATGTTACCGGATCTGCGAAAAAGCGAATCGAATTTATGGAGTCATACAGTTATTGAGCACAAGCTAGCGTCATATCATAATAAAGTCGCAGCGATATAAATTTCTTTACTGTGGAGCAGTTGTTTTCGCCGAGAATCTAATTAAAAATTTCAATTCTTACCTCAGAGCAATCGGTTTTTTTACCTTCCTTTCGCTAACAATGAGAAAAATCCAGCATCCTTCCTTGATATTAGGTCCGCATGTATTAGTTGTAGCCGAGTGTGAACTTCCACCACACATTCTAATCTATTCTAACTGCGTCCAAATATAAACAATTCCCGATATAAAGAAGCGACGAGGAGGTGAAATGCTAGATCCACGCCAAGGTAGTGTACTCCAGTAACAACGCAGGCGTTGTGGGGAACCGAGTGATTTGGCGCAAACAAAATTATTCTGGCGCGACATGAAGATTATCTTGCAATAATACAAAAAAATACATTGAAAAGTCTCGCCATGACACAGAAATGTTAGCACTTTCGAGGAGTGTGAAATATTAAATGGGATTAAGTGCCCACAAAGCTTATAACTGTGCATGGTGCTCTACTTCCTGTAAAAACCCTCTGCGTCCTCTCATGTATGACGTAGTCAGCCAGCGTCTTAAATTCGGGAGCGTATTCCTCTCGTATTCTTGGGAGTCTAAAATTACCTTGTTTTTTAACTTTCCCGTATTGTACCCTACCAGAAAAATTGTGTGATTTTTTACTGGCTGCAACTTCGAATCACGTGCAAGTCAGGCTGGATTGCACAAGCAGAAAAAAGATACTGCGTGAGCAAAGAAGGGCAAAGTAAGCTTATTGCGTGGCTTACTGCGTAGGTGAGGACAAAGACTCAAGGAGCGTGCTCTAACGGCGCAAGACTTGGCCTCGGGCGACTGAAAATATTGTCCCGGACGCCCATCCGGGCGACATGCTGGTGTTGGTTTCTTGATTTACAGTCAAAAAGCTAGAATGTCTAAAACTTATTACTTGCGAAATCGTAGCTCGCTCAGTCGCTTCACGGCCTTAAAAGAACGCTCCGCTCGCTAAGAAACTCTTAGGGTCGACTTGTACGTAACACAGTATGTAACAAAAAGCTTTAACAAAATGTTTTTAAATCGAGCAGCAGCCGCGCGTTGATGTCCAAAGGTCGTTCCGCGTGAATTCACATGTAACATAATCCTTGACTATGACCGTGACAAGCTGGACAGTTTTTAATAATTGACTAACAGCTCACTGATTTATTAATTTGGGCGACCGACTTGGAGGCCCGGGCACCCCAGCTAAAATGTTTGGGAGACCAAAGGGCTCTATCTTTTAGGCCTGGGCACCCCAGCTTAAATGCTTGGGAGCCCGAAGGGCTCCCTTATATTTTCAATAGAGCACAGCCTTGCAGCCCTGTAGTTATTGGAAGTATGATACATTACATGTTATTGTTGAATGTGGAAGTGCAATTTTGAGGACATTATTAAAGGGAATGCAAATTTTGGTGAACTACCCCATACTCTTAACATATATGGTGGTAATATCGATGCAAGTTTTGTTTTGAGTAGCAAAGGAACCCCTGTGTGTAACTCATCTTCTAGTGTGTTAGTCCCTAACAGAACATCTCCGTCTCTCCTCCACACATCCCGCGTGCACACCTTCGCGCGTCTTCTTATTCAATGATAGAACGTGAGCTTGAGTTAAGAGAATTAGATAATTTGTGTAAGAAACACGTAAAATAGAAAAAAAAAGTGACAGAGAATAGGCCTTTTGCTTTGGGAGGTGGTTCCCCAAGAGAGGTGGAGATAATTAAAGGGCCTAAAGCCAAGAAGGACAATATTATAACAAAAACAATGATCTTGTTGATCAATTATTGTTACTTGTGGTCTTTTTTGAGAGCGATGGTATACCAGAAAGATACCACATGCCTGCAATTGCTTTGATCATTACTGTTTTAGAGGGAGGCATGCAAGGTTTTTGCTAAGGGGATTTCAGGGATAGTACTGTATGACAGACTGCGTTGTTGTTCATGGGGGATTGTGAAACTTAATGACAGCAAACTTTAATTTTCACAGATAAACAATATTGCAGTGCCAGTTATTATATCTCTGTGTAGTAGGATAGACAGTTCAATTACATGTGAAGGACTGTAAGTATAATTTTTGCCAATTTTCCCTCGCTGAGCTTTAAAAACTACATTGTAAGACAGTTCTGCGTAAGGGATATTTGCATTGTTTAATTATAGGATCCTTAAAAGTTGTAAGGAGAGGGGGTCTTCATGGCCAAAACAAACAAAAAGTATGTTGTATGAAACTTGAATGAAATTTCTACCTGGTAGGGAGTTGTGGGGAGAAAACGGCCTCCATGGAAAAAGAAAGGATATTTTTTGTTCTGTAACATGAAAATTTCATCTTAAGACTTGCACTTTCTAAAAGAAACAGTTACTACAATACATGTAAGCGATGGAACCAAAATTTGAAGGATACTGCAATAATTCACTTCAGTAGTATGGTTTTCTGTTTCCTAATAACAATGCCTTTGCTCTGTAACTTTCCAACAAGGTTGACAGTGGTCTTCTTTTATTACAATATTTATGTTCAATGGCATGCCTGAAGGGGGAGGGGGGAGGGGTATGTACCTGTAGCTGGTGGGGCGAAAGGGAGTATCCAACAGATAGTTCAAATCTTTTTAGGAGAAACAGTCACCCAGTGTAGCTTTCAGTTAGCCACTGATCATTTTTTTTTCTTTTGGCCATACATGGACAGTATTTTCTATCAGCTTCTTTGTCATTTTTGACATTAAAAGGAAAAGGAACAAATTTAGCACTCGAGTTTAAAATCAGCAAGTAGCATATCTCAGATAGAAGCAAAAAGAAAGAGAAGATCCTGAAATTACCGACAGCTTCGAGACAAGCCAAGGGTTGAAAATACATATTTTACTTACAGCCAGTATATAAATTCAAGTAAGAGCTAATTCACAATTAAATATTGTTTTCTTTATTCCCTATGTTTACATTTTTGTCTCATTAATATTCATATTTTCGATAATCATTACTGTCGATTATGCGGCCTATTTACTCAGATCCCAACGAGTCCGGAAAATTGAGGTTAAGAGATTTTATAAATAATGGTAGTAGGACTGAGTGGAGTCCAATTTGGTCTGTAATCATACCAGTGTTACAAAATTGGACGACCGCGAAGCGGGAGTCAGATTTGTTTAATCATGAGTATGATTACAGACTGAATTAGACTTTTTACCAGTTAATTATAACCGTTACAATTTCCGAGAAAATAGATGCATTCCTTTTTGGTGAAAGAGCATTTGTTCATACCGAATGTCCAAAATAAGGGAAAATATCACTGGTGGAGACACTGCCTAAATGTTGCATATTCGTCTATTTTGGATTAATCCCCAGTTTGTTTGGGTAAGTGGTTGTTGCTATGGTTATTGTGATAACTTCTGTGATTGGTGGATTTAACTGAGTGCACTTAATATGATTGGCTAATGTAACTGTCTGATTACAGGCAACTGTCCGACTACAGCCAATGGTTCGATTAGAGCCATACAGAATGATTAAAGAAAAATAAAGCAGTTAATGCACCAATCAAATTTGAGGAAATTGTAATGGTTATGATTAATAACCGGTTTCAAATTTGAGGGTACTTTTATAAAGACAGCCTAACTGGCAAAATTTAGCCTGACAGGTTCTTAAAAAACCAGTTTCTTAGTTGTCGGTTTTTCCTGTATCCTTGTTCAGCTTAATACTGCACATCACTATGCTGGGTGTCAGCCCATCCCTTTTTTATTTCTCCATGTCAATGAGGTCAGATAGGGAATTTACATTTGGTCTCCTTGACCATGGTGCCTTTAATAGGAAGCTTTTTTCTCCTAGTCAGGATCATATTAACGATCCCTTACTCTGATTGATTTATTGAGGGATGAAGAACACTAAGAAAGCAGAAACAGAAGGCTAAGGGATAGAAAATAAACATGAGAAACCGATTGAAGTATTAAATTCAAGCTTAGTTTGATGTCCTATAGCTGCATCTAGTGTGTTTGCCTTCTTATCTCCAGGGAAATATGTGCAGCAAAAAATTCTTCCCCTCACCCCCACTCCCCAGAAACCTTGATTTCTTCAAAACTCCTTAGTTTCAGTCTTTCCTGTGAAGTTTTTTAAGTGTTCCATAAAAAAACTCCAGTTAACACAGTCATCTAGGTACACTTTGCTGATCCCTGGCAAAGAAGTGAATGTCAGGGAAACAGACATTTAGCCTTGAGGTCCTTGAAAGAGAGTTGGCATGTAAAGTCAGGAAATGTGTTACCAAGGACCAGCTTTGAAGCACACCACTGTACACTGGCCTAGACACTGTCAGAGGATTCCATCTAGACAGAATTGACATTTTGAACCAGCTCAACATGATTTCAGTGTCTTCCGTTGCTGCAGATTTTCTGTAAACAAGAAAAGTGTACTCCCCGAAATGCCAGCATTCTTCCTTCCTTTCAACTTATTTGGCAGTGAGTTGTACTCAACATTTATGTTTCATGGCTCTGTAACAACAGTTATGTCCTCATTGACTTATTTATCTCTCTTTTACGAGTTGTATGGTAGAGATACTTTATAATATTTCTTGATTTTAATATAGATGTTGTCTTGTTTGTGCTCTCCTGTCATCTATTCCTGTCTTCCCAGCTAAACAAAATGAAATATATTAAACATTAATGCCCAAACGACTAGCCTGTGCCACAGACAGAACTAAACTTCTGGTTAAGTCCCCCTGTGAGACAGCACAGAAATCCTGGTTCTGGACACCCTCTAGCCCACCTGTGAACTGGCACTTGCATATGTGCCATAGTTGGCCTGTTAGGAATACCATTGTCACTTTGCCAATCAGGTTGAAGGGAAAATCCAAACACATTGGGATTGGGAGCCCAGGATATTGGCACGGCTTTGCAAATGTTACTAACTGGCAATAGATTATGTCTGCGACACAGGCTACACTGACAACCAGACTTACAGTGTAGGATTTAAATATATATTTTGTTCATAAATTCAAAAGTAACTTTATATTCAAGTCTTCAAAAAAAAACAAAATTTATTTTTCAGGGGCACCCAACGAGAATATAGTTCAAAAACACTTAAACATAGCATTGTTAAACGCATTTTAGTATTTCAACGGTAGATGTAGGCATATTTTTATCCCCTGAAAATTTTTCGTCTGTTCGGATTTCCTAGCTGAAAGTCTAGTGATCCGAAAATTATTGGGATCAAAACTTACCTTTTCGAAAATTTCAGCCAGAATAAAGGCTCCCGAAAACTCTAGGTGATCTTTTTAGGGTAAAAATCCGTTCAAAATGGACAATTAAACCAGTTTTTTTAGATGTTCGAAAATCCTAGGAGAGGCAGGCAAGCAAGAAATTTCACAACAAATGTGTCGAAAATTCTAGATCTCAAATCGTCTTCCGAACAGATATTTTCCGAAAATTGACGTTGGGTGCCCCTGATTTTTTACACCTTAGAAGATAGTCAGATAGAATAAGGTGCAGTACAGCATTATGAATGACCTTAACTGAAACTTCTTAATAATTCATTGCATGCAATTTACATCAAGAAGAAATACAAGTAATAATTACCAAGCCAAAATACGTGTTCTGCTGTGGAAAAACTTATACATTTCTAAAGTAACTAGACCTCTTATTGACTCTCATATTACAGTTCTGGTGATCCCTCCATAACTTCACACCTCTAAAACAGTTATAACAGCTGTTTTTTTTTTTTATGTCACCTTAATTTCATGCCTTTTAAATTTACTAATTAAATACATAAATATAATCACTGTAAATCGTACTATTTTTTTTCAACTTTTAAGGTAAAGAAGCAATCAACACATGTTCGGGAGCGATACATTTTTAAATAAGAGTTGCAATTATCAGTTAAGATAAGGAATAATTTCAAATTATAGTCATTTTAACAATATGACCAGGAGTGGATAAGGGTTTCTTTTCAAGTGTGTTACACTTGCACGCTTGGAAAAAAATGAAGGGCACAAACTTTCTTGATTTCTCTCAGATAATGACAAATTGGACTACTTTTGGGTTTAAAGCTTGTTCTAAACATAAATCTTCGAAGGCAAATTAAATGCTAAGAAGCCAACACTAGTCTAACCTTCCAGAAGCACACAACATGTGACGGTTTCGAAATCAATTGAGTATTGCTTTCAGCAACTTTACGTCGAGTGATAAAGCGTTCCAGCCGTTAACACTGTAAACTGTGACAATAGGCTTTTTCTCCACTCCATTTCGCTCAGGATAGGCTATTTTGATTGATGACCTCGGTGAATCAGAAGCCGCAAAAGCCAAAATCTTGAGTGACGCTCGATTAGACAAAGAGAAAGACGCGCCATTACATTGCTCAAACCGTACAGTTGAGAAGAGCTTTGAGCAACTTTATGTCGTGTGATAAAGCCCTCCAGTTCTTAACACTTTAAACTGTGACCATCAGCTTTTTCTCCATTCTATTCTGCTCAGGATAGGCTATTTAGTTTGACAATTTGGTAAACCAGAAGCTACAACAGCCAACGTCTTGAGCGGACACTCGCTTTGAAACAGCGAAAGACTTGCTGTGACATTGCTCAAACAGAACAGTTGAGTAGAGCTATCAGCAACTTTACGTGGAATGATAAAGCCTTCAAGCAATTGACACTATAAACTGTGACCATCGGCGTTTTTCCCATTCCATAACGCTCAGGATAGGCAATATTGATTGAGGACTTCGACGAATCAGAAGCCGCAAAAGCCAAATTCTTGAGTGACGATCGATTACTGACTCGCCATGACATTCCTCAAAACCATGCAGTTGAGTGGAAGCCTTGTGCAACTTTATGGGGCGTGATAAAGCGTTTCAGCGGTAAACACTTTCAACTGAAGCTATGGGCGTTTTTTCCATTCTTTTCCGCTCAGGAAAGGCTATTTTGATTAGTGACTTTGCTAAATCAGAAGCCGCAAAAGCCGCAAAATGTTAACGACTCTCGTTTTGAAACATCGCAGAGACTCGCCATGACATTCCCCGCAGCTGCATGATATTAGGGAGTTTAAGATACGGAGACTACGGACTACGAACTACGGCTGGACGAGCGTTGTCCTTTGTTTGTAGCACTGGGTTGAGTCGTGCAAATTTAGAACGTTAAGATTGCACTACAGACAGTAGACTACGAGAGAAGAGGCAGATAGGGAAACAACAAGCAAAGATTTTCTTGTTTTCATCACAGTTCACAAAAATACAAGTCAGTTGTGCATGTGATCTTATCTTTAGAACAATGAACAAATTCTTCCATGCTTGATGGAAGCAATTACGTTGGGTGAAATTGGTGAACAAAGTTTTGGTTACACAGGTTTTATTTTATTTCGCCCATGAATAGTTATGTCAAATATTAAAGAAATAGACAGAAATAGTAATAGCTCATTTATTACATTTAGAAGATGGACTTCTCCGACTACTGATCTGATGTAGTTTGAAGTATTGAAATGCCGAGTTTCGATTGTCTCGAAGATTTTTACATCATTTTCCTTCAGCAAATGCGATACAAAAACTAGCATAAACAAAGGTTTACACAAGTAGAAGGACACACTAATTAGTTCGAACAAACATTGAAACTTTTCAAGTGCGAGGAGAAGGTAAATTACCTGCATGATTTCTCTTCTCCTCGACCGTCAATCTGAATTCTGCGTATAAACAGCTAAGCTTATTTAAATATGAGCTTAACTCGATAAAAATGTAGTCACAACAGTGGATTAAAAGCGTAAATCTGAGCAGAAATTAGACACAACTTACATATTTCGCTTTCCTCTCACTTAAAGAAGGTGAATTGAAACCTTTTTTTACGAAAAGACGAGATTCTTGAATTACCGAGACTACAAAATACGAGCAAAATGTTCTCCGTAGTCCCGACTACGCGAAACAGCTCAACAACTCAACGTAGCCGCAAGACTACGCGGGAAAAATAAACAGTCACGTGGTTTTGATCATGCACAGTAGCATGTTTAACCGTAGTCGTAGTCCGTAGTCGCCGTATGTTAAACTCCCTATTTACCGGGGGGGGGGGGGGGGGGGGACTCGAGCAGTATTTGGGTATGGGTGAGACGCTGAGGGTTTGAGACCCTGACCCTGTTTAAGTCAAAAAAGTCCTAAAATACATACCCTGTTTAGGAAGACATCCTCAATTTTAGTACCCTGTTTAGGACAACTCCCTCAATTTTATTGCCAGAACAGATTCGCACCAATCTTGCACACTGTTTAGGACAGACTTACGCGAAATTATTTACCCCGTTTAGGACAGACTAGTACATATAGTATATACTCTGTTTAGGACAGAGAGGAAGAAAACCATACCCTGTATAACGGCACATCCTCGTATAGGCCATATAAGGGAGTACCCCCCGGGGATATTTATAATTAAAATAATACTAAATCTTCTTTGTTTAGTCATGACTTTTGCTTGAAAGGCCGGCTATATACCTTCTCAACATTCTCGGCATTTAAGATACATAATTCCGTTAGCCTGTGGGTTAAAATAACGAAGAAACCAAATACCATCGGGCGTCCATCTTTGTGCTTCGCTCCAAAACAGAGCAGCAATTTTGCAACCGAATGTGATGTCATAAATCGGTGGATCATAGGTATACGAAAGAAGTACCAGGAGCTATTGGAGTCGTACCACCCCCCCCCCCCCCACCCCCGCCTTAATCTTACTGTTTTTGGATCAGAAATCCAAAAACATACGATTGTTGGGATTACAAAGTTCTATTATCGTGCAAAGTATCAACTCAAACGGTTGAAAATTGAAAGACTGGTTTGAAAGAGATCACTTTTCGGTGACAGCTAACCCGCTGCACCTTGAATCATGGATAACACAGACCCTTAGTCATGTCAAACATCTTAGGAGCCCTTCCAGTCCAGATAAAAAAATTAAGGTGCTCAGTGCGGTCAGCAATTAGTACTGAAAAGCACTAAATTAACAGAACTATCCTAGTACCTTTTAATGAAAAGACTTGCCCACAAGTCTCTTTTTTGATCGACGTCGACTTAGCCAAAGGGGTTATTTTAAAGAAGACTTTTTCTGCTAAGCAGCAAATTAATACAGTCATGACTGAGGGGTTTCTTTTTGGATGCTTAACTGAGCAATTGAATAGAAAACAATGGACTTTTAAAAGGCCAAAATCAACAGCTACTTCGGGGAAAAATAATGTTACAGTCACAACGAGTTTCATTAAAAAATAATCTAAAAAAACTATTTTATCATTGACTAGGTTCGACCCTCCTCTTCACAAAAATGCGATGAGTGGATTAAGAAGTTAAAACAGGGCGAGAATGCAAGTTCGGTTCTTCTGGTGATGGTAGAACGTTTGACATCTAATTACACGCATCTCAAAAAATGTCACAAGGTTAGAGAGAAATCTTTTCTATTACGGAAAATCTTCCAAAGTTAACCTGACATAGACGAGGACAACGATTCGAAATTTTGTAAGGAAACCGTCGTCGTGTGTCGCACCGTGCTGAATCTATTAGAGGGCTACTTTCTGCCCAGGTAGTAAACTGGTACTATCAAAACTCATTGTTTTCGTGTGTCTTGTCTGCACTAACAGGGTCTCCAATAAGGTTGACGTGCTTTAATCCTGCCAACCAGAGAGGAGAAGGACAATATCGAGAAACCGTGGTTTCCCAAGGGATCAGTTTTTTTAATGACTTTTTATACAGAACAACAAAGACACTCATACTTAATCCAGTTTACTGGAAAGCAAAGTACAGTATGTGGTCCTTGGTCCGCGTCTAAAAGTCATTAACTTGAATATCTTACCCGAATTTTCACGTAACGAGATGAAATACTTCCTGAAGATAGCTTTTATGTTCTTCTCGATAATCCTGAAGTTTCAAGTTCCAGACATAAATATTTTGCTTGGAGTTCGAAAAAAGGCGACCGTTTTCGATGGTCCTTGGTCCGCGAATGTGGTCCTTGGTCCGCGTCTCAGGTAAGCAGCACGAAAAAAACGTAAAAAATGTTATAGTTTCCACAGGAAAACGTCATTTTCACTAATTTCATGCATTTTTTTTCTTTTCTTGATGCAGTTAAGCGAAAGTTTTTTTTCGGAAGATGTTGTGAGTATAAAATAATCTGCTCTTCTTTCAAAGACTTCAGACAACAGTCTCCTCGAGTCTCCCACACGAGCGTCGCGAGCGGTTTTCAGCGCGGTCGAAAATAATTACCAAAAACTCTGCATGTATTCGAGGTATTAAAAAAAGAGAACTTGTAGACATGTATAGGGACGATTTTCCAAACATTCTTCGAAAACAAAGGCCGTCGCTTTTTATTTTGCGAAGTTTTATTCAACCAGGTCATAGGTCACGGACCAAGGACCGCTAAGCGAAATTTGGTGATATTTTTCAAGAGTCGATAAAACAAAAAATTCAGAGTCTACAGCAATATGCTCCCAACAACAGAAAAAAGTTGATCTGAAAACCTATTCTGCAAAATGGCACGTCTTCCCGTTGCGCTTTATTTATTCGCAGGCTAAGTAAAAATGACCTCGTAATTTACGGTGCCGCAAAAATCCAAACTTCAAGAAAGACAAATTAACCTACCTGTCAACAAACTTTAATTTCGCGCCTTCTCCCACAGCAAGAAAGCCGAAACTTCGTCATATGAAAGAATGCTAATCAGTAAATCACGATATCTTTCATTATTCAACGTATTTTTTTCTCGACGAAATATTTTATCATTTTCGGAAAAGGCGCGGACCAACGGCATCGCGGACTTGCGCGGACAAAGGACCACATACTGTAGTGTTCAATATTTTCGGCTTCCACTGTGCAATCTTAACCTTAGGGCCTGTTTACATGGAGTGGGGGACCCCGGTCTAGTGGGGTTGGTTTCTTTTGTTTTCACGCTCTGGGGGACACAAAACAAAAGAAACCTACCCCACTAGACCGGGGTACCCCACTCCATGTAAACAGGGTCTTAGACTCCAAAGGTTTTGCTATGTTGACCGCTCAGAGTCTCCGTTTTCGAGAAACGGGAGGGCACTTTTGGGAAGAATGCCGGCTATATAGAAAATTCTCTAATAGTTATTGTCTTGCATGACTGTAGTTCTGTTTTAATTCAAACTGTAATCGTCTTCTTTCACAGATAAAAACGCCAATTTTTTACTTACTTTCAAGACAAAAACTGGAAACCATCGATGATCTTCTTTCGATTTCATTGCTTATTGGTTCCATAGTTGATCGGCTGGAAATAAATTCCACTGATTTAGTTGTAAGTTATCATTTTGTTTTGAAGAGACAATTCTTAGTAGGTACTTCGAGAACAATTTTTTCTGAGCAGATTTAGGAATATCGTTTTTTCACTTCATAAAAGAGTATTATAGTAGGGACCTAATTGTCCTGTTTTTTGTGTGGGAATCTCATCACCTTGCCGGGAATACATAACACCGATGACGTCATGGCCTTTTCTGTCCTTATCTCACGAACAAAATGCAGAGAAATCTCATTTAAGAAATCTGCCCTATCCTTTAACGAAGTACATAAGTTCTTTCAGCCTGCCTCTACTTCATAGAAGTACTACTGTCAACGAGCGTCAACTAAAAATTCCTTAAAATTCCCATTTCAACCATTTCATTTCAACTTAACCAAGTTCTAATTTCAACCATTGAAATTTTGCAGGGACTGCATATGACTTTGCAAAAAGTGGTCGCAAATATGAGCGAACGGTTTAGAGCAACTACATCAAAACCTGGCTCAACGTTGACTCTGCTGGCGAAAAACCTTATCTACAGCATTGGAAAACTATTGACAATCAGTTCAAGTCGAAGAGATGCTCATTTCGCAAATCTACAAACACCTCTACAGAAAATGGTATGCAGTAACATTAAGTTTTACCTTTGAAAAACAATTCTTGTAAATTATTCAGAGGGAGACGTTGTTATAGTGCAAAACGCGATTGATTTGTTAAGTCGCGTTTTTGAAACTCACTTCAGTAAAATTTTGTTAACACATCCACTTTCCTGACTCTTTGATTGTCTGTGTATCAATAATAATTAACAGTCAGATTTGTGTGTTCGTTAAGGACGGTACCCACTATTGTTACTGCGCACATTTTCTGCGCATGCCAAGGTAGTCGCGCGCGACGCGAAAGAAATGCGCAACACGCAGGACACGCGGACTGATTTTGTCTCCGAGGTTCGAGTTATTTCTTGTGGAAAAGATGCGTCGTTTTTGAACAGATGAAAAATGATTTCTATCTACCTTGTCAGTTCTGTTTCCATTTCGACGTATGATCGATCTGACCGAACATTTTTATAGTCTAACAAAAGTCAATTCTAAAACATCAAAAGTTATTGCTTCAAGACGTTACGCTTAGGGCTTGGGTATTAACAAATCCCTTAATAGGCAAGGATCAGTAAATCAGAAGGAAAATAGCTCTAAGTCCTCCGCTTAATCGAGAAACTGCAAGCTTACCTTTCACTCGCGTCCTTCGCGTTTTATCGAGTAATCGGCTATAAACACTTTCCCGAATATTTCTTTAATTTTGTAAGATTTTATGTAATTATTCACCAGAAGATAGACTTAAAGTGTTCGAGTACATACAGATGTCCCTTTTATTGAGAGTCCGAGGCTTTTATTTGTTGAAGAAACAAGAAAAAAACTATCACGAGATTGTTTGAATTCATGAGATCAAAGCTTCACAAATAGTTGCGGACCGCAAAGAAAACGCTTTCATCGTGGAAAAAATGATAAAAAGTTGTTATGCTTTTTACTATTATCATTGTTATTTAAGCATTTCGGCATTACTAAGCCTTGAAATTATTGACACATTGGCAGCTTTTCGTGTAGATAGCATTTCTTAAGGTTCAATTTCACGCCACACGTAATCTGGACATTTAGACGTAGCTGCCATTTCGCTGTTTACAAACTAAAGATGGAAGGTAAAATAAACTAAAGTATTTCCATTCTAAGACTTTTTTAGGTTTAACAGACACTGTTAAGTCTAAAATTAACATTTAGAAACGAAAAATAGTGAATGATCATGACGCAGAATGCTACAGTAAAAAAAATCAAAACGAAATATATAAAATGATCATTATAGCCCAGTGCAAATATATAATCAGGGTACATAAACGCATTCGCTACAACTACTTTCACACTATTCAGCGTTTTTAAAAGAGAGCACATGTATGGAACTTGAGTCTATGCAAATCATTTTTGTCATATGACACTTGTCGCAAAGCCCGAAAGAGATAGCGCAAAGCACAGATATAAGCTCATTGAATGTATGCAAGTTTAATAACATATTCGATCGAGGTACCCGGTAAAATGATAAAAAAACGATAGAAGGTTTACAATCCATATTGCATCTACAGCAAAAAAATCTTGAGAAGATGTACAGGTAAGCAAACGATTGAAGGAGTACCTGTCTTAGAGTCCCTGTCGACTATTTTCCACTACAGTACAGTAGTTTGTTCACAGCACCAGCCGTGGATCTTGAGCTCGCCATACTACTCTATGTGCGCTGCAAGTAATCTCTAATACCTTGGAGATTGCTCCTCTCCAAACATTTTTGTTAAATGTTTGAGACGGAGAAGCTCCAGTTGAATGAAATAGTATAATTTGTTTTCCTTAGAGTTCATGAAGTGTCCTGCTTCACTTTCTGTTTTTGCTCTCCTCCGTGTGTTGTTGTTTCGGTTACTGTTAGCCATTGTGGATATCCCAGAGTACTTCGCGTTGGGTGAAGCAGTAGTGAAACTGACCGGGGAGGGGATGGGGAAAATTGTAAATAACCCCCAAAGCGATTAAGTTAAGGTCGAAACCAACCAATTTAACATCTAACAACGCGTGGTAACCCCTACTTTTTATCTTACCAAATGAAAGTAATAAGCCTACTCAGCAAACGATCAATTTTTGGTTCGGGGGAAATGTCGTTTACACTATTTTTGAGGCAAACGTGTGGAGAGGGGTAACTGCTGATAACTTCCCAGTTGTGCTGATATTTCAAAAAAAGACGTATAAAGAGCAGTTGTTATGTCAACATTTGTTGCTTATTTTGAAACCTTGTTACAATTATCGTTGCATTTGTGCCAGTTCACGTGTACACTCTGAAATTTTAGGGAAAAAATAACTTTTTATCATTTTTTAAAAAAACGCCTATTCAGCGTTTTTCTCCATATTGAGGCGCAGTTATCTCTGAAAAATGCGTGGTTACCCCCACTTTTCTTTTTGGATTTCAATAGCCCCTGATATGATCTACTTGTCTCACATAGTCATTACCTGGGAAAAAATACTTCCCATTAGTGGGCACTGTCCTTAAGTCGGAAACATTTCCAACGTAACGCTAACCTTGCGCAACTTACCAGACCTCTGGATAACTTAAGTCTTGTCAGGCTGATAGCTCACTAGCTCATGCGTCCGTGATTCCGCCGACTAAACACTAAAGACAAACACACTCTCCACCGCCAAGAAAGTTATTTTCGCCCAGGTGACACCATCCTCACGTATCCTCGATTCAAGAGACGCCCCAAAACAATCAAAAAATTAAAAACCCTTTTTTACTTCTTTTTTCAATCAAGAGATCGGGAAGACATCGTTTTATGCATTTGTTGACCTAATTGCTAACATTTATTACGCGTGTCTCTGCTCAATTTGCCGCGTCCTTGGGAGCAGTTTCTCATCTTCACCTAGGTAAATATTTTCTAATTTTCTTTATATTCCCTCCTCAGAAAATCAACACTACTAAAAAAATCCTATCCTTGAAGAGTCATATGATTGAAGGATTACGCCTATCATTGAAAAAGCGCCCAGGAAACATGTCTTTCACATCAAAATATCTTAGCATAACGGTGGTAGCTATCCAAAAAAAAGACATTCACCATGGTTACAGACTTAACGCACATAGAAGCACCTTTATAATCCCTGATCTTAACAAAGTCTTGAGCAAAATTAACGACAGCCACGTTCTGTTTTTAGAGGTAAGATAAAATCCACCCTCCGTATTTTCGCGAAATTTTAACATTATTGGACAGGGTTGTATGTGTTGTGAGCTATAGTGGCATATTGAAAAATTTCATTATTTGTAGGAAACAATAACTTGGTATTAACTTAACAGGGAAGCCTATTCGACAACTATGTTGGTTATTTAAAACAGACTGGCGTACGTATTTTTTGATAAGCTCAAATCACAGATTCGATCTACTAAGTTTCTCCTATACTATAGCTAGTTGATGATGAAGATGAAGATGATGAGAATGATGATGATGATTGATGATAATGACGATTATTATTAATTGCGTGATCAAATTTAGAGTTCACCGTTTCATATATTTTATGATAAACGTTTCTCTCCTAGATGTGGAGTACACCTTTCAATCCCTTTACTTGGGATAAAAGCAGCAAAAGGGTAACAACAGATGTGGCGAGTTTAGATGTTCGGGATGCGGAAGGGAAAAATATCATCATTTCTGGTCTGACACCAGGAGTCACTATTTTACTTCCTCTGAATCGACAGACAAGTCATCCAGTAAAAGTTTCTTTCGGAGCAGATAGAACGCTCAGACATCACAAAATAGGACCTCTGTATGAAAATTCCATGGTTAAAATCTGGATAATCCTTGACGAAAGTGACGTAGCTATCTCCTCCATAATAATAGCAGAACCTCTTAAGACTTCTCCACCTTTCGAATGCAAGCGGGTACGTGGTGCTTGGCTCAACAGCGGTAGAATCGCATGTGAGGGAAAAAATCAAATAAAAATCTCTTTTACGGCATTCGATCCTGGATATTATGTTCTCTATATGGACTTCAAAGCTGTGATAGAAAATTCTGGAAACGTTGATGAATGGGAGGGTAATGACAACGGATGTATCAAGATTAGACAACCTCCCTCACACCCGAATAAAACGAAAGCTAGTTACACTTTTGAAGTGAGCGAATCAACTTGTCTGTTTTGGCAAAAAATTCATTCTGAATGGAGAACTACTGGATGTAAGGTAAAGAAATTATCTCAAAGGGATACAGGCTTTGAAACCCCACTGACCTGGACACCATTTTTGAAACTTTGAAAAGCGTTTAACTCAACCCGAAATCAAATACGAATACATCTAGAAAGCCACTTAAATCTTCCCTAGTGCTTCATTAGATCTTCGATATTATACTAAAAACTTTGTTTTTAAGTATTCTTTCACTCATCCTAATTGTATATTATTTTATCGTATTATTGGTTAGAAACAGAATGAGTCGCGTAGCTTGATATGCAAATCAGCTACGAAATGGTACTTTTTTATTAAGTGATTTACGTTTTCCGTTCACTTTTCAATTCGTCCGCCAATCTCCTCTTGAAATAAGACAATTACACCTCTACCTAGCCGCGCATTTGAACTTTTTTCTCTAGTGAAACAAACAGAGAAGCCACAAAGTTTCACTGAGAAGGACTCAAATAATTTTCCTCTATTACTACTTTTAAGGCATTGGAAATTATCAAGGACTCTACACTTAAGTGCTCTTGCAGTCACTTGACGAGTTTTGCGGGAGGCTTGCTGGTACCACCAAATCAAATCAACTTTGAGCAAGTATATCACGAGTTAACGTCTACAGAAGAACCTGGCAAATTTCTAGTTTTGGGAACAGTGTTAACATGTTTCCTTGTTTACTTGGTGGCAGTCCTTTTGGCCAGGAGAGCTGACATAAAAGATAGCTCGGTGGTAAGATATTCATATCCACGATTTACCTACTAGGTAGCTTAATAAGTTCAACGTAAGGCTTAAATAGCACTCACTCCTTATCCACTGCTCGCCCTATCATTTAGTGGAGACAACGGGGGAACAGAAGTCGACGTGTCACTCTTTCAGTCCTGGATTTTTCTCTCCGTAGTACCGAGCACGTTTGTAAATACATGGCCAGTTGGTTTGTCTACCCCATAAGCTTAATTATTACGGACGACCAAAGGCAACCGCAATTCTAATCTCCAGCTTGCTAATATGGTATGCACTGCACTTATGTAGCCAGCACGCATTCGCTTGGACTTCCGGTAAGAATGATTGCAATGCATAAAACGCAATCTGAGGGAGTGCGTTTGGACCTTCTATCACTTATAATCTGATGGCTAGCCTGTTTCAGGCGCTCGGATAGTGGAGTGCCGCGCGAAGTAAGACAGTCGGAAAAAAAGGAGGACCCCCTAACCCATCGCCTCGCTGTTTTTTTCTGCTAACATCTCTTTGCGCTATCCCAACGATCTGAACGCCTGGAACAGGCTATCTGATGGCATGTGTTTAGATCTTCTATAAAGTGAAAGTTACACAAAGCAGAGCGCTTTGACCTTAGATCGATGACGCACACACTCCCTAATTGTTGGTTATTACTAGCTCTATGTAATTACTTGCTTTTGATCATTTAAATGGTGCGCATGCAACCATCTAAACAAAGCATTACTTTACTCCTGATTTCAGCTACAAGATAACAAATCCTTAAACGGTGGAACAGTACAATCAGAAGGTTCAACATATCAGATATCCGTAAAGACTGGCATCTGGCTTGGTGCAGGAACAACTGCCAACGTTTCGTTTATTATACACGGGGTTGACGGCAACAGTGGTACTATCAATATATACCAGGACGGTACAGCCGGTTCCAAAACTATTCTTACTCGAGGATCTACACAAACGTTTACAATGACTCTAAAAGAAGACATAGGAGACATTTATTCATTACGTGTTTGGCATGACAATTCAGGCAAGGACCCTTCGTGGTATTTAGATGAGATAGAAATTACAGATACAAGATCTGGAAACTGTTGGAAATTCATCTTTGAAACATGGCTGAGCCTGGAGGATGAATCGTGCACTAACGAGGTTCTTCAAACTCCTCTCCACTCAAATCGCAACATCACAAGAAAAGCCATCAAAGAAATGTTCTCCAATGGCCACCTTTGGTTATCGATCATAACGAAGATTCCAAATGACAGCTTTACCAGAGTTCAAAGACTCTCCTTTTGTTTTGCATTACTTTTATGTACAATGGCTACCAATGCTGCATTTTACTCCTGGGGAGCACAGTCGCCCCAAAATATTAACCTAGGTCCACTAAAGTTTTCTGCGAGACAGGCGATTGTGAGTATCCAAGCCAACCTTATCCTCTTGCCTTTGCAAGTCCTCATCCTGTTGTTCAAAAACACCTTGGCTCGATTGCAAGGAGAGCGCAAACGTCTTTGCTTGATATGCATCACTTCTATTTTGATTGCAATTATGACTACTGCATCCGCAGCTTTAACTATTTCATACGGTCTCGTGTGGGGGAAAGACAAAAGCCAAGAATGGATTTCTACAGTCATCGCCTCTGTCTTTGAAGACATTCTGATTGTACAGCCGTTTAAATGTGTTATTATTGTCTCGCTAACTGTTATGCTTTCTAAATGCAAAGCAACTAAAGTATCCTCCTATGGGCTTCCAGAAACGCCATTAGAGAAAGCAAGTACCAGATCCAGGGAGAAATCAAGCCTGAGGAAAGAAAGTGTCGTCAAAGCTAAACGTCGGTTATCCATTAGGCAGGCAATCTTCTACGTAACCTTCCTGGTTGTTCTCGGAGTGCTTTCATATGGAAACAGAGATTCGAATGGATACCATTTAACAAGATCTCTTTATGATCATATTGGGAATTTTGCCAAGGTACAAACTTTGCTCAATTTCAGGGTCACCATTCTCGGCCCCGTTTTCAATCACAATAAGGTCCATGAATATTCTTGAATTAAGCACTAAAAGGTTTAAACATATCGTAACGTTAAGGGTTCTCCTAGATAATCCTGAAACAACAGAAGCAGTAGCAACAACAGATGTAGGGGCAGTAGCAGTAGCAATGGTGGTGGTTGTGGTGCGGAGTAATAGTGATGCTGGTGGTAATAGCGGTAGTGATAGCAACAGCAATCTGCTTTGTGTAAACTACGTATACAAATTTGGATACTTTTTTAAACTAAATCCTTTTTTCAGGTTTCAAATACAAGTTTGTTCTGGAATTGGACGGCCCATGAAATTATTCCACTACTGTACTTCACCAACCTGGAAATACAACAGTACAAAGAACAAACATCGACTAGGATTGGAATGATCAGACTGCGCCAGTTGAGAGCAAAGAAAGGTAAGTTACACTGAATGGCTGACTAAACGTTTGAGTGAATTATTTTAGTTAAAATTAATGAGCTGTATGATGTATAACAATGACTCTACGTGCAATTTTGACAAAGTTAGTTTTTCGGACACGGAAGGTGTTGGAAGGTAGACATTCCATGGGAACTCCATGACGGGCAACAGGTCTTCCCCACTCCCTAGACAGTATAATAAGTCACACGTTTCGTTATGTAGAAACATTTCATCACCCTCTTATCATTTCACTTCAGTCCCCGCCGAAGACTGTAAGTTAAATAGTGCGCGAAATTGTTTGTTTCCTTTTTTAACCCGAGTACCTTTTGAATTAATCTACACTATGGCTCATCCTGTATACGACCCCTCCAATTCCCACTTATATTTATAAGCTGTAATCTATTTGTTGTTAGTGCAATGCCCTGTGCAAACGTTCCTTGACGTGGACTCATGGCATCAAAGTTGCTACGACAGCTACTCCACCGGGAGGGAATCCCAAGAGCCTTTTCAATTGAAGCAAGCAAACTCATCAGTTCAGTTCCAACAATGTTCCCTACCATGGGTGTACCAAACATCAGAGGACCTCAACTCCTCCCCCAAATGGGGACACCACGCCTGCTATGGTGGGGGAGGATATGCTGCCGATTTAGGCTACGAGGCACACACTGCGTACACAGTCATAAACCACTTGAAATTAGGAAAATGGATTGATCGTCAGACAAGAGCTGTCATTGTAGAATTCAATTTCTTTAACCCAGCAATCAGTGTATTAGGTGTCTGTTCCTTCTTTTTTGAATTCCTTCAGACAGGGCAGGCTACCCCTTTGATGCATATTGATTTGATCTCGCTGCACAACACGGATTCAATCCTCCAAATGTTTCAAGGTCTTTGCTTGGTCATCTTCATTGGAATGGTTTTCTTAAAATCAGGTCAGACAGTCATGGCCTTGCTACAACAAGGATCGCGTTATCTGCGAAGTGGCTGGTGCTGGCTTGACCTTGGACACCTTGCAACCTCAATTTCTCTTCTTCTCTGCAGCTTTATTAAGTCTTATCAAATTTCCAAAAGCATGCAGAAATTGCGGCACAACATCTTTTCTACAGTTAACTTTCAAACTGCAGTTTTGTGGGGAAATATCGAAAACTCTTTCCTCTCCGTTGTGATTTTTCTTACAACCATCAAGATTCTCCAACTTACTTACTTTAATATGTATACACGTGTGTTTGCCCAAGCCTTGCGTATTTGGGTACGAGAATTCTTTTCCTTCTTGATGATTCTCTGTGTTCCATTCTTTGCATTCCTACTCTCAGGCATGTTGCTGTTTGGAACACGAAATAAAAGATACTCAAGTGTCTGGCCAGCTTTTTCCTACCAGCTGGAAATTGTTCTAGGGAGAGTAAAAGCTCGGCCCATACAAGAATTAATTGAGGCACATTCCGTCCTTGGACGTCTTTTTGTCAGTACTCTTCTCGTTATTATAACTGTTATACTGATGAATTTATTCGTTAGTTCCTTGGACGATGCAGTCAGTGACGCAAAAAGTACAGTACAGATGAACACAGAACAAGAGTCATCAGAGACCCAAATTTCAAACAGAAGAAACGAACAACATGAAGCGAAGAATGTGGATTTGTCTTTGACTTCTGCGTTTTACGACCAAATAAGCAACCAGTTAAGGACCATCGACTTGATCCGTAATCTTCCACAAGCCTATGTCATTGATAAAAAGCTAATTGAAGTTCTGAAGAGAATGGACGCTCACACAGATGGGGAACAATGTTATCCTCTGCAAAAAGGTCATATGTTCGAAACTGTTGTCGAAAAACGAAGAAAGTTATCAACCATATTGGAAGAATAGGTTCAACTCCTCAAAAAGTGACGTTATACACAACGCCAGCAACTCACCCATATTTCGGGTGGGGTGGGAGAGAGTAGTTAAATAGTAACATAGATTGCAGTTACTATCCACACTTTTAATCTGGTTAATGGCTATGACAATGACTAAAATGAAAGCTCATACTGCTACACTTTGGTCACTTTTTATAATGATGCCTTTGCTGACTTCTCAGATATTTTCATGATGGTGCTGTACTCATAGGTAGATATATCAATACGCTATTAAAAAACAGTTATTGTCGACACCACTGTTTGGATGTTTTCAACTTTTCATGATGCTACCTTTGCTGCCTTTTCATGATGGAGCTGTATTTATAAGTACATATATTATTGTAGACGCCACTGTTTGACGCCACTGTTTGCATGTTTTCTATTCATCTCCTAGAATTAGAGGCTCTATGTCACGGCCTGCGTATGTGCAGAACTTGAGACTGTTCTGAGTGGATATTCTCAACTGTCCGTCATATTAAATTTTAGAAATGCTGAGGGCTTTTTGTTGAAAGCAAACAACACTTTGCAGTCAAATAATTTTTTCTGATATTTTTGTGTCAGAGGTTCAAGAACCCAGTTTAGATATAACAAAGACGCATTAGATGACTTTTATTGAGCAATTTTATAGCGGATATAAAGTGATGGAATTTCCTCAATTTTTTTTCGTTTTTTTAAATTTTCTTTTCTTAAACGGTTTCCATATACGCTTCACCTAATCTTAGTGAGTGACTGAATGCTGAGAATATTACAGTCAGTGTTGTTAATTTGCACCTTTGCATGACACGTATTTAAACTGTACATAATTGTTATCCGACGTGACTTTTTTCTTGATTTTTTGTTCGTGTATTATAGTGTTTTTGCCCTTCCTTGTAAGCTATGCATAAGTAATATAACATAAAAGAGAGCGGTTTATATATTTCTAGTAGCGTACAGCATTCATTTTTCTTGGTTATTACGATTATAGTAGAATCACCACCGGCACAACCTTGATTTATTGAGTCATTCATGGTATTTAGTAATAGTTTAGTGATAACATTTATAAAAAACGAAAAAGAGCAAGAGTACCGTGATTAAAACTTACCTTAATCAGCAAAATAAACGATTCTTTGAGAATTTTAGTATCATTTCTATTTTATAATAAGAGTACTGTGTATACCACCACAATCAGCACGGTATCCGAGTGATAAAAAGTAGTGGCTGCATGCACGAGACAACTTTAAGGCACGTAAACCGCGCTGAGTGTCGTTGTTTGAGCTTTGTCAACCTGATAACGTGGGTCTACTAGAAAACGTAGCAGTTCAAGCTGTATAAATGCCACAGTTTCGCATTACGCCTGTACTTTCGTGTTAGTTATGAATGGCCGGGTAATGAAACCTTAGAAAGTCTCGGAGAGTCTAAAATGATATTAAAACTCAAAAACCTTTTCA
Source organism: Porites cylindrica (assembly GCA_964035525.1). NCBI lineage: Eukaryota > Metazoa > Cnidaria > Anthozoa > Scleractinia > Poritidae > Porites > Porites cylindrica. The sequence goes on from OZ037776.1 coordinate 654,821, forward strand.
GTGACAAAACAGGAGAGACAAAAAACAAGTACAAAGGACCTTGTCAGATTCTGTTCAAGATTCCCTTTTGTCTGATATACTGAGCCAGTTGTTCGAAGGCCGATTAACGCTTAACCCAGGGTTAAATTTAACCGAGATTTCTTTTTCTTTTGTTCAAAAGAATTTTTTCGGATAATTTTTTCTGTTATATTTAGAGCTTCCAATCATCAACTTGTAGACAAAGATTTAAAACTGAAATGCTTTTTAAGCTTTCAAATTTGAATTCAAATCTCGCACTAACCCTGGGTTATCTTAACCCAGCTTTTAACAACTCGGCCCTGATGTCTATACATGGCTATATCAATAAACATCAAGCGGTATCTATAGGTCGACCATTTCCAAATTTCCAAAACCCTCGCTTTCAAAATGAAGCTAAGCGCAAAATATTTTATCTGAAAATAACTTTTATTTGCATGATAATTAAAAATTAGTTTCTTATCAAAGACCTCGTACTTAAACTATGGCAAGTCGAAAATAGACGGCCAGTCTAATTCGGTGCACTTGTTACAATTCTCTGCGGGTTGATCTCTTTCTTCATTACTCTTCAAATTCTTTTCGCCTGATCTGGACTCAGCCTTGAAGTGGAGTCATCATTCTGCACCAGAAACACTTGCGTATAAGGGAAAAAAGCTCTGGCCCCCTGGGAGGAGGTTATCGCACCTCCAGCCCTCTTCCTCAACATTTTCTTCCTGAAAAATAGGTTTTCTTTGATCGCGCGTGAGACAAGAAGGCGCAAGGAAAGTCTTCCCATTAACCAAGAGCCAAGACAGATGTAGCTTCCCTGCAGACGTCCTTTGGGGTTCGTTCGTCACGCATTCATTTCTCCCCCACGGTCCGTGGGGGACAAATGAATGAGTGACGAACGAACCCTAAGGGACGTCTTCGGGGAGGCTAAGACAGGTGCAGTAGAAACTCAAACAAGGCGATAAGGACTTCCGCCGCGCGTGTACATCGGAAGCTTTCGTGAGCCGACAACCTCGGGACGCAAAAAAAGGTGTCCGTAACAGGAACTGGCCGCTTACGGGTTGCTTTGAATGGGAGTTGAGAAAAACGGGGTTTTGTGAAGGCGGTCGTGTCGACGGCCGTGTCAAATACCTTGGTTTACCTGTGCAGGCACGCTGACTTTGACTCCGCCGCGCTAGAGTCTGGGCTCTACTTCTTCAAAAAATGGCGCTCAGAATCACAGAGCAGTGGATCAGGGAGAGGGTCAAGTTGAAACACGATAATTTGGGTGAGTTTCCTTCATTAAATGCTTAAACTTTTGTACCTGATTTCATTTTTACCTCCTAGTGCCACGATTTCTTGTGGTTTCTATTTTAGCGCAATGGTTGTAGCGTTTTTAACTGCATTCCAACAAAGTTGCGTGTTTTCAGTTTGGTTTTGTTTGCATTGCATGGTCCAACTTGATGTTTTAGCAAATACGCTTTATTTTATTTTATGACATTTTACTTAATGAAGCTTCTCTCTTGCTTCTTCAGTTGCTCCAGACACAGAGTCATTACTACTTACATGCGCGCTTAAACAAACTACCCGCCAGTTTCAATAAAACAAACCTCCATTAATTGCCAACGAGCAGCCTCGCGAAGACGCGAGGCTGCGAGGCGGCAGCTTATGGAGCCGTACGCGATTGTTTCAGGGGGCAGAAAAATCTCGAATCGATGTAATATAGAGTAATGTAAGGCAACGATGACGTAATGCAGAACAGAGAATGTATTGTTTTCGAGTGAATACGTGATACAGATCGGAGAATCCACGAGCCGTCACGTGTTTGTGAGTCCCGTGCTCATTCCGTCTTCAACCAGTCATTGGGTGGATCATAAAGACAGTTTACAAAGAGTCAGATTGTGCTTCTCCGGGTAATGAAACTTTGACGAAACTTCAAATCATTGATACTTTTTTTACCAGCAGCCATCGATTGTGTTACTTACCTATTTTCTCTTTTCACATTAATTTTGATTATTGTTGTATAGTGGTAAATGCAATAAAGTAGCTCTTGTGAGCTGAGCTGAGAGTGGGTCAAGCTTTCAAAGGTCCATAATAATAAAGGCTGCCTTTTTTTTTGAGAGTAGATAGGATTAGGACCTCTGATAAGACTCTGTATTACACTCTCTTCACTGTATGTGATTCTTCTTTGGCTCTTTGATAAAGGGTCTTATTGATCAATCATTTTTTTTCATCTAACAGCTTCCAAGTCTTGACATCACTTGATAGTAAAATCGCTACCCCTTTAGTTCTCACTTCTTTAATTTAAATGTCAGTTTGAAGAAAGTTTGTAATTTGAGATGAACAGGAATTTCTCTCTTTGGCAAGGGGAGACGTACATTCGTTAAATTATTTCTAATATTAAAAGAAACAAATAAATAATTATTATGGTTCTCATAAAGGAAAAAATACCAAGCAACCTCCTCACTTTTTAAGCCCAATGTGTAAAATGTACTCAAAATGAGTTTATTCCTTTAATGATATTACATTGGGCTGAATTTGGAAGTTTTTTTTCTTGGGTAAGACCCACTTATATTGGTTCAGTGATTATTTATTATTCTTGTTAACCGTGTATAAATACAGCTTAAATTCTTGATCAGTTGGGCAACAGTTGGGTAACAATTTTAACAAACATAAAAATGGTTTTACTTTTGGAGACATCATCAGTTTCTGGTGAAAGAGGGGGATAACAGGAAGCCAAACTCAAGAACTCAATTAGTCAAAGTGGAGTGCCCCACTACAAGTTCATATACAATTAAAAACCTTGAAAAAGAACTTAGCTGTTGATCATTGGCTGTTGCAAATGTAAACTATTTGCATCTTTTTCATGAATTAATTTGTTTATAGTCAAAGGTAAGGTAAAATGAAGCTAACTCAAGGATTACAACTAGCTTGAATTACTTCGATGGTCTAACATACTAAGACAAAATGAGTCGGTGACAGTTAAAAATGGCAGGTTAGGCTTGCTCTTGTTCAGCGACTGAGCAACTGCGGAAGATGGTTTTTCAAAAGCTCCATGCACGTGAGCAAGACTGAATTAAACTATTTAGATTCAGCACGGAATTTTGGTGGCCTAGATTTGTAGCCTAGTATGTACTTTATTAGTAAATCTGATTGCAATAGTTGGATAAAGTGCAAGAAAGAAGAGAAACCTCAGTGAATTTTTTTTGTGTTCTTACAGTTCTTATAGTGAAGCCTAGCGAAACAACAGAAATTAATATTCGATCATTCAAGGAAAAATAAAGATAAATATCAAAATGTTCCTTTAACGCTAACACTGATATGAGATGCCCGGTTGATCGCATGTTGATAAGCCGTCGCTCATTTCTGTTTACGCTTGAACATGTAAACATTCGAATGAAAGAACTGTTCTGCTTCGAACGTGCATCTTCTTTTGTTCATAGCAAAAAATAAAAGAAAAATTACAAAACTATAAACGAGAATTGAATAAAGTATGAAATAATCTACCTTTACTTTAAATAGGAACCTTAGATATTCAGAATCCAACTTAAAAGTCGCCAAAATATGAGGATGCATAGAAAATCCTTTTGCAAACGATACTAATTTGGCAGAGACGCTTCGTTCGAGCGTCTTCTTTTGTTTATAGCAAAAAACATAAGAAGAATTACAAAACTATAAACGAGAATTGAATAAAGTATGAAATGATCTACCTTTACTTTAAATGGGAACCTTAAATATTCAGAATCCACCTTAAAAATCGCCAAAATGTGAGGATGTTTTGAAAATCCTTTTGTTAACGATAGCAGTTTAGATCCCAGACCTCTCCCGTGTCTACACATGCACAGACGTTATTCAGCTCTGTCAGTAAGAGGCATTCGAGATTTACAGATTAAAATATGGCTTGTGTGCATTCATATTCAGTAGTAAAATATGTACAGAAAACTTTTCAAGAAAGTCTTAAACTACCGGTATTCAATATAAACAGGAATAAACAATATAAAGAATTAGAATGTGATTCAAACCCACTACATAAGTAACATAACACAGTATTTAACATAAACCTGACAGCTAGAAAACAAAGGTATATGTCATGAAAGATAATGTGCATTGTGGTTAATGTGTATAAAGGGTTTTGTTTATTGTTTATCATTTGTCTCCGGATATCACTTAGAATCGACTGCGATTCTATCGCCTAATGAAAACCGTGGAGAATTCAGTATGCAGTCGAGACCTTCAGTACGCAGTCAAAACATTACAATCATATCTAAGTGACAATCACGAGACAAACAATAAACAAGATCCTTTAAAAAAAAGGTATAGTATTCAAGTAAAAGTGAACATTGTAGCGAAATAAATGATTGATTTATTTTCCTAAATCCTAAATTCCTAGATTTATTAGCAGTGCATGACAAACTGCATCATATTCTGCTACATAAAATTTATTATTTTTCAGGTATTTTATGTCTGATATCTCTCTCTAACGTGAATACCATTGGGACTTGCATTGTAGTGTTATAAAGAGTTAAAGATACAGTGTAAAAGGATGGAGGAACAGTAGGGACTTCTCATTTGAGGTGTGACCTCTTACGACAAATAATGAGAAAAATCTCAAGTATGCAGAATTTTCTTATAATTAAGAGTCAACTTTCAAATCCCTCCCTGAGGTGGTTTCCATACTTGTTGTTCTCTTTTTTAAAGCTTTATATTTTATATCCTTATTCATATGCATGGATTCAGTAAATTATCTCATTTATGGGACTCGAGAATTTAGTAATAATAATAATAATAATAATAATGAAACATTTATAATGCACAAATTCCATAAAATGTTCAAATGCGCATGACAAGATTAAAAACGAAATAAAAAGGTTAAAAAGCTAAAATTACAATTAAGAGTAAGCTTACAATAATTTAAAAAGCTAAAATTACAATTGAAAGTAAACTCACAATAATAAAAACAACTATGATGACAATGCATGACGGAAAAGGTGAGTTTTTAGCTTGACTTTAAAAATAGTAACTGTGCTGGCGCTTCTTATGTCAAATGGTAACGCATTCCAAAGTTTCGGTGCAGCACAGGTAAAAGAACGATCACCTAGTGTAGCTTTAGATTAAAACGCGGATAACTAAGTAAAAATTTATCACTAAAATTCCTTAGATTATATTTAGATGGGAGCCTAAGAGAAATGAGAGACTACAAATAAGTGGGCGCTAAAAAAATTAAGAATCTTAAAAGTAATTAAAAGTATTTTAAACTCGATTCTATATTTAATCGGCAACCAGTGTAATTCATAAATAAGAGGCGTTACATGACAAAATTCCTGTTCTCTAAAAATTAGTCTGGCACAAGAGTTCTGTACTCGTTGCAGTTTATTCAACAAGCAGTCTGGTAGTCCATATAAAAGACCATTGCAATAGTCAAGGCGACTTGTTATGAATTCATGGACAAGTATCGCAGTTGACTGCCGTGAGAGATATTTTCTGATCCGATGAATATTATAAATATAGTTAAATGAAGAGGCACAGAGTTTTGTGATGTGCGATGCCATGGACAGCCTAGAATCAAACCAACAACCAAGATTTCTCGCGAGTGGCACGGGATGAATATCTGAGTCACCCACACGTATACTGATATTAACTAGCTTTTCCAGCTGTTGTGATGAACCAATGATGAGGAATTCAGTCTTGTCGTCATTAAATTTAAGATCATTATTTAACTTCCAAAAACGAATGTCTCTGATGCAGTCTTCCATATTCCTCAACACAGCAAGTTGTTCAGCTCTGTCGTTCGGACTAAATGAGATGTAAACTTGTGAATCATCAGCGTAACAGTGAGTCATGGGCAGGTGATATTTAATTATCTCAAAAAGCTCACTCGTGTACAACGTGAACAATAGCAGACCAAGACAGGAACCTTGAGGCAAGCAACATTCTAATTTAAAAGTTTTAGATAGTGACTCGTTGATCATTATCCGCTGAGTTCTTCCAGAGAAATAGATTGCAATCTAGGAGAGGGCTTTTCCCTGTATACCAAATGAGTATTCAAGTCGATGTAGCATGGTGTCGTGATTAACTGTATCAAAGGCAGCACTCAAGTCGAGCAGAATTAGCAAAGTAACACACTGATTGTTAATGTTCAAGAGAATGTCATTCATAAACTTAAGCAGTGCAGTTTCTGTACTGTGGTTTTGTCGATAAGCTGATTGGAACACTGGGAACAGATTGTTTCAATTTAAATAATGTTGTAGTTGCTTGCCAACCACAGTCTCAAATAGCTTTGAGATAAATGCCAAATTACTCACTGGTCTGAAGTTCTTAAAGACGGGGGGGTAATCCATCCTTTTTCAGCAGCAGCCGCACCAGAGCACACTTCCAGGTGCGCGGAAAATAACCAGTATCAAGCGAAAGATTAATTATTTTGGTGAGCGGAGGCAGTAGCACATCGACGGACTCATTAAGAAGCTTGGTTGAAATAGGATAAAGAGGACAAGACTTCTTAGACGAAGCTGTGATTAGATAAAACACCTCTGATTCGAACAACAGATTAAATTTTAAAAAACAGGAAGCAGTCACAGTAATAGTTGCGTTGATAGGAAGGCAGATCTGGTTTGTATTAACAGACCTGATATCAGACCTGATATCAGCATTTTTTTGGGCGAAGAATTTTCCAAAATCATTAGCCAACTGATAATCATTGGCAGATAACGGAAGGCCAGATCCTTTCGATAAATTTAGCAAGGACTTGCTTGCTCTAAATAACCTCCTCTGGTTTGTGCTGTTCTCAGTAAGAAAGTTTGTATAATAGTCACTACGAGCCTTGTTACTCAGAAACGTCACACGATTTCTCATAGTACGGTAAGACAGTAAATCGATTTGTGCTTTAGAAGCTCTCCATTTTCTTTCAGCTTTCCAATCCTCCTTTGTCGTTTAGCCAATTTAATTTCGTCGTTCATCCATGGAACACATGGTGGACTAGTAGTATTCTTATGCTTAACGGGAGCATGACGATCCAGCAGGGAACGCAATGTATTGTAAAATAAGGCAGCAAGCTCATCAGGATCATCAGTATCCATTTGGAAAAGTTCGCTGTTACGAATTTCATCCATAAATGCATCCCTATCAATTGCATTAATCGCAGCTTCCTAAATGAAACACGGCCAACTTTGAGAGGTGATCGAGCTGTTTTCAATTTAAATAGTAGTGCTAGATGGTCTGAAAATAAGATGTCAGGCCCGGGTCGACCGCAAATAAGGTTGTCTAACTCTTGAGTAATGACCAGATCTAGTGTCTGGCCATGTTCATGCGTTGGTTCCGCCACATGTTGAGTTAACGACATTGACTCCAATAAATCCAAGAAACGACAAGCAGCTGGATCATTGGATCATCAACATGGATGTTAAAATCGTCAGTTAGACACAGGAGATCATTAGATAGTATAACAGATTCCAGGTATTCTGAAAATTCATCAATAAAACTGTTGACAGTCACAGGATGATTAGTAGAATTTAATTCCCAATATATAAGTTAAAGGACAATGATGGGAGTTTATTTATTGGAGGTGTCAACAAAGTGAGGATGTTGCATTTTGTAAACACTTTCGTATACTGGATGGTTATATTTACTGGTATAATGTTTTTATCAGTCCCTTTAAGTGATTTTACTAGCTGTTTTAAAAACCGTATAGCCAGGTGCCCTACC
>OZ037776.1:672500-775000 GCA_964035525.1 Porites cylindrica
AGGGGAGTACCCTCCCGGGGCGAAGACGCGTTGCAGATTATGAGTCTCACTGCTTACGCAAGCGAGACTAATCAATATACAGCTTGAATATTCTTGTAATTTTGAATACCCAGAATGCCTTAACGTGCCAAGTAAAATAGTTTGAATTAAGGGAGGTTTTTTTTTCAACCGTAACTCAGTTGATCGCAATTTTTTCTTCAATTCCATACATTTGTCGTGAGTACGTGCATGACAGCATCAGACACAACATGCACATACGGTCACAAACATAAACTTTACACATACAAAAGACCCAGTAGGTGACATTTGCTTACTGTCAAACTCAGAAAACCGTGAACACCTGAAAAATTTCAGGGATGTTGATTGTGTACTGACCAATCACAATAAAGTTCAGGACACGCGAGCAAACCTCCTAACCACAAACTAATTACCGTTGCTGTTTGCTGTTTAGTTATCTCGCACCTTATTGGCTTATTTCTCGCAACACAATAACATTCCATAAATATTTCTGGTGTTCACGGTTTTGTGAATTTCACAGTAAACAACTCACGTTTGCTCCACTTGTGGCGGGACCTTTGCCAGCAGAAATTTTCTCGATGAGCTTTCCGACGTCGTCTTTGCTCCCGTACTCTTTCTCTGCACACAGTTCTAAGGCTTATTTGAACTGACTAAAATTTATCTTTCTTCGGTTTTGCTGCAACAGTGAAAAACGGAAACATCAGCTGTATATTAAATTGCAGTCCTTTGTGGTTAATGTTTGTATTAAATTAAAACAATATCCACTAAGATATAAAGGGAAAGACCAGAATCTTTGTAGAACCTTTTGACTTCAGGTCTGTTAAAGATGATGTCCGTGTCAGTACTTGTGAATTTCTTGTCGTACAGCTTTAGATCACGAAAAAGTTTGCCAAATTTCGCGTTCTCGGTAGTATACATGGCTCAACTAGGTCCTAACTAATCAGAGCGCGAGAAAGACAATAGGGCTATTGTCTTTTTGGGTCACGTGACTCATTTGCATTGAAAACGTCATCAATTTGTTCACCTGACCTCAAAAATCGACCAATCAGAAAGCAGCCAACGATTTGCCTGTTTTAACCCCGGACCCTTCGCAGTCGAGGTGACAGAGTTAGTTTGTGCGTGCGTGAACCTCAAACTGCGCCCCAGTCCCGTCGCATGGGTGGCAATATATCCAAAAAAACATTGTCTTGAATAGATCCTCGAACGGAGGCAGCTAACCCCATAACTTATTCCCAGATCCCTCGGATGGGTAGGGAGGAGTGATGACGACACCGGAAGTGACATAGCAGCGCGACCGAAAGTCAATAGAAACACACTGTATTTAGGTCAAAATCCTTTTTTTGTTTAATTGAATCTCGAGAATGACCTAGTGACAGTCGGGACATGTGCGACGTCCTAGTGACGTCACGCCCTTTAATTTTAAAACAAAAAGAGAAGATATGGCGTTTGCCTTTTGGCTAAGTGGGTCATGAGCGAAGAATGAGACCATGGAATTAAATGATTGAAGCCTGTCATGGACCATGGTTTTATCAGGCTGCGATTAACATCAAATAAAGTGACTAAAAAGAAAAAATGGAATAGAGTAAATTTGGTTGTTCAGAGCCAAGAAGCAAACTGAATGACATAAAGCCGACCGTTGCAGCGGATGAGGCAGTGGTTTAGTATCCAATGAGTGACTATAAGGAAAAAAATTAATATCGACTTAATTACAATCGGGACATGTGCAACGTCCTAGTGACGCCGCGCGCCCTTGAAAAGATTCGTATGTTGACATAAAAAAGAGCCAATAAAGACCATTCTAGGCAAAAGTTAAAATGTACTACTATCCAATGAGTGACTGTGAAACAAATGAAAAACGAAGCTAATCAAGGTCTGAAAATACGTAATAAGCTGGTCCATCCATGGTGGTTGACGACGGTGAGTTTGCCAGGGATGGGCCAGCCTTGAAAAATCATAACTCTCTCGAGTATCCAGTGGGTATCTATTGAACAAAAGAGCTAAAAAGGCTAATGTTTCAGAGAGACAAACTCAAAAAATTAGCCTGAAGGTTCCCAACAGATGGCAATTGGACTTCTTACAAACACATGAAGAATAAGTTTAATTATGAAATTAAGAATGCTGAAATGAACTATTACAATGCCTTCTTCAAAGGTAATCGCAGAAAAATAAAGAATACTTGGAAAGGAATTAATAGACTAATTGGAAATGAACCTAAATTTAATAAGATAACTCAGCTGGACACTGGGGATACTGTAAGTACTGACCCCATCGAAATCAGTAATATACTCAACACACATTTCTCCAAAATAGGACCTTCCTTAGCCTCTGAAATTAAAGATACATCCAGTAATTTTACTGATTATATTACCCTCGCAGAACACATTTTTAATTTGGCGAAAGTATCATGCCAGGAGGTCTTCAATTTAATTCAGAAAATACCGAGTAATAAAGCCAGTGGTCTTGATAACATCTCAGCACGTCTCCTGAAAGAAGCGTCTCCCATAGTTACTCGCAGTCTAACTTTTATAATAAATCAGTCAGTTACCACTGGAATATTTCCAAATGCTTGGAAACGAGCTAGAGTTTCGCCAATATTTAAAGAAGACCTCAGGACTGATCCTAGCAACTACAGACCTATCTCAGTTCTGCCTGTAGTAAGTAAATTAATTGAAAGAGTTGTTTTTAATCAATTATATGAATATTTAAATAATAGTAACTTGTTAACTGAATCACAATCTGGCTTCAGACCTATGTTTTCCACTGAAACAGCTTTACTTGTGGCTACGAATGAATGGCTATGGAAAAATGACAACAGTCTCTTAAATGGTGTGATATTCCTGGACTTGAAAAAAGCTTTTGATACCATGGATCATGCTATCCTTCCGGGAAAGCTTAAACGCTCTGGGGTGAGTTCTCAATCTCTTAACTGGTTCCGGTCCTATCTATCTGACCGAAAGCAACAAACGTTCATTGATGGAGTTCAATCTGATTTCTGCAATATAACATGTGGTATTCCACAGGGGTCTATTTTAGGCCCTCTCTTATTCACTTTTTATATTAATGATCTCCCTTCATGAAATTTGTTTTCAAAACCCAAAATGTATGCAGATGATACTACCCTTACCACATCTGCAGAAGACCCATGTGTCCTTGAACATAAAATGAATTATGATATGAATTTAATCCAGTCATGGTTGTTAGAAAACAAATTAACTTTAAATGTTAAGAAGACTAACTACATGCTCAGAGGGAGCCAATTTAAGTTATCCCAAATAAATAGTGACTTCACAGTCAAAGTCAATAATACACCCTTAGAAAGAGTAAATAAACATAAATCCCCTGGAGTTCAAATTGATGAATCTTTCAACTGGCGCCCACACATTCGTAACCATTTCAAAGAAAATATCCGCTGGTATTGCTATCTTAAGGCGTGTAAGTCATTTTATACCATTTGATACTAGAGTGAATATATACAATGCACTGGTAATGCCATATTTTAATTACTGTGGTGCCGTATTGGTTAATATCAATAAGGGACTAGCAGACAAACTTCAAAAGCGGCAGAATAGGGCTGCTAGAATTCTCACCTTTTCTAACTATGACGTTCGCTCAAGTGTTTTGTTGGATGAGCTTGGCTGGGAAAGGATAGAATATGTAAGACTTAAACAGTTGGCTGTGACAATGTATAAAATCCATAATAATCTTTCCCCATCGTATCTGAGGCGGATCTTAACTAACACCTCAAATGTACATTCACACAATCTTAGAAATTCTGAGTTAAATTATTATGTCCCCAGACCCTGAACTGAGTCTGCAAAAGGGAGCCTACGCTACAGAGGATATGTTCTGTGGAACAAGATTCCTTCAGAGATTAGAAAACTGCCTATTTTAAATGTTTTAAAACTTCAATTCATGGGAAAGATTTTTCTAATACACCATGACCCATTGTAACTCTTATTATTCATAATGTAAGTTTTTGTATTTTTAACATTATAATCAATAATTCCTTAGAGTATTTTAGTCTAGTTTTAAACACGATTTCTAGGAAGACCATGTAAAATGATACGATTTCGTGTATAAATAAAGATTGATGATGATGATGATGATGATATTTTGGGTGTGAAAAGACGACCAAGAAAGGGTGGCACCACCATGCAACCTCCCCCTTCTTGGTTTACAATATATCTAACTCGAAACCTATACTGTCCAAAAAGTCGCAACTCCCACAGGGTTCACAGAGCGTGGAGATATGGCGCACATGAAGCCAACATTGCCGGCAAGTTAAATACAATTCACCCGTCAGGTTGGGGCCTCGAAACACATTGTTCCTCAGGACGTGGTGACTGCCTAAGAAAGGGAAGGGAGGAAAATGGTCCGTAGCACGAAATGACAATCTGAGGAAAAAGGAAACATGTTTAAGATCGTTCATAGCCCATGTCATGTAACATATCACACCAGCAACAAGAAGTCGTTACATGCGTGACATGGCGAATGTTCAAATAACATCGCTGGCAGATCAATTTTATTGTTTGTGGGAAAGGTACCAGGACCTCCGAACCATGGTACCATTGCACTATGGAACCATAACACCATTCAATCGTGGCTCCATGAACCCTTTGGGTGCGGAGAATAAAATGCGTGCCTAAAGAGAATTACAAAGGCGAATTACACATTGCACAGTACTGAGATGAAGTCTATATTGTATGGGTTTGATCCATCCGCCATATTGTTTTAATTTGAGATGGAACCCTAAAAAGAAGTGGAGAGTCGAATCAGCGTAGGAAAGCTGGTATGATAGAGTCCAATGTGCAAGGGTCTGATGCATTGCGTGTGATGACGTAAGAGGCAGTTAGTGCCTAAAAAGAATTCAAAATAGCTAAATCAGGGTCAGGATTGGAACCATTGGCCCTGAGAAAGGAATTGATCCGAAACGTTATGCGCAAGGGCCAATCGTCCCAATGCTGTTGCGTCTGGTCGGCACGGCGAACGTAAGCGACGACTTCATCCTCTGTCAACGAACAGTCAAGATGGAATCAAGTCATCGAGCGTAAACCCATCCATCATCCGCTCGCAATGATTGCAGACGGATCCATGCGTGGGGCGAGCAATCCACTGATACATATGGCAGACAGGTTTCTCCTCCAGGGTGGTCAATGAAACTAAGAAAAAAATCGACACGAACATTTTGGGACCCAAAAACGTGCCGCCCAATTTAATCGACAACGTCGACGACAAACACAAAGGTGGGTGGGCCAAAGGACTTGCCTACGAAATTCCAGATCGGGGAAAACCGCTGCGAACCAAGTAAAAAGGTATAAGGGAAGGGACCCATCCCTGTCAATGAAAAAAACCGACATGACTTACCGGCCATTTTGCGGCGATGCACCTCGTGATCGAGCGTGCGGGCGATGGGGTGATCCCAGGGGAGTTGTTTGGCCAAACGGGTCAGTTCATCGGTGCTGCTCCGCCGGAACAGGGCACTCACACATGGCTTTCTCAGTGGAAGGTGCCATACCGCTCGTAATAGGTCAAACAAAACCGTGACGGGCACAGCGTACAGCACGAGAACTTCGCGAGAGTTCACCATCTTGAATAGCTAGACTAGACAGTGCGGAATGAGCCAAAGAGCAGGAGCGCAACGTGTTTTAGAGAGTCCTCCCAGGGATCTGATTGGTGGAGAGGCATGACGTGGGCATGACGTGGACGAAAGGAAACTATAGGGGGTACCCCCCATGGGTACACTTTTTAGCCGATCTCGTGATGATCGTGTGACGTTTTTTTCACCAATCCTGCCCGTGAACATGATCTCGTGTTTAATCGGTGATGATGATGTCACCCCATCACCTGAGGCCGGCTACAAAAAGGAGTGACTCATTGCCTCACATTCATTGCTTGCTCGTCAACATGAAATACAAAGGACTGGTCGATCCCAAGGACAAGCCGTTTGGCAGTGTGCTTCCCTTCGAGGTACAAGTGAAAATCATGTTCTGGGTGGAATGCTTTTATACGATGGACAAGAGGAAGAAGTTGCTACGGGAATTCAAAGGGTTGCCCAAATGCGACGTCACAGGCCTCCCACAACACCTCGGCGAGGATCAATGGTGGAACCAAGTGGTGTTTCGCCTGCATACGGCCAGGACAACCCACTGTCACCACTGCCACCGTGACATGTTTTTTGTTCATAGCTGAACAACACACTTAGATGGTTTTTTATTTTTACAGATTGGTATGATGGTGGAAATGGCTCGTCAGCCCCCTAACCTGGACAACCTTATGAACGAGGGCATTGCGTTTGTCATTGACCTGTTTCAGCATAGAATACCCAATTGTCCCATTGGTCAGCGCCCGGTCATGATTGGAAGAGGGAAACCGTCCTATAATACCATGGACAAGGTCAAAGGACGAGTAGACAGAGTGATGAAGGTCATGGAAGCGATGGGACACATTGTTGTTGTGAATGTACATTGAGATTTTTTATTAAACTTGTTACATGTGTATAATAGTCTCTTGTTTTGTTTATGAGCGTTGAAATAAAGCTTCCAAGGTAGGATAGACCGCCTTGTCTTCTTCCCGGGTGCCTACAATGGCGGTTTTGCCCTGTAAGGTGGGAAGGGGTATCTGTTCCTCAGTCATGCCGTCACAGGGTTGATATTGTTGTAGGGTGGGATTCCACCAATACCACTGTTCCATGTCCAAATCAAACACATACAGGGGTTTCAATAAGAGTTGAGCCATGGCCACACTCCATCCCGTACCACCCAACACACGCTTGCGTAGTTCGTCAAAATACCCCAAAGCCAGCACTAAGGAAGCAGGCTTGATCACGTGATAATTACGTTGTAAATACTGGAGGGTTATGGGATGGGTGACATGCTGACCTAATTGAAATGCGGCCCGTGTGACCATGGGCATGGTGGTGTCCAAGTCGGGCTGGGTCAAGGGCGCGAGGAACTTGGCTCGAGGGTGACAGGGTGGGATGAATGCCAAACACAAATGACCATACTTGTGACATATATGTTCCACATGCGTATCCACGCCTTTAGCACTTCCCGTGTAAATAGTCAGCGGCATTGTCTGTAAAATGGAAAAGAAGGCTGCATTAATGATGGCTGTTTTTGGACAAGGGATTCCAAGCCCACATAGTGTGCGGTTCATCGTCGGCATACAGCAGGGGTGCCTGCCATTCCCGGTAGCCTAAAGTTTGTTCAAAGATACATCGGACGCCGCGGCATTTACTGCAATTATCGGGGATCCAATCCAAACCTTTGCCTTGGGCGAACGCGTCGTCTTTGTCATCAATATAATGATAGCATAAGATATCATCCAAGAGCCAATAACACCGTTTTTGCCAAAGGAACCGTTGGGCGTTGGCTTGGGAGAGGGTCGGTAACACGTTGGAATGTCGACGCAACCAGCCACTCATTTGACAGGCCCGTTCGCGAGCGCAACTATCGTGCCAGATCCCGCTACCGCGTTCCCCGTGGCTATGATCCATGAACCAATTACGACCATGATCGTTGGTGGTCATCACATTGACGGTGGCAATGGGAAGACTGGATAAGCCCCCGCATCCCTGCCCTTCCAAGACGACGATCGGTTAAGAAAACCGTGGCTCTTGGAACATTCGATGGAGACCATTGAAGGTGAAGACACCCAACCGCCATCGTTCGGGGGTGAGATATTGTTGACACCAGCAGGTGACATCGTCACTTAACTGATGGTAAGGATGAAATTCATGTCGGTTGTGATCCGACAAAAACGGTTCAAAAGGTAACCCATGCACCGTATTGGTCTGACCATCCACTCGGGTCTTGGCGTCTTCGGATAATAGGTCGTACGTCAGTCCAAGGGGTAACGTGTATTTGAACAACACATGATGATGTCCCGTCCAATCACAAAACGCCAGTTCTCGAACAATATACTCATCTCGGGAGACAGCGAACCCCTGACTGTACACCAAGAGACTCACTTCGCGTAAAGACATGATCACTTACCGTAAAACAGAAAGGACACCAACTGATCAGAAAAGTCAGGAGACCCACCGTTTTATAACAAATGGAGTGGGCCAGGATTGGTGGAAAACAACATCACACGATCATCATGAGACGCATGGAGTGGTGCGGGATTTGTGGAAAAACCATCACACCATGATCACGAGATGAGGGTTGATAGACAGGTCATGGGTTATATAAGATAGGAAAGGATCGAAGTGAGATTCATTCGGCAGAGTGAGTAGTCATGGAGCGTCAAGCCACCCAACCAGCCGCTGTACCCACTGGACGCAAACGACGTCGAGTTTAAGACAAGAAAAAAAACGAGGAACCAAAAGCCCAAGACCTAGACACCCAAGTCATACGACCACCCACCAGTGAACTAGTGATCGCCATGAATGCCCTGCCCCGAGCTGAAGAACCAGCACCACCTCAAACCGTGAACGAGTTGATGGATTGTACCCTGAAAGGCTACCAGGAAGAATGTGTGGACCCCCAGACCCCAGACCGAATTTGGCGAGTTAAGGTACAAGTGTCCCCAAGAAGGGTGTCCCGTGTATTTGTTTGAAGACACCCGTAATGAGAACATTATATCTGAGTGGAAAACTCCCAAGAGCGGTATACCACAAGGCACCAAGTTAGGAGTCATTTTGTTGACAATCATGACAAATAATTTATTGAGCTCATGGAACCTTAGAATAAAGTTTGTTGATGATACCACAGCCCTTGAAATAATCCCTAGGAACAGTGCCAGTCTACTCAATTTTGTTGCAAATGATATCTATGCTTTTTCTGAAGATCACAGAATGAAATCGAACCCTACTAAATGCAAGGAGATGCTAATTAATGTTACGAGTAATCATACTTTTATGGTGAATCCTATTGTAATTGGTAGTAACACAATTGAGAGAGTCATGACATAAAAGTTACTAGCCGTTTACGTAAGTAATGACCTGAAATGGAACCATCATGTAGAAGTTATAGTGCAAAAGGGAAACAGAAGGCTTTACTCTTTAAGGTCCTTAAGCAATGTGGTGCACCTCCAGCTTCACTGGCTAAGGTTTATACAACCATTGTTCGTCCTGTTCTAGAATATGCTGCCCCTGTCTGGCAAAATATACCAGATTTTCTATCTTATAAGTTTGAGAGCATTCAGAAAAGGGCAATGCGCATCATTTTTCCTTTGATGAATTACAACGAGGCATTAAATGCCCTTAATTTAACAACTCTAAGTGACAGACGCACCCATCTATGTCAGGTTTATATTGATAGACTCCGGAATGAGAATCACCGCTTGCATTTTATGCTCCCCAAACAGGAGGAGGTTGTGTATAATTATAATCTTAGATCTGGCATTAGCCGCTCCACGCGTCCTGCCTGTAGGACCAAGCGCACGCAAGAGTTTGTCACGCATACGTATACCTAGTGGCTGGTACAATTATATTTTCTAGTATTGGATTTATTGTATTATATTTTAGTATTATATGTTTTGTAAATAGCTCTGTAATTCAGCCATTCTGTATATTGCTGCAACGAGTCTTATTATTATCATTTTGGACAAATTGAAAGAAGACACCCATCCCCAAGTGCGAGCCCAATTGCAACGAGGATTGCTGAAGTGCAAATGCGGGTTTACTCCCAAGATGAAATTGAGTCGCACCACCAAGAATTACAACAAAATGTTTTTGACCTGTGGGAGCTTTCTCCCAGGGCAAGAACCCTGTGGCTATTTCCAATGGCTCCATGGCCCGCTGTGGCGTCTCCGAGAGCATGCGCAACCGTCTCCGAGACGATGGGTTAAAGAAACACCCCGTGGAATATACCCTATTACAATGATCCAGTCCCCCTGCTGAAAAAACACTGTCTGGAGACTGGAGAGGACCACATCGATGGACCTAAACCCCAGCAGTGGCTCTATGGGAAGGCACCGACTTTCGTGTCCCAGCAACACTCGGCAGAAGCCCGGCGAAAGCAGAGGGAGAAACAGTGCTTGAATCAGTTTGCGGAAGTGACGGAAGCCCAGAGAAGGGAGAGTGAGAGAAGGCGCCATTTGCATAAAAACTTTGGTAGCATGACCTTGTTTTGAAAAAACCCAGGTAGGTGTGAAAAAACTATTAAAGAAAAAGAATTGAAACGATCTTGTGTCAGTGTCTTCATGTCGTTGCCACGCGCTTACGAAGATCCCCATGAACCCGGGGCCTTGGGTTGGGTCGAGCCCTTTGCCAAAGCCCATAAATTGAAAACCCCGCAAGTGCAACCGATTCTCCAATCGGTGCTCAGTTATACGCTCCACAAACCCAGACGGATGCGTTTCCCAACCACCCCCACCTTGGTCTTTGACCGAGACGAACAATGGCAAATGGATTTGGTTGACATGCAAAAACTCAGTTGATGGAATAAGGGCCACAAATATTTGTTGACCGTGATCTATGTCCTGTCCAAGTATGCCTGGGCCGTCCCCATCAGACCCAAAAGCAGCCGGGACATGATCGGAGGATTGGAACGCATTTACCAACAATCCTCGCCTCGGCGGCCACTCCGTGTGCAGACGGATCAAGGCAAAGAATTTTATAATAGAGGGGTACAAGCGTGGTTCAAGAAACAGGGGTCACATCATTTTTCCACGTTTGGGGATAGCAAGGCATCCGTGGTGGAACGATGGCATCGCAACTTGAAACAACGGATGTATCGCTACTTTACAGCCCACAATACGTTACGGTACGTGGATGTGTTACAGCGGTTGATCCATACGTAAAATCACGCCTATCATCGGCGTATTGCGATAACCCCGCATCAAGTCACACCCAAGACCGTGCACGAGGTCTGGGACAAACTCTACGGTCATCGTTTGGACCAAAAGACCCCACCCCCGAATGTCAAGTGGGCGATCGCGTACGCCTCAACATTGTCCCTTCAAAAAAGGCTATTTATCGGGATGGACGGAAGAAGTGTTTGTGGTCACGCACGTACGTCGTCATCCCGTGGTCACCTATCGATTCAGTGAATGGGACGGCACGCCTATAAAAGGCACGTTCTATGAACCCGATGTACAAAAAGTGCAAGTATCGGACGACTCTTTATTTCGGGTAGAAAAAGTCTTGAAACGCAAAGGACGCAACGTGTTGCTACGGTGGAAAGGGTGGCCGTCCAAGTACGATAGTTGGATTCCAGTGCTACCCAGGCATGGTACGAATAAAAATAACGCCCTGTAAAAAAGCGCCACGTAAAAAACGGGTAACGTGGTTGGACCAGATCCACGCCGAAGCCAGCCGACCGCGGGCCAGTTACACGCCACCCCAGCTGGATGAAGCGGGTATCGTGAAGTTCATCAACAAGGAAGCCACGAAACAAAGACGAGCTAGAGTCAACAGGATGGCGGGTTTCGCCTTTGGTCAACAAGCCCTCCGTTCTTACACGGCTGCCCAAATGAAAAAACGCCAACGGGTCAGTCGTCATGCACCCATGCGAAAGAAGAAACCCGCCAAACAAAAAACGTGCCTGACCCTGATGGAACTAGCACGGGCCTTTCCCAACATTGTGCTGCAAGTGTGTTTTCATCCCAAACAATCCACCTTCAATTCCTTAGTGGGACGGGTCCCTCGCAGCAAACAGAAAGTGGCCTAGTGGCTATAAAGAAGGACCACGCACCCTCCGACGAGCATCCTCATCATAAGCAGCATCCAACGCTTAACGCTCATCAACGATCCGACCGACGAGTTTTCCAAAAATGCCAACAACAGTTTCAAGGTGCGACTGCCCGAACGTCTCACCTTACCAGGCGATGAATGGTATGCCACGTTGATGTCCCTGACCGTATTGGATCAAGGACAGAGCAATGGCGTCATCGTGACGGATCCTCATACCATTGTCATTCAATTTACCATGACGTTCCTGACTCGAAAATATATCAACGGGGCGTATCGATGGGTAAGTTTCAAGACCAAGGAGTACCATGGGAAATTGGAAGAGATTATGAGTGCCAAACAAACTGTCACGTCGGGCAACCTGTTTTGGAAACGAGTGCACAACAAAAGCATGCAGCAACTCATGTACGAACAAAAGTACGCCTGGACGCATGAACTGGATGAACGACCCCATGTCACTGTGAAAAAGAACTGGATGCCCACCATGACCTGGAAAGAAGATGCCTTTTAGTTTGCATGCTGTCCCTGAAAGAGAGTTCCTGAACTTCAGCCATACCAAGGCCATAACGACGTTTGCCATCGATGTGGCCGTGGCTGAAACGTTTGGGTTGATCGAACCACCCCAAAGAAGGCAGGGCTCTGTGGTGGGTCACCAAGGAGTGAATGGGTACAAGTTGGGACCCAATCTGCAGTTCACCCTCCCCTCTGTGACCTACGATAACCAAACAACCCCCACCGATTCATCGAATCGAAGGGACATGAACTGGAATGGAGAGCATTCTTCGGAAATACAACCCACCGATGTGACCAGGGAGGTGACGGATCAAGTGTTTCAAGTGTAAAATAACCAATTTCATCTGTCCAGAATAGTGGAATGGCAGTTTAACAATCTCAACGCCTCCTTTGAAGAATTGGTGGTAACGAGTAAACGCACCGTGATGGTGTATTTGGATGTGGTGGAATCCACCGTTGTAGGGAGTGGCAAATTTCCCATGTTGCGCGAAGTGCAGTTATTGAGAACAGGGGATTGTGAAAGTACCGTGGAACCCCTACATCACCAATGGATTAAAGTCCGAGGGAATCAACTGGAAATCATTGAAGTGGAGATTGCCACACTCCACGGACCCTTGGCCATCTTACCGCCTGGGAAAGGCATCGTGACCATTGGACTCAAACAGCTATAAAAAACCACCACGCATCCCTGGGTCGAGAACACAAACGAGGCAGAGATGCGATGAGGGAGTTTAACACGCTACCACACGCCCGTGGTCACGACCTAAGAGGGAAAAGGCTTGGCCGAAGAGTTGATCAAACTAGCCGGTCCCCTGATCGTGCAGCAAGCGCAAGTGGGACTCCAAGATATCCAACGAGGACTGAGTTTGGCCGACACCTGGTGCAATCGAGGCGAGCAACTCACACGCGGCTTGAAACGCAAAGCTTCCGCCCTGGCCTGAACGGTCGGAAAAAACGCACTGCGAAAAACACCTATAAAAGAGTCACCCAACGCGTACGGGATATCTTTGGACTGTAAAAGCATGGTACGCATTGGAGGATTTCTCAAAACGCAAAATCGCATTCGACGGCACCGGGCCCGAGGCCGGTTCATCTCGCCGTATCAAATTGGTGGGAGTATCTTTGGCAAGGCCACCATGGTGCGCTATCCCTTGATGCACACGTCCTCCCGATTATTGGACCCCCACTCCATGATCATGAAACACTTGAAACAACGCCGAAGGATGAAAGGGGGCACCATTTTTGGCAAGTCAGAGCGAATGCGTTATCCGCGGATGTACCCGTCTGCTTCCCGGGTGAACCACGAAAAATGGTTGATGACCATGGCCCGACGCCGAAACGCTATAAAAAGGAAAGGCTGTTAAACACGGCTGACATTCAGACACCAGCATCATGTAGCTCAATTTGTTTGATGTGCCTGATGTGGATTACCGGTACGAAGCCTCCCGGGACGTGGCCTTTCAACCCGCCCTGACAGGCACGCGACCCATCACGTTTTCCATCCCGACCACGGACGATTATTACGTTCTTAATGAACTCCGATTTCAAGTCAAAGTACGTCTCACCGATCCTGCGACTGGGTATCAAGGATTGAAAGCCAATTTGGCCAACTCCGATGCCAACAATACCAGAAACACCTACGGCGTCAACAATTTTGGTCACACCATCTTTCGAGATTTTAACATGAGCATGAATGGAGTCCTCATGACCGAACAGAGCAACACCTACCATTACAGAGCGTACCTGGAAACCTTACTGAATTACAACCGAGAAGAAGGAGCCACCAAGTTAGCCCCGCAAGGCTGGGTCAATCAACTCAATGTGATTGGAGAAATGTGAGCCACAGGTGCCAATTCCGATGTCTGCGACGACGCTGATTGGAGTGGGAATACAGAATTGCGCGCGTTGACCAGTCGGTTGATGAGCGAGAATTGGCACACCTTCATCATCCGACCCCATTTGCCACCCCTCAAGACGGGTAAATGTTTGGTAGCCGGTGTCCAGCTGAACTTTGAACTGTTCCTGAACCCCAACTCTGTCTACTTGATGGGCACTCCTAACAAAGGAACTTTGAACACCAAGAAATTTCCTGCCATCCGTAATGAGGACATCAAAGTCACCTTGCTGATGAGAAAGGTGACCTTGAACGCTAGTGTCTATGTCAGACTGCAAAAAGAAAGACAACTGGGAAAAAAGATTGTGCGCTACCCTGTGGTTGGAAGTGAAATCGGCACCTTTTCCTTTGATGGCCGAACCACCCAGTGGGAACAAGACAATGTGTTGAGGGCCGATTTCCCGATCGAGCGATGGTGGGTTTGCTGCATTCGAATACCTTCAATGGAGACATGGGCAGAAACGCCTCTGCCTTTCAAAAGTTCGGGGTCACCCAGGTGCGACAGAGTTTGAATATGAAGATTTGCTGCACTACGATCGGTTTCTACAAGCCATGGGTGCCTACAATGAAAACAAGACTCCCATGATGTTGCCCAGTGATTGGGGACAGGGGAACAACTGCACGATGTTTATGTTCAACAATGTGCCCAGCGGCAAAGCCGATGACCCCCAGTATCGCAACCCCCGTCAATCGGCCAATGTGCGACTGTTGATTGATTTCAGAGCCGCCGTCAATCACAACATCACCTTGTTGGTGTTGAGCGAGTATGAAAACGTGTATGAGATCAATCATCTGGAAGGTATAAAGTACAACATCAACGGCTGATCCATCCTCAGACACGGGCGTGGTATCATGACGGTGTTGGCCGAAGCGGCCAAAATTGGTTATAAATTGGGACGCGATAAACGGTATAAACGAATGGGAGCCAAAGGTGCCACGGGTCATTACAGACGTCTACCTCGACCGTGTGAACGATGATCCCACAACCCAGTAGTGTGATCGTGGCCGGACCCTCGGGCAGCGGCAAGAGCGAATTGGTGGAACAATGGTTACGGTACCTGAACGTGTTTCAAGTCAAACCGAAAAAGATAGTCTATGCGTACGATCGATGGCAACCCCGGTTCGATCGTATGCAAAAAAAGGATGACATTTAGTTTCATCGCGGGTTACCGGACCCCAATCATTTGACCAAATGGTTTGGCCCTACGCGTGGGGGTGTGTTGGTCTTGGACAATCTCATGGAAGAAGGGGGACAGGACAAACGCGTGTTGGATTTGTTCACCAAAGATTTCCATCACCGCAATATTACCGTGCTGTATTTGACGCAAGATTTATTTCCACCTGGCAAATTCTCCAAGACGATCAAATGCAATGCCCATTACATTGTGGCCTTCAAAAACCCACGGGATCAAACGGGCATACGGACCATTTTACTGCAAGCCTTTCCCTACCGTTGGCGTCGTCTTGCGCCTATTTAAACGCGTCACGTTGCGCCCTTTTGCATATTTGATGTTGGATGTCCATCCTGCTTCGGATGATTGCTACCGATTGTGGAGTCATTTAACGCCCCGAGAAGGTCAAGCGCAAGCCCATACCTTGCCCGTGAATGTCCCTGCCGTTCGAAAACGCGCTGCAACGAGAACGCGAACGTCAACGCCAGCAAAGAGAAAGAGGACAACATACTGAAATATCGGCCCGCATGGACACCCCGACCCTATCGCCAGCAGGCGTGGGCTCCCTCTCGGCGCCACCTCCCATAGATATCAGCAGCATGACGGACATGGTGACGGAATTGACCAGACCGGTCGATCGAGCCCAATTGGATCAAGAGACTGAGGATTTTAACCTTTCCTACCCAGTCAATGTGGATGATACGGTAAATCTCTTCAGTCTACCGCCTGTGGCAGGCGCAGGCACCGCCTCGGCCACCACAAAACCCGTCACCACCGCCACCCAAACACGACCCGTCACGTCCGCCCGAACACGCCCCGTCAACACCACCACCAACCGACCGCGACCCGTCACGTCCACCAGAACATGTCCTGTCACCACCGCCACTACCACCACCGCCCCAGCGAGTAGAACCACCGTACTCGCCCGCCGCCGTGCAGGATCAGGGACGTCCATCTCCACCTCGACGGTGACGACACCCAGGACACGTCCCAGAACCGCTGCCAAACAACCGTGACGACGTCCCGCCGCGCCCTCACCACTCTCCCCCGTCGGATGACGATGGCGATGATGACGACGATGATCGATTGCGGGGATTACGGCGGCGGTTGGATTTGTTGAATGAAGATGCTCAACAACGTGCTCGAGGCAGGCGTATTCGAAATATCACGCATACCAATACAGTGAACACGGTCTACGAAGAAGGGGGAGGGCGACCCTCTGTGCGCCGTACCTCGACTCGAACTTCCAGGCCAAGTCCACCGTCCACACCACCACGCCGAGGACGTGGTCGACGCCCGTGAAAAAAAGATATAAAAACAGCTTCGTCCATCAAACAGTCCTAGTAACATGTGTGGCAGATGTCGAAGCGATATGGCCCGTAAACGCAAACGCACCGCGACTCGACGTGCAAACCCGCCAAACGACAACGGCATATGACCTATGGCCAAGTAGGGGGTGTCTCGCCGGGTCTCATTGTGGGTATAGGCAAAGCCGGCTATGGGATCACCAAAGCCTTGGGGGATCATCAAACCAAGCGAGCCATCAAAATTGCCGAAAAACGCCGACGTGAAGTGGAACAAAGCAGACGGAAACAATATGCTGGTGAATCATTCAATTGTTCTATCATGTAAAAAGTATAAAAAGACCTTCGTGGGCCTGGAAAAGTGTCAGTTGAAAGATGGTCCGTGGACCCAATGGACGCCGACATCGTTACGTCCCCCGAATACGACGCCGGCGACGTGGATTGCAAGGTGGAGGCGTGTTACCCATGTTGGCGATGGCTCTCTCGTCTTGGGCGGTCAAGAAGCGCAAACGGCGGGCTCGCCGACGCTGAAGTGACAAGAAAAAAAAGGAAAGCCGTTACCTTTGCTTTGGACTGGGACGAACAGTATTAAGCGGTCCTGTGTGAACGGTGTCGAGATCACATGCAAAAGCATTATCATGGCGAACTCTGTGGCAGGTGTGGGGCAATTTTCACCATAAATAGACCTTGGTCGTTGCATGAACTCAAGATACATCATGGAGTGGTTCATGGAACGTCAAGCACCGTTCTTGAAAAGCGTCTTACAAGAAGCGAATCAACATCAACGACAAGAATTGTTACAGATGGCCAATGCGGATCAGGTCAATGCCATCAGTGAATTGGTCATGAACACGATCCGTGGCACTGTGGCCCGTTCTCGACACACGATTTTGTTGCTCAAACCCCATGCTCAGAGTTTACGAGCCATGGCCAAACCCGCGTATTCGATGAAACGACGACACCCTATCATGATGGCTCAAAAAGGAGGAGACCTCTGGTCCGAATTATACCGATGTTATAAACGTTGTATGCGTTAGACCACGCGCCTCAGTTGGACCATGGAGCACCCCTGTGGACAATGCCCCAGCCTTTTTACAATTACGAGACAAGTACAAACAAGAATAGGTGGAATATACCCGCTTGACCAAAGCCGCGGATTTGGCCGCCAAACAACATGCGCTCTTGGCCAGTGATGTCCCCGATGCATGGAAACGACCTCAACTCAAAGCCGTGGGGCGTCAATTACGCCACTGGACCAAAAAAGTACGCCAACCGTTTGGTGCCCTGGTCATTGGCGTGCGTGCCATTGGCGCCCCTGCCACGTCCCCTGGCGAGGACGATTTTGGTGCTGGCCCGTGCAAGCTTGGTTGACGCAATTGGTCAAGACAGCCGAGGGTATAAAACAAAGTGCCTCGCCTAGGGGACCCTCCAGACCAGGCAGAAAACCGCCCGTGCCACCCAAACCCAGCATCACCCTGAGTGCCAAAAAGAAACTTCGATTTACGCCTCAGGTGAGCACCGAAGAGTTGGCTCAAGAGTTGCCTTTTTCAGAGGCGTCTGCACCGAAACTTTGGGATACCCCCACCTTAGCCGTGAAACGTAAAATCAGAAAGAAAGCCGCTGCTGTTGCCAAAAAGAAAGGCAAAAGTCTGGCCAAGAAAGCCTTGGAGTAGAAAACGTGGAAAACGTCGTGATGGGACGGACCCAGAGGCGCCGTGCTGCGCCCCGATCCCGGCAACGTGGATGTCGACGACGGTCGCAACGCGGAGCAAGTTTTTTGATGTGCAAAAGTTATTGACCAAGACGGGGATGGAGTTTCATTGGCCCAGCTATCAGTACATGGGACCAGGGACTCGTTTGGAAAAACGATTAGCCCGCGGTGATCCAGGCATCAACCGGTTAGACAGGATTGGCAAAGCCCATGGCATTGACTATGGCAAGGCCAAGGACTTGAAAGATAAATGGGCCAACGATCGCAAGATGATTGGCAAGATCAACTCCCCGGCCGCAAAACCCTGACGAAACGTATTGTTAAAAATATCATGAAAGCTAAACTCAAGTTGGGCGTGTAAGATTGTATCAAAGTCCCCCATGTTTAACACACCAATAAAAAAGACACGTTGTTCTGTTCAAACACACATGTTAAATGGTTTGTTTTCATTTACAAGTACTGGTCCATTTGCTGCAATGCATTGGCACGAATGGTTTGCACAGTGTCCTCCACAGGCTTGGACTCCGCCCAGTCCAGCGGCAACCACGGCAGGGGAAAGGGACGGGCCAGTTGCTCGTCCAACCATTGCCATCGTCGACGGTGTTCGGATTCGACCCGTTTGGCATATTTGACGCGCTGCAACGCCTTCCACCCCTCGATTCCCATGGCTCGTTTTTTCTCAGCCAGTTGTTCTCGCCGCCGCGCATTGAGCAGTCTCCGGTACTCTTCATAGGTCAATTCCCGGATCATTCTCTCCCTCCAGGCCTTTTGTAGAATCAAGTTCTTGCGTTTGATTTCCTCCCGTTGCTCCGCTGGCATGGTGTGATAGCGCCGCAGTCCGTCCTGGCACTTGCGCTGTTTGAAGGCCTCGTATTCTCCCGCGGCCTTGAGACGGGTGATTCGCTTGTAGTATCGTTGGCGGCCACAGGCCCTCACATCCTCTATGCCGTCCACAGCCGCATTCTTTCGGGCTCGATACCGCCGTTGGCGGTCTTGTTTCTTCTTCACTGGCGGGTCCATGGTTCAACTCGTACAATCGCTCCGAGCACACGTCGGCCAAGGCACATAATTGCCCGAATGGATTTTTCCTGGCCGCTCGCCGGTCCCGCTGCTGTTGGACAATGCGCTCTCGGTTTTTGTGGTAATACACACGATTAATGAATCGCACTTGGGCCAGATGCGTGGCTCGGTATCCTTGGCAAGCTTTTTTGTTTAGTGCTCTCGTTCTGGCAATCTGCTCTGGGGTGGGCGCTGGTGGTTTGGGTCGCGGCGGTCGTTGTTTCTTTTGGACTGCATGCCGTTCACGTTTCCGCTTCAAAATAAGATCTTTGTTTTTCTGATACCACTCCCGTTTTCGCTCTCTCGCCAAGTCTGAACTTTTGTAGGGCATACTGAACACAACTGACTCCTGTCCGGAGCGTTCAACTGTATCTATCGTCCAATCCACCAATCACCGTTCTCGGACCAGGGATGGCGCCGGTGGAGGAAATCTGGTACCCATTGGGGGGACCACCCCTAATCCTCCTCCTGCCCATCAAACCCCTCAGCTGACCCTCACCTGAGTCCCTTCCACCATTCTCCTGACGATCATGTGATATCACGTGTTTTTTCGTCTATAAGAGCCCCTCACCTGAGCATCACTTGAGTCCCTTCCACCAATCTCCTGGCGATCATGTGATATCGCGTGTCTTTTTTGGTCTATAAAACCCAGTGTCTGGCGCGGGAAAATTCAAATTGTTTCCTCGGTCATGGCGGACGATCTATTCCATCGTGTTAGTGATGAAGAAGACGGAGAGGATGCCCTGTTGGACGAGCGTTTGACCGGTGGGAGTAATTGGGAGGCGGCTTCACCGGTGGTCCCTTCTTTCTAGTCCATATGCAACCCATTAGCCGCTGGGACAATGTCGTGGAGCGGGCGCAATTCAATGCGCAATTGCGTCAATTGAGGGATCCTGTAGCTGGGGATAATATTGGGATGGCTTTAACCGAAGCGTTGCATCATGCCATCTAGGCTGAACTCGACCGAGAACAGCGACCTGCCCATCATTTTGTCAATTTTGCCATCACTGCTCACGGGTTCACCCACGCCTACCAAACGGTCAATTTTACTGTGGGTGAGTTTTTAGGCTCCGCTCGATTGGATGAGATGTTGGCCACGTTGGCAGGCAAGTTGAATATTAATGAATCGTTCAACCCCGATCGCGGTTTCCACGTGGATGTGGTGTTTGTGTCCATGCCAGGTCCAGGTTCAGGTCATCGTAAAAAACGTAATCCTGGAGGTCAATGCCTGGATCGAGAAAAGAAGAAAAAACAATGCATCATCACCACCATGCGAGGGCACTGTCACAAAGATCAAGGCGTGGACGGGTTTCGCGAATGGGACAATTTAAAGCGTGGGGGCCCGGTGCAACAACGACAAGCCCAAGAATTACATCGGCAAGCAGGGTTGACCGAGGGACCCTGTGGCTTGAAAGAGCTTCGCCAATTTCAACAAGCATTGGGCTCTCAATATCAATTGCTGTTGATGACCCGTATGAAACCGTTTTTTCAATCTTCAAGGGACCCGCTGCACCCCATCAGATTCGTTTACTGAAATCCAATCATCATTTTGATGGCTGTACGTCGTTTCCTGCTTTCCTCAACCGTTCGTATTATTGTCTGGACTGTGAACGGGGGTTCAACACCAACGATAAGACCAATCATACCTGTCAAGGGAATCGTTGTTCCGCGTAAGGCCGATTTGACTGTCGGGATTATGTGCGTGGTACCAGGCCCACTGATTATTGCACCCTGTGACACTGCAAGTTGTACGGTGCCTATTGCAAACGCCATCATGTGGTCACCAAGCAATGACAATCGGTCAAAACCAGGGGAGCAGGGATGGCGCAGTGGTGAGAGCACTCGCCTTCCACCAATGTGTCCCGGGTGCGATTCCCGGACTCGACGTCATATGTGGGTTGAGTTTGTTGTTGGTTCTCTTCTCTGCGCCGAGAGGTTTTTCTCCGGGTACTCCGGTTTTCTCCTCTCCGCAAAAACCAACATTTCTAAAATCCAATTCGATCCGGAATACTCGAGCGTTTAATACATGAGCCCCGGGCTCGGGAGATTGGGCAACCACTCCTCACGCTATGAAGCTTAAACAAAATTAATTAAATTAATTTAAAACCTGTCTCAAGTGCCAAGCCCAGTACACGGTCGTTCCCAACCGACGTCACAAGTGTGGGTACGCCAAATGTCCCGTGTGTCACGAATGGGTGTCTATCAATGACCATCGATGCTACATTCAACCCGTAGTAGAGGAGGAGGAGAGGGACACTGAGGAACCTACAGAAGAGCCAGAGGGGGGAGGTTGCATGGTGGCGACACCCCCTCCAATGTTTATCTATGCGGATTTCGAGGCTATGCAGAATGCCGAGGGGGTCTTTGTCGTTAATTTGTTGTCTTATTCGTCTGCTGAGCAAGAGACCATCCATGTGTTGGAGGGTGAGGATTGTGCCCTGCAATTTCTTCGTGATTTGGATCACCTGGTCGATGTGCCGGACAGTGATGAAGAGCGTGAGATTATTGTGGTGTTTCACAACTTGAAGGGGTTCGATGGCATGTTTATTCTTCACGAACTGTACCAGCAGCAACCAGAGGTGGTGGACCAACTGACGGTGGGGGCCAAAGTCTCGTCTTTCAAGAGTGGACCTTTCAAATTCATTGACTCTCTGTGTTTCTTACCCATGCCGCTGGCCTCTTTTCCAAGCACATTCAACTTGACGGAATTGAAGAAGGAGTTCTTTCCTCATCTGTTCAATACCCCCGACAACCAACAGTACGTGGGTCGGATCCCCGATTTGCAATTTACGATCCCGGGATGATGGCCAAAAAGAAAGAAGAACTGACCCGATGGCATGCTGACCAAGTCCGTTGTAACGTGTACTTCAATTTCCGTCAAGAAATGATCGACTACTGCAAGTCTGATGTGGCCCTGTCAAAAGCCGGTTGCGAAGCCTTTCAGCAGGAATTCCAAACCCAGGCTGGCTTCAACCCCATGACCAAGTGTATGACCATTGCCAGTGCCTACAATTTGTATTGGCGAAGACATCACCTACCAGCCGATACGATCGCCGTCGAACCGGTCCGTGGCTGGCGGGGGCCAATGTCAACCAATCTCTCAAGGCCCTGCAATGGCTCTACTACCAGGAACACCAAATTCCAAAGCAGGGGGCCAGTGCGGACAGAATCCGACACGTAGGTAACGGGGGTGAACAGACAGTCCGGACCATAGTCGATGCCTATTTCGTGGATGGTTACGATCCCTTGACTCGTACCGTCTACGAGTTGCACGGGTATATTTACCATGGATGTCCCACCCGTTTTCCCGTGAGAGACGCCAAACATTATGCCACGCCTGATTGAACCATGGAGCAACTGTATCAAGCCACTCTGAACAAACGCATGGCCCTACTCGGAGCTGGTTACACGGTCAAAGAAATGTGGGAGTGCCAGTGGGATCGTCTGGTAGACAACGACCCTGCCGTGTCTCAGTTTCTTCGGTCGTTCGATCTCGTACCACCTCTGGAACCCCGCGAGGCCTTTTTTGGTGGACGGACAGGTAAGGTGGCTGTGCATGCCGTGGCTGGGGAGGGCGAGGAAATACGCTACGTGGATGTCACCTCCCTTTACCCGTGGGTAAATAAGAACTACCTTTACCCCATCGGTCATCCGCAGATCATCACTCAGCCCGTTGACCAATCCCTGGGGTCGTATTTTGGTATCGCTACTGTGGACATTCTTCCACCCGCTGGTTTGTTTCACCCCGTCTTGCCCGTGCGTTGTGGTAGCAGACTCACCTTTCCTCTGTGTCGCACCTGTGTCCAGGAGGAGCAGGCCAAACCCATGCTGCATTGCACTCACTACTGCCATCATTCGGACGTGGATCGGA
The DNA here is from genome assembly GCA_964035525.1 of Porites cylindrica. Classification (NCBI taxonomy): domain Eukaryota; kingdom Metazoa; phylum Cnidaria; class Anthozoa; order Scleractinia; family Poritidae; genus Porites; species Porites cylindrica. The sequence goes on from OZ037776.1 coordinate 695,678, forward strand.
TGCTACGCGGTACTTGGTGCACCCCCGAGCTGGTCAAAGCAGTAGAAAAGGGCTAAACCCTGCTAAAGATACATGAGGTCTGGAATTTTCCCGAACATCAACGTCGGACGGGTCTCTTGCCGATTACGTAAGCACGTGGTTGAAGTTAAAACAAAAATCAGCTGGGTGGCCTAGTTGGTGCCAAACAGTGGAACAAAAACGACAGTACATTCTTCGCTACCGGGATTGGGAGGGGATCCGTTTGGACATCAGCCATATTGCCAAAAATCTCAGACGCAAGGCCAGGGCCAAGTTAATGCTCAACAGGTACCTGTTCCATTTTTCTTTTTTTTTATGTTGTCATCCCACCCCTTCTCATGGTTTCTTTTGTTTTTGCAGTTCCTGGGGTAAATTTGGTGAGCAGATCAACAAGCCCACCACTGTCACCGTCAAAGATCCCTCTCATCTGTTTAGTTTAGTATCCGGTGCCGCCCTCGACATCAGCACTCTCCGATTGTGTACCGACGACATCTTGGAGGCAGTCTACACCAGCGTACATTACAATGCGGTCAAAGGCACCAAGACAGACATCTTTATGGCGGCCTTCACCACCTGTCACGCCAGGTTGAAACTCTATGAGTCTTTAGACATTCTCCAGGAGCAACTGCTTTATTACGACACAGACAGTGTGGTCTACAAATGGCGTCCTGATCAACGTTCCATCACCACAGGTGATTTTCCGGGGGACATGACCGATTAATTAGATGGTGACGTCATCACCGAGTTCGTTTCTGGGGGCGTTAAGAAGTATGGGTACATGACACGGCAGGGTAAAATGGTGTGTAAAGTCCGAGGATTCACCCTGAATGTTCGCGGGGCAGTTGTCCTGAATTTTCAGACCATGAAAGACAATAATTTGGCTGAATTGGAGAACCCACTGGATCATCGCCGTACCACCAATGTGGTAACGCCTTATTATTTTCAAAGAGATTTGGAACAAAAACGTATCAAAGTGGTTCCACGCATAAAACAATATGGACTAGTCTTCGACAAACGTGTCATTAAAACGGACACTAAATCCAGTTATCCTTACGGCTATGAGATAACTGGGGAGGAAGTGGAACTCGATCTTGCTTGATTTGTAAATAAAATGGAGGGCGAGACGTCACCGGAGCGTCGCACATATCCCGACTGTAACTAGGTCATTCTCGAGATTCAATTAAACAAAAAAACATGATTTTGACCTTAATACAGTGTGTTTTTATTGACTTCCGGTCGCGCTGCTATGTCACTTTCGGTGACGTCATCACTCCTCCGTCCCCATGCGAGGGATCTGGGAATTAGTTTTGGGGGGTAGCTGCCTCCGTTCGAGGATCTATTCAACACAATGTTTTTTCGGATGTATTGCCACTCAAGCAAGGGGACTGGGGCGCAGTTTGAGGTTCACGCACGCACAAACTAACTCTGTCACCTCGACTGCAAAGGGTCTGGGGTTAAAACGGGCAAATCGTTGGCTGCTTTCTGATTGGTCCATTTTTGAGGTCACGTGAACAAATTGATGACGTTTTCAATGCAAATGAGTCACGTGACCCAAAAAGACAATAGCCCTATTGTCTTTCTCGCGCTCTGATTGGTTAGGACCTAGTTGAGCCATGTATACTACTGTTGTCCATCGTAGGATAAGCGTCCTTGCTTCCGGCACCAAAGGCACAGAAAGAATTAAATACCTTTTAAGTCGCCGTCAGACATTTTATAGGTTGATTTGCTGCTTAAAACTTAAAGCAATTAACACTTGTAAAAAATTCAGCAGGATTTAGCTAGTGCAGAATGCAACTGGATTATTTGTATTCGCGTCACGCTCTCGCGTTATCTCAAGACAAATGAAAAGAATGGCAATCAGTGGCTCACGCACAAAAATACATCGGTACCGTAGTTACAGAGTTAAACAACAGAATATACTGTCTAATTTGAAGGGTCTACACTGTACATATTTTACCTTTAAAACTGAGGTAATAAAAGTTACAGAAATATTTTCAACAAGCTCAGCGTAAATATGTCACGCACGGACCAGACCCTGCCCTTCGAGCACCTCCCTCGTCAAACCCTCGTGACCACCTGTCAGGATCCTCAAAAAAGAAAAACAAGAAGAAAACAAGCTATAACTTAAAATATTTTATCATCCCACACAGCATAACAAAATAAAATGAAGCAAAATGAATGAATGGAAAATTCTTTTAGCAAAACATGGTACATAATGTGGTGCCATGCAGATGACCTGTGACTAAATCATCGGTGCGCAACGGTGTTACAAGATAGAACAATACCAACATGGCTGTCCCTGCAAGAAAGGAAATTACCAGAAGGGCAGCTTTTGAAAGAAGCGGAAAAATTGTAAGTCTTGTTTTGATTTCACAGTTTCAGACATCGAGTATACTTTTCATACGACAACTTTATAAAGATCAAAGTACACATCTTCGATTTGTAAGGGCGAGAAACCAGTTCAGTGGATAAGCTTAGCTTCAGTTAAAGAATGAATTAAAGACGACAATTTGTTTTTCTCAGCGTCATATATTTTCTAACGGTTTTTTTTTCCTCGGTGGTCATTGTCCTTCAGGCTCTTTTCCAGCACCCCCGCCTCCCTCCCCTTCCCGGGTCCTAGCCTTATTTACTTTTGTAGGTTTTGAGAGTGATAAATCAAACCAATTAAACCATTTCTTTGTTGGACGTAAGGTTGTTATAAGCTTGCTGTTACTATAAAGCTATAGCTAGGAAAGCTGCATATTTTAAATAAAAAATTAATGAATTTCTTATGACATACACAGGGCTTATGTATAAGCCACTACAGTCTCCTTAACACTAGCTCTTTTCCAAGGCTAATTATTGTGATTGGAGCAGTGAGACTTGCTTAATGTGAAGCTTATCTAGTCTAGTGGGGGATAATGGGAGTGAGTGGTTTGTTATACATACATGCTAACTCTCCCGGCTTATCTGGGAGTCTTCCGGATACGACACCAATCTCCCGGTCTCCCGTACGGGTCACCACGTCTCCTGAATAAAATCATCGTTTGAGCTTTTCTGTGCCTTAGTTTGAGATTTAGCCCATTTCAGCTCAAAACTTGAATTTTTCTTATTCATAGTACGGTTTCTGGGGCAATCAGAGCATAAAAATTGGACGTAGAGCGTGACCAACGCGTGACCATGGTGAGCAAAGTCAAAAGCAACTGTCTGTCCTGCCTGTAATAGCTGGCTGAATTTTCGCGTCCGAGGTGAGTTTTAAATCAAAATTTAAATTGTGCGGCACAAAACCACAACATATTTTATACGAATTTTTTAAAAAATTAAACTTGAGCCCGCGATCATTTGAAAACTAGTAACTTGTCAGCGGATAACTTCAAAAAATGCTTGACGTCGATGGATCAACACCTGAGCCTGCGATACGGTCAAGCGATACTGGTTACCGGATACCCCGTTTTTGACAGCTGTCAATTGATCTCAACATTGATATCCAATGGATGTGTGCATTGTCAGTTTTCCTGTGCTCTCAAACTTGCTAGAAAGTATGAGATTGAACATTGATCGTGATTTAGTAAAGCAATAAACTGGTCAGCGGACAGCTTCCAAATAAATCACGTCACCTCGATGAGTTGACACATGAGCCCGCGATATTGTCATGTGATACTGGTCACTGGCTATCCTGTTTAGACAGCTGTCAATTGACCATTTTGTGAAAGTCCAATATACAAGATGTGGACTTGCCAAGACACGCCAAGAGACGTGTACGTACGCTCGGTCAATTACGTGACAACCAAACGAAAAGAGGCTGACCACATGCTATGAGTACGGTGCTCTGTCCCACGCGCACTTCGCGCGCGTGGAAGCCCCGCTATAATTTATGGTATGAGAGTGTAAAGGGTTTGTGATAAAAAATACCACAGCATTAAAACTGTTGTTTGTATCAACACAATTCCTAACAGAGCATTAGAACAGGCTGTCTCAGTTCAAAAAGAAATGAAGAATATTTCAGAAGCTCTATCACTAGTGGAAAGAGCAGTGTAAGACCATAGTTAATTATCAAGGGGGCATTGTAAAATGCAGATTGCGAGCTACCACTGTGGACTGTTGTTTTTAGGGTTAGAAAACAATGGGACCATTGTTGTCACACACTCATTTGCACGTAAAAACAATAGTCCGCAATCTAGATCTGTGTTTTACACTGACCGGTTAATGAAGTTTTTAAGAAAAAGATCATGTACACTACTATAGTTGCTGGATCGTACCAAAAAATATTGTGACTGAAAAAGTATCCCTGCTAAAGTTCAAAAATGGTTTTATTTGATATGGATCAACTACTGAAAATTCTGAATCTGGTGTAAAAATGAGTTAAAAGTCTGTGCCGAAGGTTGCGGATTGAGTTTTTTCCATTGGTTTACGGCTCATACAATTCACACTTGGCCACAAATCAACAACTTTTTCTGACATTATACTTAATAAAACTTTCATGAATTCTTGAAGATTTTTAATATTCGTACAGTAGAGGAAAGAAGTACTGTTAAAAAAAATAATGCTGTCCAAGGTAGCGCTTAAGAAGTGACACATTGCGTGACTAAGGTACATTACCTTGAACAGTTTTGCAAGACAATCCAACAGAACACCATTTTCTACATTTTCTTCCGCGGTGAAGAAAATTACGTCTTTCTATAAGCAGCTACAGTAAATTGACAGGTTGTCAAAGTGAATGGAAACTTAGAAGTGTGCATTGAAGTTGGGAAGATGAAAGAAGGAGTTTCAACGCAACGACATGCATGGATGAGATGTAACCGTTACTTGTGTGTGCTTTGACTTTAATGGCTCTGAAATGTTTCTCGCATTGATTGCTTTATTAATGGTAGGTAATGTGTCAGTTATCCATTAACAATCCCATCGAAGTGATCTCTTTTGCTGGAAAACGTCATATTAGATTTTCCTGCCAAGTCATGTTGGGAACAGTAATTTGCATAAATTAACTGCCAACCACACTATGCATATTTTTTGACTTTTGTAAAACAAAAATCGTTAATCTGCTCGATAACTGACTGTAAAACGTAAAGGAATGCAATCTATAGGAACCATCTAACGTTCTTGCTTAACATCGCCCCAGTGACATTATTTAAAAGAAAGATAGCGGCGAACAAAAATTGCGAATATTTACTATTTTGTCTCATGTATACATTTTCATTTGAATGGCATTCAAAAATGTATCAAGTGCCCGCGGATTTTTAAGCATGAAATGGTTCACAAAGGGTGAAATATTTACATCCTGGTTTAATTTTGATCAAAATCGGAGAGCTAGTAAGAAAACAATGTGTTCAAAATTCCCCCCCTGATCCACAGTGCAGGTTTTTGTTAGAAGTCAAACAAATGCCACAGTGAGTAGTTTCATCTGAAGTACTAACTACACACAAAGTTTGAGGGAAGGTTTTGTTTGACCCTTTCCAATTTTGCTCAATCCTTAGCGACATTCGTTGTTAAACTTTTAAGCCTTTATTTACCCTTTCTGTTATTTGGATACTACAGATCTTTAGAAATCGGAATTAATCGGCTCCTGACATCGGTGCAGTTACACTAGCAATTTTCTTAGGCAATTTTGTCGGAGTCAGTGTAACTGCAAGGATGAAAGTGATCAAAACCGTGTCAAAACCCAGAGGAGAGCTTTGGAGAATAGGTCCAGAATAACCGCCCCTATTGAGTCGGCATTTTTAAGAAAAGGGGACAGAATTTACATTTCTTACAAGACGTTTGAAAGACCACTAAAAGTGGCGCAGCGATATTTTTAATTTATACAATTTTATTAGTCATTAACAGACGAGTAATTGCTTCTGTGTCTTTGATCGTTCGAAGCAGATGATAGATTTGCAATAAGAATATATATCTACAATAGACGCCTACATAACACCTTACTGGGCCAAATTTTTAAATACTGCAACTTTCATGGTAATATTTGCAAGTCTTTGTTCCTCGGCCTATAAAACACGTTCAATAAATTGAACTTGACAGTTTATTCTCAGTGTGATACGGAACCTCAAAACTGAACTCTGAAAATGCAGCTGCTAACGGTCCTTTTATTAAAGTCAAGCGATTCAACGAATTTAAAAGACGACACTACAAAAAGCAATAATTTTGCAGTAAATGGAAAAAAATTGATGATGGTTTTCTTGGCTAAGACAATGTTCGGCAATTGATAAAGCAAGGATCTGTAAAAGGACGAAAATAACTTCCCTTCTGCTTATAAAGAATTAATGACTCACTTAACATAACATTAACCTTATTGAAAAGCCACAAACTTTCTTTCGTGGCTCAGTAATGTCTAACGTTTGCAAAAGATGTTATGAAACTTTTATCGCTGACCATCTTTTCGGTCATATTTTTCGACAAGACCATAACAAAATAATCATGATAGTATCAATATCTTAGTTCTCAACTGCAAGAAACTAGACCTGCCTACCAGCATTTGTTTGAGAAACCCTGACGGATGTTTATAATACTTCCTAAATGAAACATTTCCTCCGCTGAAAAAAGAAGTTGACACTTTCAGTCAACTTTTACAAATGACCAAGGCATTTTAATTTTCTTGTTGCTTATTCGATGACTTTGTTTATAACCAGGTCATAACTATTGCCCTAATGTAATATTTAAGAATATCTAATATCAGTAAACCATATATAGTAGAAATAGCCAAATGTATTTATATGGATGCTGGATAACACAAAAAGCGCCATTCCATATGTTTTTGTCTCATGTCGGACTGCCTTACTTTAAAAAGCTGAGAGTAATTAGTTTTCCTTTCACTAGTAATATTACTTGACAGATATTTTCTATTTCTCTATGTATTTGAACTAGTTTCTCGTGGAAAAAGAAAATATTTTTCTGCTGACTACAGCATGAAACCGCACAGAATGTTCTGGATAAACGATATCTTAAAATTTCCAAACCCTTACATATATTGATAAGTCAGTGTGGCGTGCTATAATATATTAGTGCACGAGTTCCGAAAATAGCAGTCGTAGAAAACAGATCAGATAGACTTAGATGTTTAAGTTTTCTCTTAAAAAAGCATTTACTTACAGATAAAGTAGTAAGTACGTTTTAGTTGAAAAGGTGAGAAGGTTAGCAAAGGAAGTCACTTGTTAAGTTTTCTTTGCAATATATTAACACGCTCGGTGTATTGAATATCTCGCGAATCACCTGCTTGTCTCTCAGTGTGGCATTTAGCCAAAAAAGGGTTGTATTATTGGAGGAATCAACTAAATTGAGCCACTATAAACAGACAAAAATAATACAAAACAGTTTTCATCACTTTGGTTAAGTTGGCGCAAATGTGAAATTCAGAATGCGTATCGGTTCAATCCTTGGATTAAAGAAGCTTTTTGGCGTGAACAGCAGGAAGCGTTACAATGTTGACAGCTATAGATAAACAAAACATTTAAGAAGGTTCCACAGAAATTGCTTGAAATGAAAAAAATAAATATAATAAATTAAACGTAAAGTGTGTCTTTAGAGCCAAAAAATGAAGGCAATCTGCTGATAGAGGATTTGTCACTGGTTTTTGCAATATTGACGGAGAGAGAGAGTGTGCAACATTCACCTTTAGTTAATCGAAATGAAACAACAGGAATTGGGCATTTTTATTGTCATGTGAGATGGATCTTCGCAGACGGAGCTAAAAATGATATTCCAAAATAATTATCTTGGAAAAGATAGAGGTGTTTTGTGCCAGCAGGCTGAACGTGACCGGCATGTCAAATCCTGTACCCGCAGCGACTGTCATACGGAACTTGTCCTTGAAAATGAAAACAGTCATGTTATGTTAAATCTTAATTAAAAAACCATGATAACAATATTTCTTTCAAATTTGTGGGAAAATATAGCGATAAATTTTACGTGTTTTTATCGCAAAAATTGTGAACGATCTCCACACATAATTTCCGCTTTTATATTCCTAAGCTTTATCTTTATTTCAAATATTCCTTGAATAAAGTAGAACAACGTTTTTTTAAGTTCCTTTCTTTACCTTGATAATGCTTAATACTATTGAGTCCGAGTAACTACAGTGACAATCTTGTTTGTTGATAATTATGCAGGATAATTTTAATTCAAATCCCCTATATTGGAGGCACAGTGCTTCATCTGATGTCCTTATGAACCTTCTTCTTAAACTAGATAAAAAAAAAAACATTCAATCCCCTGAATTGTTCATGAAAAGAATTAGCTTCTCCAATTAGTTTCTGTTAGCTGTTGAGCTGGTGTCTGCGACAAAATTGCGACAAAATTCCGCTTTTAATGAAAAACCTGCTTCTAGAATGAAAGTTCTTTTATTAAATATAATCCGAGACGGAGACAAAGACTTTAAATCTTCTACTGTAGATAAAACTAGATTGGAACCGTATACGTGATGTAAAAAGCTCCGTCCGTTTATTCATTAGAAGTACCTGCCAACATTTAAAATGAAAACAAAACTAAACGGAAAAATATGCTTCTGGATTGACAACTTCAATATACTGACAAGTTTCACTTCGATTACGTCCGCAGAAGGAAAATTTGAGATGTTTGCCTAACATATGGGACGGTTCATGGCGTTTTTCATCATATTAAACACAAACTTCCGCAAAATCCATAAGATTAACAAAGTAAGGAGAGGTTTTAAATTTTCCCATCCAGAAGAAGGTTATTTTTAAGGCAACAAATTGGATTTATTAAACTCTTGAATCCCAGGTAAAGCTTATTGGTAGGCGTAAGTTTGTTTTCAAAACCTGACTTTGACGAATGTTTATTGAAGAAAAGGGAATTTGCATATGGAGGCAGGATTTTCGATCAGGTGAAGTTCTTCTAAAAAAAGTTCTGAGTGCAATTTCATCAGTGGAGAATCTAAAAGTAAACATATCCGACAGACAATTTTGCCATTGCAACCAATGAAATCTTACCTTATGCTAATACTATTGAACGTCACAGGTAGATATCCACTTATCATTATGATTTTCAAACGCCGTTCAACTAAATACGGCACTTAACAACCTTGAAACCTCTATATTTTATGTTCTTTACGGGAAAGGTGACTTTACAGTTCCGTGATCAAGTTCTTGAATAGCCTAAACTCAGTTTTTATTCACAGTTTTCAGGCGTTTTGTTTGCATATCCAAATTTGCAATTTACCAAACAATTTTAGGCAGGTGATATATGTTTACCATGTGTCTCAGGAGAGATCCCTAATGTTCGGTGGTAAAATTATTATATTTGCTAATAGGCAAGCGCCAACTATTAATTTAACACCCCATCTTCGAATACTGTGAGCCACGATTTCAGTTCCAGTTTTGGTTCAGTATTGCGCATCAATAATCCGTCTAAATGAAGTGGGGAATATTGATTTTGTTCCCCGGATCCATTAATATCGTACTTCAGGTTTGTTTTCTATTTTTTTCTCGCATCGAACTTGCTTTTAGCTTTTTTGCCTACAGAAGGGTTAATTGATTTGACAGTTTGTAACTTCACGTTTTGTTTTCCTCGTAGTGTTTCTTCACCGCTGCTAAAGCATCCGTAAACTGTGAGTATTTCAATGAAATAAGACCGATGGGGACAAGCTTAAAGCTAAGAGTTGTCGCTTTATCTATTGTGAAAGAGTGATGTACCCGTATGTGCGACTTGAATTGGAAAATGTTCATTATTTAAATTAATATGGCTACTGTTTTTAAGGCCACTCAAATTTTATGTTTAATTCTTTAAAAATCACAGGCACATTAAGTTTCCTGTCCAGGTTACATTTGCCATGATAATGTATCGAGAATGAAGGAACCCATGGCCCTCTGGTTATCGTTGTTATCGGTCCCGTTTATTAAGAAAAGGAAACAAACTCAACATAGTGCTAAGAAACTGCAAAATAGTAATTGAAATGAAACTTGAAATGTCTGAATATCATGATAATAATTGGTTTTTAGGTTCCCGAAAGTTTATCGGCCATTGGCCACCATTCCTGGTGGTAAAATCTATCAAAGGTTCTTTCAAGTTGGCTCTTGAACTTGATTAGAAATAAGCACAATGGCACATGACTACGAAATTTCACCATCTATATTTAAAAATGAGGAGAGAACACTATATATCCATTACATGTCATGATCGTCCCCTTCAGTATTGCTAACAAATGATCCCCAACTTGAACAGTCCTGCCTTAGAGGGAAACAAAAATATTTCCGGAAAATTCTAGTCGCAAAACTGGTTACAATTATGAGTAAAACTAAATGGACATCACCGACAATTCGGTAGTTAAAATGTTAAAAAACGCAAACCTCAAAAAAGGCTTTAATGGTTTTTCAAAAAGCCAGCATACCTTTAGAAAATATTTTTCATCGTATTCAAAATCCAGCATGCGAATTAAATTAGACAGTGCAAATTCACCCATTGCCAATATGAAGCTAAAGTTTATAAAACTCGTTATATTTTCGCGATTGTCTTTTATGGTCATGCACAAATGAATTATCGAGTAAATCGGGCACTCTTAATGGAAACTTGCCAAAGTAAAAATTATACTATTTTTTTTAACGCAAAAGCTGTTGATTTTTCCATTATGCACGAAAATTCAAGAAAAAGTAATCCTCAGGGTTGGTGAAAGTGGTAGATTCTTTGAGTAGAGTTACCCAGCTTTACTCACTTCATTTCATTCCTGTTACCAACTGGCTGACTGTTTATTGGTTTTTAGAAGTGTTCCTGTTAGTTTACTACTAGAAAAATAGTGAGGTGAAGACAGGCTGGCATGCCTTATTTCTAAAGTTAATTAGTCCTGGAGCCAGTTGAATATCACGATGTAAGTTTCCCCTATTTTATCGTTATCTGCTTGTCTGTTCTACCACTTGCACTTCAATTTCTTTTTGTGAAGCAGAAGATGGCAGTGATTCAACCCATGCAAACATTCTTTTTGTATTCCTTTCTAGCCGGTAATCTCATAATAGGAAACGGTGAAGAACTGAAGATCAACACGACTGCACCATCCATCGTTAAGAACAACTGCTCCAGCTGCAATTACAACGCATCACATGAAAATAGATCTTCCTCAAGCCCGCATGGTGAACATCTGGCTGCCGTGATTAGGTTCAGTGGTAACATTGAGTTCAGAAACGGTTCAACAGTCCAAGTATTTGGAAAGTATGGTCTGAGTATAACAAGTCAGAATGGACACATCTTAATAGAAACTGATATTAACATGACGTGTACAGAAAAGGTGTTGGATGAAACATGTCTCGGTGGGTTCACACAGTCATCAGTAGGGGTAAAGGATACAACAGATGTACCCCTATATAATGGTAAGGGAATCTGCTTTTAGTTGCCTTTCTCACATTTGATAGACATAGCAAGGTGAGCACAAGGATTAATAAGTATAATTAAGAACAGTAAATTGAGTCTCTTCGGAAGGAAATTCATAACTCCACCGTAAGGCAAGACTGGTTTCCTTGGGTACTTGATTATGATGCTTGATTATGTCCTTAGTATGATTTAATGGTTCAGAAAGTTATATAACCTCTTGAAATGCCAAAAGGAGCATTTTGCCGCTAAAAACAAATGTTGGCTCGCACTCGGCGTGTCAGGCGTGTGAGGTAATACCAGCTGTGACCGATTTATTGCCACAATTTGCTTAATTCAACTGGAAATCTGATTTATGAGGTAGCTGAGCTGTAGCTGAGCTGTAGCTGAGCCCCATGATAGAACCCGAAGTGCGCTGCTACCAACCAGGATCTTTAAATCCAGTTGATGAACACATCGTTCAGGGAAGTACTGAGGCGCTCGTTTACAACTGATCTTTATTCAGTCCGTAAGCAGAGCTTTGTCAGATTCGAGCTACAGCCAGTAGACTGACTGATAAAGATTAATTCAATTTCCTTGCGTAAGATTACCAATGCTTCGCACTTTTACGGCCTAAGGCTCATTTTACCTTCCAAAGGCCATGTTCAAGGAACAGATGGAAACATTTCTTGATGATCACAAAGCTATCATGACTCCTGGGTTCAAACCCTTCACTGAATTTTTTGTTATAACTGATCAAAAAAGTGATTTTGAAAAGCATTTAACTATAAAAAATTGCGATAAAACATTTCTTAAAATCATTTTTCAGCTTTAGTATTTATAGACCAAAAATCACTAACTTATTTTGACTTGATAATGACGTTCAGCTAACGTCGAAACGTCGTCGCTTTTAAGCAATTTTTTAATCTTAAAATGATTTTAAGAAATGTTTTATCGCAATTTTTTATAGTTAAATAACTGATCAAATTCGCGTAATTTTAAGAAACAGAGATGAGTCGCGTCCTTAAAAAACTGGTGGTCAATAACTAGAGAAGGACGGCTTAAGAAAGGGTTTACTGCATAGAGTATTACTCCAACGACCAAGATGCCAGTCCACAGTGACAGAAAATGGGCAGTGTTGTGCCGTGCGGCGCTCCATTTTACAACTGGGTGGAGACGAAGAGAGTGGAGTACTAGTCAAGAAAAACCATGCGCCGATTGAATTCCTTCCTCCCAGTCTAAAGTCCGACAAAATACCAGTCTCTACGATGAGATTTCTTGATTTTAGTAAAGCTTTTCAAGCAAGGGATTTTTTGTTGATTTCCAATTTCTTTTCAGGTCTTGGTCCTGGTGGTTTTATAAGAGGCCAAGGTAATTACCGCTGGAAGATCTCGTGCATACCTGGTTCTAGTCATGGTGGAATAGCACAGGCTCAGAGTGGTAACACACCATATTCAGGTCCAGTATATGATCAACAAGACACAGTATCACTAATAGGAGGAAGCGGAGGTGAGACAAATTATATAATCACTTGCATAAATCAAACCCAACAGGCAGCTTTGTGGCTCTGATCAAAGTACTAATGAGTGCTAGAATCACAGGGAATGAAAATAGGATGATTAAAAAAAAAACACTCGTCAGAGAGAAAAACTTCTGTTTGCACACTACAACCATCGGCTGTACCTTACGGCATACTCATCCATGCGATAAATCACGTCCATATAACTGTGTTTTCAGCTACTTTCTCACTTCATTGTTTGCAATTATGGTTGTAAGTAAAAAACATTATGACAAAAATAATCAACAACAAAAACCGGGAGTTAGATAAATGAATTTTGAAAACCTCTTTACAGATAGCCAAAATTTGTTAAGTATTGTAGTTGACGGTTTCGATGAATGTTAGCCATCTTTTTCAAAACTGTAGGAGTGTCAAGAGCTCTAAATAGACCCCTAGCTGTAAAGACAAAAGTATCATTCCACCAAGCCTTTGCATAAAGTGCCCAACTAAGACAACTAACTCATCGACAAAGCAAAAATAGAGAGAGTTCGGCTAATAACGTAGAAAATAACCCATGTACAAGGAAAGAAGCTTAGTTTAGCTGAGCGATTCCAAAGCGACGTCAAACAACAAATTAATACATGCACTTAAGGAGAGTTGTGAGAGTATACATCAAAGAAACGAACTGCAGGCAGAAAGATAGTTTGTAAATCTAATTCCTAATTCGGAGACGATAAGCCTGGTTGAAAACTATCTGACGAAAAAAAAAAACATTGGGTCGTCAAGCTCCCTGAAATACATGCACAAAATATACGTTGAACTATGATACGGTTTTGTGTTATGTTTTTGAAAATTATATCTGTCCTGAGTGGCGAAAAATTAAAATCGTTCCTAATAAAATGCCTATTTAAATAATAAAATTTGTTTTGTATTTTTGCTGTTAATCCTACCCTCCTTAAACCTCAGGTTCGTGTCTTTCTTGGACGGGAAGTGTTGCTGGTGGAGGAGCCATTGAAATAAAAGCAGAAAAAGGATGCATAATCATAAGTATTAACCATTATCAAAGTTGTTGTAGGGTATTTATTTAATCTACCAACAACGTAGAACCCTAAATGGCTGAAAAGAGGTCAGGAAGAATAGAAGTTTGATGTCAACTGATACAGGAGCAAAAACAGTGTAAGACTGAAAACGCCCGACTTCTCACAATATTACCGTCTCTACAGTGAACGTTTTAATCGAGTAAATTGTTTATAACTCATTTTCCCGATTTCTAAGAAACACTACTAAATTCTTACCAAACTGTTACTCGCAGAAACTTTTTATACGTCCTACCATACGGTAGCTATCGCAGCCTTAAAACAGTTTTTTGAGGATTCTTTCTTACGCTTTAAATGACCCAGCCTGAATTTCAGCCGTTTCCGGTCGTCCGTCTCTCTCGGGGGTCTTCCACTCGAGGAGACGGCTGAAATCCAGGATATAAATGACCCAATACACGGGGCACTTTTACCTTGGTAAAATATCATTAGAAATTTACCATGGGAAATATTTACGGACACGTCAAAAAGAAGAATGAAACAGCCCATGTCATAGCTAGCCAAGGGTGTTTCCTTTACCCATGGCAAGAAAGCCAATCAATCTTAGACACCAACATGAAAACTTTTGATAAGATTCTTTCTTACTGTTTCGGAAAAAATCGATGTTGATATAAAAGTTTCACGTTAGGATTAAAGTCAAACAGGGGAATTTTAAGGCAAGATTTCAGCTGGTTTGTCAGTGGGCATGATGTAGGAGCAATATTTACCACTGAAAAATATGTTCTATTCCTGACAGATATTTGAAATGGACTGAATTGTAAATTTGAAGGGAATCTAAGGCCTAGTTTTAAGAAAAATGGTTTGTTGTCCTTGTTGTTTATTGCTTCGCAACGTTATCAGGACTAGCGTACCAGATGAAATTGTGCTTACATTATAGGTAAACTTTCAACATTAAATCCCACCACAATCGACTGCGATTATTACTGAAATCGCACGAATGAAACCGTAAGAGCGGCTATTTATTTACCTTGGTGATAAATTCATGTCTACTCACATGTTACCACATGACTGTAAACTATAAACTCACGTTACGAATACTGTACATTGCATCAATGACAAATTTTATTTTAATCCTAATCTTAATTTTTTTATTTTTAATCCTTTCCAGATGCAATTATCAAAGCTTCAGCTCAGACTGAAACAGACAATTCCAAAATATGTTCTGGTGGAGCTGGTGGACTTATTCGCCTTAAGGCTCGTCAGGTAATTGATAATTTTAATGCATAATTTATAGTGATTCGTTATTTGTTTTTTTGGCTCGTTTTCCTCTTGACAGAGGGGTTCCTAAGAGCAAAGCCTCAGAACATACAACAGTCTGCAAATTTCGCACTATAACGATTTTTTAATTGCTGCTATGTCTCAGACTATCTATAACTTAAGAATTGCATACTTCGCAATTACCGTAAATTCTCACGTATACACCGCACTCATCAACAAGCTGCACCTCTCCCCCCTCAACTATTCAATAACGGAGTGGTTTCAATCTGTATTACAAAGGTGCGCATACTTTACACTATCGGTGAAGTTTGACTCTGTATACATGAAAACTTATCTTGCCTCCTCAGTAACAAACAAAAATAGAAAAAAATGAGAGGGAAGGGGCCTTTTTCTTTCGCGTGTACGCACGACGAAGAGAAAACACAGTCTGACGGGTTAGACAATATACAGCAAAATGATTACATAGTTTGACAGCTACATTTAGTAAATCCAATGATTCACACTTCGTCTTTAGAAAAATAATCATAATATTCTAAATATGGATTTATACAACCTCGTTCCCAGGGAAAGACCAAGGTTGAAGAGTTATGGTGCATTTTTTATGGAATTCCAAATCCGGATTTTTCAATCCAAAAAGCGGATGACCAGCCGCTGTTGGAGAAACAAGCCCGCGCTCGACCGAGAGAGCGAGCGGAAATCGAGCCAACTTTCTTATGGGCACTTAAGAATCGATGCAACATTTCGGTATTTAAACTCTGTTTCGTCGGATTCTATATCTACTCTGGCTATGATTTTCGTTGACTTGTTTTTTTTCTAGGTTGATCTGAGGGAGCAAGGAAAACTTATTGTTGATGGAGGAAACGAAAAACAAGGATCAGTGGTGGTTTCCGGTTTGGGTGGTGGAGCAGGTGGAATCATACATATAATATCACCTGCTGGTCGCCTGCCTCTTAATGCTTTATCTCTAAAAAGAGGCAGACAATCTGGGTTGTGCAATGAGGCAGAACATGGATATCATTTTGTAGCAGGTAATCTCCTATGGTGTACTATCCAGAAATATGTGAAAACCATTGACCTCAACTCTAAAAACAGGGGGCAGTGATAGAGGGGAAAGAGATCTAAAATGTCAGAGTTTGACCAGTCAATAAAAAAATGTATATAAAAGCACTGGCATAGAGATCTGTGCTGTTAGAGTTCGACCAATCAATGAAAATCGAAAGCGACATTAAAGTAAGTATCAAGAATTGAGCTGTTAGAGTTTCTCCAGTCAATGAAATTCGAGGGCGATTTCATTTCGTCTCATTGCAACCAAATATTTCACAGATATGACTTGTCTTACCCAGGCTAAGATTCCTAGAACCAAACGTTTTCCAAGGACGTGATAGGCAAAGAAATATGTTTTCATGGCAAGAAAATG
The DNA here is from genome assembly GCA_964035525.1 of Porites cylindrica. Classification (NCBI taxonomy): domain Eukaryota; kingdom Metazoa; phylum Cnidaria; class Anthozoa; order Scleractinia; family Poritidae; genus Porites; species Porites cylindrica. Next base: position 712,185 of record OZ037776.1, read on the forward strand.
TATTATATTTCCTGTCGATCGTTGATTATTGCTATTTTGTGTGGCACAAGTCTAGTTAGGGGAGAGCCACTAGATTATGTTCATGCCTTTGCGGAGCTTACCATAAGAAATGATAATTTAATTGAGTTGAAGAAACTTCGATAGCCATTTGTGCAGAATGTCTTTGGAAATAAAAATATGAATGAAAAGTAATTGGTCCATATATTATTTCATGTCAGATCACTCCAAAGCGGACAATGAGATATTTCCAGATACGAAACCATATAACTGGAGTTCAAATTCGTCTTCATCAGGTCCACCTTGCTTCAGCGTCACACCCACACATCTAAGTAAGTATCAATGATTCAATTCGATGTAAATCAAAATTAAGCTGTAAAGATGGGGACGTCCTTTGACAGTTTAAAGCAACTCTTAAGCGAAGCTGTTACACGTAATTGGAATCTTAAATCTCTTTATTTTCGTTTTCTCGTTTGTGGTCAGCGGTCGTCATAAATGGCGGCCAAAAATTTTGTAGTTCCGTGTTTTGTCTTGTTTTTCACTCATTTTTTCATCATGAGGTCATGACAACAGGCACTCCTTCTTAAGATACAACCGGCGGTACATAAGGACCAAGTCTGCGAAACACATTTTCTACAACTCTCGAAAACTACTACGCCTTTCTTCGATATCTGCATGATCACGGCCAAAAGAAATTTAGCCTTCGTAGCATGGCGGTTTTTTCGGCACACTGCTGAGCGGCGGAGCCGCGAGAAAAATAATCTCCTCGCAGTTTCACTGCCCCCACCCTGGCTGCCGCTCAGAAGTGCCCGTCAAACCGCTACGCAGGCTAAATGAAATTCAATATGGCGTACGGCCTGCTTGGACGTAACTTGTGTTACACTTTCCTATTGCTGTGCGAAGATGTCATGGTAAACCCTAGCCCTAGCTCGTGATAAGTCACAAATTTCTTCATGTGGCAGGTTTGCTTGCGGCCTCTGTTATCTAGCCGTTTCCTGGAACGACCAAACTTTGTGTTGTGACGAGTATAGTCGGTGGTTTCACCCACATTTGTAATCCCCGGTCACTACGCCGCCTGTTAGCCTCACTTCTACTGATGCTGCCTGGAATTGTCCATCCTGTGACTGTCCAAACTATTCTACAATACACTCGTACCGTTGGTTAATATGTTTGACCTTTTGTCTGGCACAAGCACCAATGCTATATAGGTGTTGCCCGTGACTACATTTGTGCTAGAGAATACGACCTTGAAACTGAGTGTGAAATTTTATGGGGTCAAAGTCCGCATTTACGGATGCAAAAGCTTATATTTTTACACTTGTTATCACCCCCACGAAGGGGATGAGTCGTTTATGAGTAACTTTGTTTCATCAGTTAACAGAGGAGTTCACGCTCATACTTGCATCATGAGTAATCAGAGCAACTTGGCGGGAAATTCAAAGATTTGTATTGGAATTCAAATCCAGCTAATTCTTCCTGAATTCATATATTCGCCATGTTTTCTTTGAAAAGAGTAACTTACGAATTCAAAGAAACAATACACTAAATCTGGAGTGCAAAGAAGTCCGTGATCAGTTTTTAGAAAACCTCAATTTTTCCATACATTTTCTGTAATTTTAATAATGTCGAATTACAGAAAATGTACGGGGAAATCAAGGTTTTCTAAAAACTGATCAAGACAAGACATTTATTATCATAATATTGCTTGTACTATTTCTTGCCGCGTAGTAAGCCAAAAACGCTTGTCGAGGCGCGCCAAATTAATTCTATTACAAGTCAGATATCACAGATAATAAGTAAAAAGCAAAGAAAAAGAAAAGAAGAATATGTGTAATAAAGTCAAAAGCAATAAAGGCAAAGTTGTTTAGGGAGCATTCATTTTTTAGAAGGGGGGATGGGCCGGAGGAATCCCTATGAGCATGAATGTAAAATCTCCCAGCCCTCCCTTTATATTTTTTGTTAAAAAATGTGACCCTCCCCGGGAAGCAGTAAAATTTATAGTGACCCACCCCTTTCTCCTGACAAACATGGTTTGAGGCTGGATTGTGCAACGATCCCGTGGTCCTTCACACAGACGCACCTGTTAGCTAGAATAACTTAACCGCAACCGTATTTTACCACTTCATATATTCCAAGAGCCATGTGATGTAGCTGTTTTGTCTTAACATTTGGATCAGCTCACTAGCTTGAAAACTGAAGTAAAGAAGCTCAAAAACGAAGTGGTAGCCATGGATCAAGGCCTTTTTGATAAGAGTGGTAGGTGCCTTTCTCCTGGGAAATCTATTCACCATGACTTTAATTCTGCTACAGTGAAAAAGCTTAATGAGCTAGGTCGAAACGCTTCAGCATTTATGGCTCAGGTTGATGAAAAGCTAAAGGAGTTACAGAGCACATTCAAGGGCTTGGTCTTCAAGCCATCTACCTCCAAAGCTCGAAAGAGGAAGCAAAACAAAAGGAAAGGTATCAAACGAAAGTTAGCCAGGATGGAGAAAGCAAAAACAAGAGTTCTGCAAAAGGTTTTACCAAGGGTCAACCAAGACAACGTTGATATAACTATTGGGCTGGAAGACATTTTCATTGCAGCATTAGTAAGTTTATCAAGAAGGGAGGCAAAGGTTTTGCATGAGACACTCAAGTCAGACAACCGATTCTCAGAAGCTGCTAAGGCCTACATTTCTGATTCCTTACCACCATCCTTGGCCTTATCTGATAGTGAGAGCCTAAGTGACTCTCACTCTGATCAGTGACAGACTTGGAACTGTGACATTATTTTAACAACCAGTCTATGTTAACCAAACTTCTCCTTAACAGTTTCTTTCAGATATTAAAAATTGTTGTTGTTGTTGTTGTTGTTGTTGTCATCTAATAATCAATTCAGTTGGTGCGACTGGGGCTTTTATACATTTCAGTGGCACAAAGTTCATTTGAGTCTCAAATTAGCTTTGTAACGTTAAGGGTTCAAAGATCAGTTTGTATAAACTTGTATAATATTAAAAAAAAATTAAGTGACCCCCCCTCTTTGTTGTGCCAAATTTATGCTGACCCTCCCTTTTTGGGCAGGCAAAAAGTTAATGACCCTCCCCTGAATTCCTCCGGCCCACCCCCCCTTCTAAAAAATGAATCCTCCCTTAATGCAAGCTGTGAAAGAAGCTAAGGTTTAGGATTTCGCGAATTTATTTCTTGTGTTATCATGGTTGCATCAAGGTAATCATCTTTGTCTCTTAATATTTCAGAGCATACTGATTAATTTTCGTTTAAATGGTTTTTATGACATCTCTCTTATTCTACCTGATATCTCATTCCATAATTTCGCGCCAAAAATTGAGACGGCTTGTCTTAGTTTTTCAAGATTAATTTTTTTCATGTACATATCATTTTTCGAGGATGATCTCGTGTTATATGCATGAATAGATGATGTCTGCGAGAACAAATAAACGATTTTTGAAGGTGCAGAATTAGTATGAATATCATGCGTGAGGTAAAACACGAACTCAAAATAGAGAAACCTAATTGGCAGGATATTTGTATCAATAAAAAGAGGAATGGCATGAACATTCGTGTTGGCAAAAAATATGAAACGGATAACTTTTTTCTGAAACATTTAAGAGTTTTGTTAAATGTGTTTTTGACGCCTGTCCCCAGACTATCAAACCAACAACAACAACAACAACAATAAGCTTTATTTGCATGACCATAACAAAGTATTACAGTATTGCAAAACCATAGGTTAAATAAAGCAAGATTACAGCTGATTTCATTGCTATGTATACACCCGGATTTTCAGACATGATTCGACGGTCATGATTCGACCTGTCATGATTCGACACTAATCACGTGACGTATCGCTTCGCAGTACGTAAACGGTTGCCAAAATAATTGAGAGTTCTGCCGCGGGATCCGAAACAGTGAGAGAAAATCTGGCTGGCAAGGAAAGCTTAACACTAAAGGACATACGTGTAACGAAGCTAGAATCCCGACAAATGCGTTTTACTTGAAGAGGAAAGCTTTGTTGCCCGGAAAGCGGCGACATGATACAGAAATTATGATCACATGTGATACCCTGAGTTCGATTGCCGAGTTCGAATGTAATTTCTGTAGGCCATTTCATAATGGACATCAGTACGGCAAAAAGCGAAATAGTCCGATGGTTTATCGTTTAGTCTTCTTCCGTATGACAAGGTTTCGGTATTTTGCCGTTGGTGAATACCACCCGCAATTTAGTGATGCAAATTTAGTTAACAGGGAGGCAAATGTGTATTGTCAGCGCGTTTGTCCGCAATAGTCTGTATAGTACTAAGTAAGGTAGTCGGTAAAAGTCGTTTAAGTTTGTCAAGTCGTTGTTGTATTTTGTCGTTGCAGTAGTTGAGTCTTCTGTTTATCCGCGCTCGGATCAATCGTCTACAGGTGGCCTTGACGATTTGAATAGCCTCTTGTGTGTTCAACGGGGACTTAAGTCGAAGTCCTCTCGGAACTAGGCCAAGATCTTTGCAGCGGTGGTTGAACCAGAGTTGTTGTTGTATTCGTCTGACGTTACTTGCGTAACTGATGTAGTCGTTAGCAAGTCGTTCGTCCAAGTGAACGTAAAACTGTGAAAGGTTTGAACCCAGGAGTCATTTCAAAAGGTTGAGTTTGATCGTCCGGGTGAACGTAGTCCTGAATAGGACTGTTGCTGTTCACCAGTATTCCACTTCAACTGGCTCTAGACAGTACTGAGAACGCTATTAAGAACTCCACTGTTGAACTACCACTACCTACAGACGACATTATGGACCTACTCAACCTCTGTTTGACTTCGACGTACTTTCAGTACAACGGCAAACACTACAAACAGTTACACGGTACAGCTATGGGCTCTCCAGTTTCTGTTGTTGTAGCAGAAATTGTCATGCAAAACATCGAGGAACAAGCCCTAGCTACCTACACGCGAACTGTACCTCTTTGGTTAGGTTACGTTGACGACACATTCACCGCCGTACACAAAGACGGAATCGACGATTTTCACGAACACCTTAACAGACAGAAAGCGGACATACAGTTCACCAAGGAGATCGAAGAAAATGATAAGATACCTTTTCTAGACTGCTTGGTCACTCGCGACAACAACAAACTAAAAACGACTATTTACAGAAAACCGACACATACCGACCGATTACTAGACCAGTCTTCGTACAACCCGACCTCTCACAAGGCTACTACTATCCGGACTCTGACGAGACGAGCACAACTAGTTTGCGACTCACCTGACAGCCTACAAGACGAGACTGATTATCTTAACAACGTTTTTAGTAAGAACAATTACAACACGGACTTTGTTAGACGCAACACTCACAGTAACACTGATTCCAACTCTCAGACCAACTCTGGCCCTGTTACGACAGCGACTATACCGTACATCAGAGGCACCTCTGAATCTATTGCACGTATATTACAACCTTACAATATACGTGTTGCGCACAAACCGATAACCACTTTACGGCGACTGCTTACTAATGTCAAGGACAAAGACAAACCGGAGGACAGACAGGGAGCAGTATACAAGATCAAATGCTGTGACTGCCAGGCTTCTTACATTGGTGAAACCGGCAGAAACCTAAGCACGCGACTGACCGAACACAAACGCGCGACGAGGAATGGTGACGTCAACAATCACATTGCTGAGCACTATTTAAAGACGAAACATCTTTTGACTGGGACTCTACGACGTGTATAACGTATTCTACAGACTACTATCAACGTCTTACTTTAGAAAGCTGGTTTACTAACTTAGAACAAACGCCACTGAATCGTAGTCAACAGTTACCAGCGCCGTACAAACGACTTATTGACGAGATCAAGCAAAACTAACTACGAGAGAACAACTGGAGAACTAACAATTTGACTAACAATAGACTGCGACTGCGACAATAGACGGATCGAAACGCACCAATCACTGATTACGAGTCTTCATAGCCAATAACATCACGGCTTAACTGACAGACGACCAATAACATCGCGACATAATTTGACCAATCAGATCAATAACCCGAGTATAATACCATCAACTGACGTGATACAACTCACTTTGACTCTGAAGATGACTACCGCACAGGTTGTCGAAACGTCAGTCACTGTCAACAACAACAGTCCTATTCAGGACTACGTTCACCCGGACGATCAAACTCAACCTTATGATATTTATTGATATGCAGTATCTACCACCAGTAACCAAACCGTGCATCGTTGTTTACTATGAATCAGTCCCTTTCTAAGTTGATAATTTTATTTTTGGCTTACAGCGTGCGCAAGATACGAGCTCGTAATGAATGAATAATTCTGGAAATTATGCTTAATTTTTACTAATCTAACATGCTAATAACATAATTCCATGATACTTACATTTTTTATCAGGTATCAGCACAGACAGTGTTTTGAGCCCTTCGGCGAGTCAAGTACAGTCATCAACACCATCTACACCACAAGGTCCTTGGCAAATACTACTTTTGCCTATTTTCTGACATTGTAGGCAAATGTTTAATGTAGATTTACAACGCCTAACCCTCTTTCATAGTTATTTATAACGCAGCACCAAGTAGTTATAGTGTGTCTTGCTCGTACGTCTACTATAGGGCTTACCCTAACTCATGAACGTTTGGCGTAAAAGCTAGCCTTAGGTTATAAATTATAATTCGATAGTACAATCAATTTTCGTATTCCTTTTTATCAATGTAACCTTCCAGCTAATGTTCGCAATATGATATTTATTGATATGCAGTATCTACCACCAGTAACCCAACCGTGCATCGTTGTTTACTATGAATCAGTCATTTTCTAAGTTGATAATTTTATTGTTGGTTTAGAGCGTGCGCAAGATACTAGCTCTTAATGAAAAAATAAATTTGGAAGTCATGCTTAATTTTTACTAATTTAACATGCTAATAACACAATTCCATGATGCTTACCTTTTTTATCAGGTACTGCCACGGACAGTGTTTTGAGCCCTTCGGCGAGTCAAGTACAGTCATCAATACCACCTACAGCTCAAGGTCCCTGGCCAATACTAACTATCCTCCATGTTTCTTGATTCACATTCTCTAGACAGGTTGTCATATGGAACATTTTGATAACCTTCTTTAGAGGAAAACATCACAGGCTTCCTGATAACTATAACTTACCTTGTGAACAAATCTGCTACTCTCTGCATTTAAAACACATATAGAGTTTTCACATGACGTCACGTCCGCCATGTTGGTGGCCCAAAACAGTTAAGGTGGCCCGAGCCTATTTCTTTGCAAGTTGGTTATGTTTTTGAATCGGGTTTTTCGGCAGCAATGATTTAACCGATTTCTATGATTTTTGGTTAAAGAATGGTCGAACGTTAAGAAAATGCAATTTATTTTCTTATAGGTATAAAAACGTTTGAACTATTGACATATGTTTAAAAACGCATTTTTACAAAAAATGTCAATAATTTCAAAACCCTAAGACAGATTTTTCTGTAACTTCGGCAAATAAGCCTGAGAGCTCTCTAGTTTTAAATCTACAAGTTTGAAGTCAATCGTGACCGTAGAACTCGCTGCACAAATAGCTGGTCAAATTTAATCTTAAAACGCAACGCTAACACATTTGTGAAAGTTGACACACAAATAGAGGAAAACCTCCGACGTACTATCTCCTTTCTGCAAGGATATTCTCGCCCAAAGCTTCAGTTTCAAGAAACTGAGTAATCAGAAACCTACGGTGAATACAGTTCGTAATACAAGAAGAAAAACGTTATGTTGAATGCGGGGCAAAAAGTAAAAATCTCAACAAAGCACGATATAACATCTACGGAAATCTCCTACCAGTTTTTAGCACTGAAGGTTCCCGTCTTGAGGAGAAATAAAGCCACCAACTCCAGTACTTCAACCGATCCATTTTCAGCTGCAACGAAAACCCCTGTATTAGGTAATTTATTCAAGTTTGAAAGATTTGCCATCACATTCGCAGGGTCCTTTTGCCATTGGGGATAATGAAAAGAATAAGACGATTTTCATATTTTCTTCATCTTTATCCCCAAGTCGCCAACTTCCCATGCGAATTGGATGTCAAGTCTAAAAGCCTTGAATAAATTACCAAGTACAAGGGCTTTCAGTGCAGGTGAAAAATGGACTTTTAGAAGTACTGAAGTTGGTGGCTATATTTCTCCTCAAAACGAAAACCTGCGACGCTAAAAACTCTTGAGAGTTTTTCGTACATAATATAATTTGCCTTGTTAAGACAGGTTTCGAAGAGAGAGACAAATACAAAGTAAGTTTGATAAATAGAAATTCTTTTACATGTAAAGCGCTTGAGGATTTCTTAATATCATTTCTTTAAATAGTTCACCTAAAGGGTTGTTTGGGTGGTATAAGTCAAAATTCGAATTTTTAGAACTGATTTGAGATTCTCGATATTTTCCCACATTGGCTCTTAACATCCATGGTTAACTTTAAAGATAACCTTCCGAGTTTGGTGAAATCATCTTTGTCATAGATTCCCCATACCTCTGAACCATAGAGGAGAATGGGTAGGAAAAGTAAATTAAGAAGTTTATTTGTGGTATCGGATGGTATTTTTGAGAAGTCTAGATAACGAAATATTCCTTAATAATCAAGTTTTAATAGTAAACGTTGATAAGGTACAGAGTCCACGGCTTTGCTGTGGTCAAGAAGGATTAGGTCAGTTTGTGAGCGCTAGTTAATGCATTTAGCCCAGTCAATGATTGCTGAAATGAGTTGAGTTTCACACGAGAAGCATTGTCTAAATCCATGTTTCGACATGTTGCTGATCGATCAGGATATTGTTTGCGGCCAAGTGTTTTGCAACGTGACTCAACATAATGTGTTCCATAACCTTACAACATAAGGAAGTAAGAGAAATAGGGCGACAATTAGCAGGGTTTGACTTTGAATCCTTTTTATGAATAGCTGTAACCAGTGCTTTAGTCCAGCCAGAGGGTACTGCTCCTTTGTCATAGGACTGTTGGAATACATAACCAAGCCGAGGTGCAATAGATGGGGCAGTTCTTTAAGAACACGGGCTGGAATTTCTTCTTCACCACAAGCTTTTCTTAGGTTTAATGTTTATGTACCCCTTGAGCTGAGATGTCGATGTCAGAAGTTAGGTTGTACGGGGAGGTAAGTTTAGTAGGGATTGGTAGTTTCTCTTGAGTAAATACTGAGTAGAAATAGGAAAGTGCCTCAGCTTTGCTTTTATCAGAAGTGCACAGGTTATTGCCATATCGCAAAGGGGGATACCAATGTCCTCTGATTTTGACCTAAGACCAACATTTTGGGGGGTTCTCCTGAAGGCTTGCCCCGATAACATTGTTCAAGTAATCACTTCGAGATTCTTTGACAATCCTTGAAACGAGGTTCCGTTGTTTCTTAAACGCCACCCAATGGTCTGGATTCTGGTAGCGGAGAGCCTTCTTATGCAATCGATCTTTCTCTCTCATTTGACGTTTCATTTCAGGATGTTTCCAAGGGAGCTTGTATTTCATGGAAGAAAATCTTTGTGGAATGTAATTAACCATGGCCTTTGTAAGTGTAGTTTTAAAGAGGGACCAGTTATCTTGTACAGCAAAGTTTTGTGGAGCTGAAGCAAGGACGTTCTCTGCAGAATCGGACATGGACTCCCTTAAGCCATCAAAATCTGCTCTTTTGTAGTCAAAAATCTTGTTGGGAGGCTTAAATGATCTTGAAGCTTTAACATTTATGTGAAAAAGGATTGCCAGATGATCACTCATTCCAGGTATAGTATGGACATCAGAGATGTTTGGGTAAGATGAAAATAATAAATCCAAAGTTTTTCCAGATGTTGGACGAGTAACGCATTTCACGTGCTGCATGAGCGAGAAGTCCTCCGTAATACGAAGCAGTCTATTGTGTAGAGCCGAGGTAACTGAGTTCCTTAGCAAATGGGACCTCAGCGGACCAGTCAATATCTCCAAGGTTGAAGTCTCCCGCCACTATTATGTTAGGGTGATGATTAGACGATTCAAAGACACAATTAAAGGAATCTAAAAATTGTTCCAAAACATCTTTGGGAGAATTTGGTGGTCTGTAACAAGATGCTAGGTGAAGAGTTTTACAGTTATCCATCTTAACTGATGACCAGAGCATTTCGCAATCTTTTCCAAAGTTAAGCTTTTCCTCGCAAACGATTTCGCACTTAATCGCCTGGAACACACCTCCCCCATTACGATTTCGGTCCTTTCTGAACACGGAATAGGTGGGTAGGAAGACTGAATAGGCTGGCACTTCGCAGTCAAGCTTTGATTCACAGCCGAGGATGATATCAGGTTTGTGAAAGTCAAGAAGAACTTAAAATTCAGAGAAACGAGATGGACCCTTAAGGCCGTTGCAATTGATGATCATCCCTTTAAGCCAAAGGATACCTTGGTATGGGTAGGGGGAGCTGGGAGCTGACAGGTAGACAGGCTGCTAATTGGTGATGGTGTTGGTTGGACATGGACGATGTTAATGTTATCCGAGGATTCATTCAGAATACTCGTGTCAGGGTGTGAAGAAAGATCCAGATCGGAGCTGGGATTTCTAATATCAGAAAAAGGCAGATTCTTTGAAGTTGTAACACACGTAGGGCAGCTCCATGGGAAGCTGACAGTCAAGGAGGCAAGTTTGGTGTATTCAGCAGGTGTTACCACATTTGATGTGACACCAACGTACAGAGGTAAACATCGCATTGAATCGCTCTGTGGTTATGTGCGACACTCCTTCGGCAGTTAGGAGCTGGACCAGGATTGGGAGAAACGTCGCCTCAAGAAAGAAGACTTATCAGCCGGAACCCAGTAACTCAGTTGGGATAGCACGCCAAACTTGAGGCTACAAACGTCTTGCGACGGTGTGCAAGATATCCAAGATGGCGGCAGAAGTTGACTCGATTTCTCAGAAGAGTGACCACACTGCCGCGAAAACCGCGGATAACGGTGCAAAAAGTAGATGACTTCAATCCTTTTTTCCATAAGATGGTGTAGTGAATCGTTTGACCGCTGCGAGCAGATATAAGAAAGCAGAAATACAATGTAAAGAACGCAGCTCAGGAAAATACATCCAGTCGCCATGACAGCCTCTAGGAGAAAGGATAAAGCCGTGCCTGACACCTTTGCAATAATCAAAGAATTCTGTTCTTTGATCAGAAACTTTTGTTGAGCGTTTTGTTTTAGAATAAAGATTTTTAATCAAGTCTCAAAATTTGCCCCCGATATTGTTTTGGAAGAGTTTGTAAAAGAGGCCATCATGCCAAACTGAATCAAAAGCTTTCTTGAAATCATTAAAGCAGGTGTATAATTTACCTTTTGGCTCATGTTTCACGTATTTGTCGACTAGGGTTCGTGAACTGAAAATGTGATATGATGTACGATGACCTGGCAAAAAGCCAGTTTGAGCTTGATGTAAAATGTTTTCATCAACAACATGATTTTTTAGTCTTGTATTAAGAATAGACGTAAAGATGGAGTTTTCCCTAGCAACTATTTATGCACATGCCCCTGTATTTTGCTGGGTCTTGTTTGTTGCCAGATTAAAAAATTGGGGTTATTAGTCTGTTACACCAAGAGCTAGGGAACGAACCACTTTGAAGTATTAGGTTGAATAACTTGAAAAGGGCAACGTTCAAAAGTTTTATGCCAGTTTTTAACATTTCATTGCGGATTTTGTCAGGTACAGGAGCCTTTTTGGGTTTCAGTGATTTCGCCATGTTTCCTATTTCAGAAATTGAAATAGGGCTATCTAGAACGTTGTGGATGTCTTTTTTTTTAAATTAGAAAGATTTTCCTTGAACGAGATTTGGTCTAACAGAACGGAAGAGGGGTCTGAGCGTGAGTGTAATTGTTTAAACTGTTTAAAAAGATTGTCAACTGGAATATCTTGATTATTTGAGGGGGAGGTTTGATTTTCTTTGAACGTTTTGAGAAAAGTCCAGAATTTTTGGTTGTCTTTGTTCTGGGTAAGGTCGTCAATTCGAGAGTTAAAGAGCTTCAATTTTTTATGCTTAATCAGTTTTTTAAAATTTTTCTTTGCTAAGTGGTAATCATGTCGGAGGTTTGAATCAAATGGATTTCTATGCTTTTTATTAGAAAGTAAATTTAGCTGTTTTCTTAGAGATAAACAGTCTGAATCTAACCACTTTTTATGAACTTTTGTTTTCTTTTTTTTTCCTTGCTAGTCTAAGGGACTGGATACAAATATCATTTATTATTTCTGTGAAGTGTTCTGTAGCTAAATTTACACCTTCACTATCAGTAGTAAAGGTGGTTGTTTCAAATTGAGATAGTCGTAAGAGGAAATCATCTCGTTTTAGAAGGTTTATTAACTTCTCCTTTGAATCTTCATTCCAGATGAATTGTTTTGGAAGATTAAATGTTTCTATTTAAGGTTCGAAAATTGGTGGGGCAGATGCTGTCGCAGAGATGGTTGCCCAACAAATAAGTTGAGAATGATCTGAGAAAATCGTTGGTTCTGTAACTACGTGGTTTTCACACATGTTCATTAATTCTTGGCTTACAATGAAATAATCAACAGTACTAATACCTTTGGGGGAATGAAAAGTTATTTTTCCAAAAGAATCCCCTGTTGTTCTTCCGTTTAAAATTCTCGGATCGCATGCTTTACAAATTTCAAGTAAAGATTGGCCATGTTCATTGATGTGGGATTCACATTTTTTTCTTCGGCGTAGAGTGTGTAAGGGAAGCAGGTTATCATCACCTGGGATATTTGTGCACGGATCGGTGTCAACGTAATCTAGTGCACAGCCAGCTCTGGCATTTAGGTCACCAGTCAACATGATAAGGCCTTCTGAACTAAATTTAGTAATGTCGGTCTGCAGTTCGTCAAAAATGTTAGCGTTAAAATAAGTGGAATCTCTAGGGGGGATATAAATTGCACATAAAAATAATACTTTGTAAATGTTTATGAATTAATTTACAAATACAAAGGGTGAAAACCTAACCCTAACCCTAACTCGGAGTTTCACGCACTAAGCGATGATTAATTGGTGCGTTAAAATCTGAGTTACAACTCATCATCTTTGCATTTGTATTCCAATTCGCTCTGCATCTTTTATGCATTGATCACTCCCAGCGTAGGTGGAACAATATTCTTTATTGTGTGTTCATTTAATAAATTAATTTATTGATTTACATCACAAATAGCGAAATGTGTCATTCAACCATCTGAAGGACAAAGTCTCACTACAACGTTCCGCATTAACTGCTCTGGCTGGACTTCTTCCTGCTCACGTCCTTCAGCATACGAATTCCAATACACGCTTCAAAATGGCCTTCATGGCATCTTATATAAAGGGAATATGAGCAGCTTCAGTACGATACTAATCCATGGCATTTCTACCATTATAACGACAATCCGTTTCGTAAATGGCACAACAATAAAACAGGAATTGAATGTCTTGGTAAGGGCATCAACGTGTAGCTTTTGTGAACTATGGGCTTGATATGTATGAATACTAATTGTATATATTTAACCAATTAACCTTTAGACTGGGGCGATGAATAATAATCACTAATACACGTCAATTTGATCATATAACACCGGTTCTTCAGGAGTTACACTGGCTCCCTATGAGTTATTATTTGACGTATACGGTAGGCGTTCTCGAGTTTAAGTGTGTGAAAGGGCTGGCACATAATTACTTGAGTGATCATTTTGTGACAAGATCTACTGCTCATGATCGCACCACAAGGAATAAGGACTATCTTAATATTCCAGCTTATCAATCGGCCGCAGGTCAGCAAACTTTTCTATATAGAGCAATTAAACATCTGGAACTCATTGCCACGTACGATCACTGCTGCAGACAGCCTGCGCACTTTCAAAAAGAAACTTAAAGAATTCCTTTTTGAATCATTTCTTGTCAGCTAGTTTTTATCTATTATTTAGCAATTTAAAATGAATTTGGCTTTCGAAGGATACAAAGAATGAAGCAGATCGAGGAGGGTGTTATCCACCAAGGCCTAAGGCCGAGGTGGATAATACTCTCCGAGATAGCTAAAACATGCTTACCTGCATCGATGTTAAGTTCATCTTCGATAGTGTACGTTTAGATCTGTCCAGCTCCGCGAATATCACCAAATAGCAGATGTCGCCCTCGGAGTTGTCTTCTTGCTGTTTTTGCCATGCTTTTAGCTAGTATTTCGCCTAGTTCCAGCTGTAGTTCTTACTCTTGAAACGAGTGAAATGTCCCCCATTTTTTTTTCACAACCAAAACAACTCAACCTTGTCCCAGGTCTTCTCGATAACGGTGCCTTAACCTTAACGGTGCTTTAACTCAGCGGGGCTTGGGGGGTGGGGGGCACGACTATTTATGATATCTATGATCCACCGATTGATCCACCGATTTATGACATCACATCCGGTTGCAGAGATGCTGCTCTGTTTTCGCGCGACGCACAAAGATAGACGCCCGATGCTATTTGGGTTCCTCGTTATTTTCACCCACAGGCCAACCGAATTATGTATCTTGAATGCCGAGAATGTTGAGAAGGTATATAGTTGGCCTCTCAAGCAAATGTCGTGACTAAACAAAGAAGATTTAGTATTATTTTAATGATAAATATCATGCAACTACGACGAATGTCATGGCGAGTCTTGGGATGTCTCAACTGTACGGTTTGAGCAAATGGCGCGTCTTTCTCTGTATCTCATCGAGCGTCACTCAAGATTTTGGCTTTTGCAGTTTCTGATTCACCGAAGTCATCAATCAAAGTAGCCTATCCTGAGCGAAATAGAATGGAGAAAAAGCCTATTGTCACAGTTTAAAGTGTTAACAGCTGGAAGGCTTTATCACTCGACGTAAAGTTGCTGCAAGGGCTCAGTCTTCAGCTGTTCGAAGACCCTCTGGCATTATGTCGCATAGTTAAGGTTAGTAGTTTTGCTGATCTAGGATTTTTCTTTTAGTGCACGTGAGAGAATTTCAAGAAGCCTAGAGTAAAGAAATATTACATGACAGGACGCACAAAGCCTCGACTGTAAGTACCGCATGGGAATCCTTAGTACATTGTACTAGCATTCCTAACATACCTTCACCTAAGTCGCGCTGGTTTTTCTTCCCCCAGAGACCAGTGAGGCGTCTTAATCTGTTATTATGTCAAGAACGATGTCAATACATTGAAAACAAACCAGAAAATGCTGGTAGGAAAACGTGACTAATTGCGTTCTGTTTTTTTTAAAAGAAGACGCGAATAGAAGAAAACGCCGACTGAATATGATCCGTAAAAACTCTTTTAAGAGTCTTTGTTTGAGGGTCGCCTTTGAAAACATTAAAATGTATTCAAACTAAGACCCAGCGGTTCATTCAATACACAAAGTAAAATGGCAGTGAAAGTAAAGCCTGAATAAAGCAGTCTTTGTAAAACAAAACATTTTTGATAGGCGAGATTGTCGGAGATGAGGAAATTACGGGGAAATCATCCGAGTACACAATTTTGACAAGTTTTTTGAATCGGCGTAATGCGTATTTGCTTTAATACGATAGACCGTAGTAGACTGCTAAAAGCAAGCAGAGCATAATTAGTACATATTTCAATACGCAGAGCTAGGTAAGGATATTTCGAACGCGCGTATTTCGAAATCCGTAATTAATTTATTCGGCGCGCTTTGGTATCATCTAAGTGTCCGTCTGCTGACTTCTGGGCTCCCCCTTGCGATCCTTCGACAGATACTCGTCTCTCTCTTGTTAAAAACAATCTAAGGAGGTCTTGAAACTGAATGCAATAAATCAAATAATTTCTTTCTCTTCATTATCAATTGTTCTGTTATTACTGAGTTATAATCTAACTACCATAAATTAACTGTATTCGATTTTGAAGACACTCTCTTAAACTGTTTGCAAAGTGCAGTGTTCTCTTCCAACCCTTCGCGAAGGGCTACCGATGCATAAAACCCTAAACACACGCTACTCTTAAAATCAAAATTCCACTTTCATCATTGTTTATACGTAAAATGTAAGGGACTCTATTGCGCTCACCTATTTATTATTCTTCCATGAAAACCCGGCTTGAAAATTGCACGAGTCAGTGTTGATACATTAAAATTCCTGACGCGCGAGTTTCCACAAGTAAGAAAATTAAAAAGAGTTAATTTAAACTAGCAACATGAGTAGAATATGTTACATCGAACTGTATGGGACGCGCCGTCCGCCAGTTCGAAAAAGGAAGTTAGTTTTAAACCAGAAACAAAATTAGGATATGTTACATCAAACTGTATGGGACGCGCCGTCCGCCAGTTCAAGAAATAAGTTAGTTTTAAACTAGGAAAAGGGGTACAAACTGTTACATCGAACTGTATGGGACGCACCGTCCGCCAGTTCGAAGAAGAAGTTAGTTTTAAACTAGGAAAAGGGGTAGAAACTGTTACATCGAACTGTATGGGACGCGCCGTCCGCCAGTTCGATAAAGAAGTTAGTTTTAGTCTTTAAACAGGGGTAGAAAATGTTAGATGGAACTGTATGGAACACGCCGTCCGCCAGTTCGAAAAAGAAGTTAGTTTAATTTTAGACTAGCAACAGGAGAAGTACTTTCTAACTGACGCTTTAAAAAAAGCTTGTGATCGCCTCGCGCTTCAAAAACTGGCCACAGCCGTCTCTGTTGAGTCTCGCGCCAAAATCAAAGCTTCGTGTCCATTGAAAATTAACTTAGGGTTGGGGCTTAAGCCGGTTCAAAACTAGAAGAGTATTTTTGTTCGGATTGAAAAGGTCTGGCTTTCCGCGCAAAATACATAAGCACGAACATGCGATCTAGCACCTCTCCCATATATAGCTTGAACATTCTTTAAGTTTGTATGTCAACATTCTAGCTCATTCTCTTGATTTGGCCACGTTTCACACGTAAATATATATTAAAATGTTAAATTACAATGATTTGTCTCTCATGAGGTTAATAACATAGGAACTTAATGTGTTATTCAGCCCTAGAGCATTTGTTATGCTGGCAGCTCAAAATTCATGGGAATCGTCAAGGCCAAGCAAATGAACCATTGAACAAGGCACCTTCCTTAACAATATATCACACTTGACAAAGCGAAGAAAACTTTATCGAATGTTACCGGATCTGCGAAAAAGCGAATCGAATTTATGGAGTCATACAGTTATTGAGCACAAGCTAGCGTCATATCATAATAAAGTCGCAGCGATATAAATTTCTTTACTGTGGAGCAGTTGTTTTCGCCGAGAATCTAATTAAAAATTTCAATTCTTACCTCAGAGCAATCGGTTTTTTTACCTTCCTTTCGCTAACAATGAGAAAAATCCAGCATCCTTCCTTGATATTAGGTCCGCATGTATTAGTTGTAGCCGAGTGTGAACTTCTACCACACATTCTAATCTATTCTAACTGCGTCCAAATATAAACAATTCCCGATAAAAAGAAGCGACGAGGAGGTGAACTGCCAGATCCACGCCAAGGTAGTGTACTCCAGTAACAACGCAGGCGTTGTGGGGAACCGAGTGATTTGGCGCAAACAAAATTATTCTGGCGCGACATGAAGATTATCTTGCAATAATACAAAAAAATACATTGAAAAGTCTCGCCATGACACAGAAATGTTAGCACTTTCGAGGAGTGTGAAATATTAAATGGGATTAAGTGCCCACAAAGCTTACAACTGTGCATGGTGCTCTACTTCCAGTAAAAACCCTCTGCGTCCTCTCATGTATGACGTAGTCAGCCAGCGTCTTAAATTTGGGAGCGTATTCCTCTCGTATTCTTGGGAGTCTAAAATTACCTTGTTTTTTAACTTTCCCGTATTGTACCCTACCAGAAAAATTGTGTGATTTTTTATTGGCTGCAACTTCGAATCACGTGCAAGTCAGGCTGGATTGCACAAGCAGAAAAAAGATACTGCGTGAGCAAAGAAGGGCAAAGTAAGCTTACTGCGTGGCTTACTGCGTAGATGAGGACAAAGACTCAAGGAGCGTGCTCTAACGGCGCAAGACTTGGCCTCGGGCGACTGAAAATATTGTCCCGGACGCCCAGCCGGGCGACATGCTGGTGTTGGTTTCTTGATTTACAGTCAAAAAGCTAGAATGTCTAAAACTTATTACTTGCGAAATCGTAGCTCGCTCAGTCGCTTCGCGGCCTTAAAAGAACGCTCCGCTCGCTAAGAAACTCTTAAGGTCGACTTGTACGTAACACAGTATGTAACAAAAAGCTTTAACAAAATGTTGTTAAATCGGGCAGCAGCCGCGCGTTGATGTCCAAAGGTCGTTCCGCGTGAATTCACATGTAACATAATCCTTGACTATGACCGTGACAAGCTGGACAGTTTTTAATAATTGACTAACAGCTCACTGATTTATTAATTTGGGCGACCGACTTGGAGGCCCGGACACCCCAGCTAAAATGTTTGGGAGACCAAAGGGCTCTATCTTTTAGGCCTGGGCACCCCAGCTTAAATGCTTGGGAGCCCGAAGGGCTCCCTTATATTTTCAATAGAGCACAGCCTTGCAGCCCTGTAGTTATTGGAAGTATGATACATTACATGTTATTGTTGAATGTGGAAGTGCAATTTTGAGGACATTATTAAAGGGAATGCAAATTTTAGTGAACTACCCCATACTCTTAACATATATGGTGGTAATATCGATGCAAGTTTTGTTTTGAGTAGCAAAGGAACCCCTGTGTGTAACTCATCTTCTAGTGTGTTAGTCCCTAACAGAACATCTCCGTCTCTCCTCCACACATCCCGCGTACACACCTTCGGGCGTCTTCTTGTTCAATGATAGAACGTGAGCTTGAGTTAAGAGAATTAGATAATTTGTGTAAGAAACACGTAAAATAGAAAAAAAAAGTGACAGAGAATAGGCCTTTTGCTTTGGGAGGTGGTTCCCCAAGAGAGGTGCAGATAATTAAAGGGCCTAAAGCCAAGAAGGACAATATTATAACAAAAACAATGATCTTGTTGATCAATTATTGTTACTTGTGGTCTTTTTTGAGAGCGATGGTATACGAGAAAGATACCACATGCCTGCAATTGCTTTGATCATTATTGTTTTAGAGGGAGGCATGCAAGGTTTTTGCTAAGGGGATTTCAGGGATAGTACTGTATGACAGACTGCGTTGTTGTTCATGGGGGATTGTGAAACTTAATGACAGCAAACTTTAATTTTCACAGATAAACAATATTGCAGTGCCAGTTATTATATCTCTGTGTAGTAGGATAGACAGTTCAATTACATGTGAAGGACTGTAAGTATAATTTTTGCCAATTTTCCCTCGCTGAGCTTTAAAAACTACATTGTAAGACAGTTCTGCGTAAGGGATATTTGCATTGTTTAATTATAGGATCCTTAAAAGTTGTAAGGAGAGGGGGTCTTCATGGCCAAAACAAACAAAAAGTATGTTGTATGAAACTTGAATCAAATTTCTACCTGGTAGGGAGTTGTGGGGAGAAAACGGCCTCCATGGAAAAAGAAAGGATATTTTTTGTTCTGTAACATGAAAATTTCATCTTAAGACTTGCACTTTCTAAAAGAAACAGTTACTACAATACATGTAAGCGATGGAACCAAAATTTGAAGGATACTGCAATAATTCACTTCAGTAGTATGGTTTTCTGTTTCCTAATAACAATGCTTTTGCTCTGTAACTTTCCAACAAGGTTGACAGTGGTCTTCTTTTATTACAATATTTATGTTCAATGGCATGCCTGAAGGGGGAGGGGGGAGGGGTATGTACCTGTAGCTGGTGGGGCGAAAGGGAGTATCCAACAGATAGTTCAAATCTTTTTAGGAGAAACAGTCACCCAGTGTAGCTTTCAGTTAGCCACTGATCATTTTTTTTTCTTTTGGCCATACATGGACAGTATTTTCTATCAGCTTCTTTGTCATTTTTGACTTTAAAAGGAAAAGGAACAAATTTAGCACTCGAGTTTAAAATCAGCAAGTAGCATATCTCAGATAGAAGCAAAAAGAAAGAGAAGATCCTGAAATTACCGACAGCTTCGAGACAAGCCAAGGGTTGAAAATACATATTTTACTTACAGCCAGTATATAAATTCAAGTAAGAGCTAATTCATAATTAAATATTGTTTTCTTTATTCCCTATGTTTACATTTTTGTCTCATTAATATTCATATTTTCGATAATCATTACTGTCGATTATGCGGCCTATTTACTCAGATCCCAACGAGTCCGGAAAATTGAGGTTAAGAGATTTTATAAATAATGGTAGTAGGACTGAGTGGAATCCAATTTGGTCTGTAATCATACCAGTGTTTCAAAATTGGACGACCGCGAAGCGGCAGTCAGATTTGTTTAATCATGAGTATGATTACAGACTGAATTAGACTTTTTACCAGTTAATTATAACCGTTACAATTTCCGAGAAAATAGATGCATTCCTTTTTGGTGAAAGAGCATTTGTTCATACCGAATGTCCAAAATAAGGGAAAATATCACTGGTGGAGACACTGCCTAAATGTTGCATATTCGTCTATTTTGGATTAATCCCCAGTTTGTTTGGGTAAGTGGTTGTTGCTATGGTTATTGTGATAACTTCTGTGATTGGTGGATTTAACTGAGTGCACTTAATATGATTGGCTAATGTAACTGTCTGATTACAGGCAACTGTCCGACTACAGCCAATTGTCCGATTACAGCCATACAGAATAATTAAAGAAAAATAAAGCAGTTAATGCACCAATCAAATTTGAGGAAATTGTAATGGTTATGATTAATAACCGGTTTCAAATTTGAGGGTACTTTTATAAAGACAGCCTAACTGGCAAAATTTAGCCTGACAGGTTCTTAAAAAACCAGTTTCTTAGTTGTCGGTTTTTCCTGTATCATTGTTCAGCTTAATACTGCACATCACTATGCTGGGTGTCAGCCCATCCCTTTTTTATTTCTCCATGTCAATGAGGTCAGATAGGGAATTTACATTTGGTCTCCTTGACCATGGTGCCTTTAATAGGAAGCTTTTTTCTCCTAGTCAGGATCATATTAACGATCCTTTACTCTGATTGATTTATTGAGGGATGAAGAACACTAAGAAAGCAGAAACAGAAGGCTAAGGGATAGAAAATAAACATGAGAAACCGATTGAACTATTAAATTCAAGCTTAGTTTAATTTCCTATAGCTGCATCTAGTGTGTTTGCCTTCTTATCTCCAGGGAAATATGTGCAGCAAAAAATTCTTCCCCTCACCCCCACTCCCCAGAAACCTTGATTTCTTCAAAACTCCTTAGTTTCAGTCTTTCCTGTGAAGTTTTTTAAGTGTTCCGTAAAAAAACTCCAGTTAACACAGTCATCTAGGTACACTTTGCTGATCCCTGGCAAAGAAGTGAATGTCAGGGAAACAGACATTTAGCGTTGAGGTCCTTGAAAGAGAGTTGGCATGTAAAGTCAGGAAATGTGTTACCAAGGACCAGCTTTGAAGCACACTACTGTACACTGGCCTAGACACTGTCAGAGGATTCCATCTAGACAGAATTGACATTTTGAACCAGCTCAACATGATTTCAGTGTCTTCCGTTGCTGCAGATTTTCTGTAAACAAGAAAAGTGTACTCCCCGAAATGCCAGCATTCTTCCTTCCTTTCAACTTATTTGGCAGTGAGTTGTACTCAACATTTATGTTTCATGGCTCTGTAGCAACAGTTATGTCCTCATGGACTTATTTATCTCTCTTTTACGAGTTGTATGGTAGAGATACTTTATTATATTTCTTGATTTTAATATAGATGTTGTCTTGTTTGTGCTCTCCTGTCATCTATTCCTGTCTTCTCAGCTAAACAAAATGAAATATATTAAACATTAATGCCCAAACGACTAGCCTGTGCCACAGACAGAACTAAACTTCTGGTTAAGTCCCCCTGTGAGACAGCACAGAAATCCTGGTTCTGGACACCCTCTAGCCCACCTGTGAACTGGCACTTGCATATGTGCCATAGTTGGCCTGTTAGGAATACCATTGTCACTTTGCCAATCAGGCTGAAGGGAAAATCCAAACACATTGGGATTGGGAGCCCAGGTTATTGGCACGGCTTTGCAAATGTTACTAACTGGCAATAGATTATGTCTGCGACACAGGCTACACTGACAACCAGACTTACAGTGTAGGATTTAAATATATATTTTGTTCATAAATTCAAAAGTAACCTTATATTCAAGTCTTCAAAAAAAAAAAACAAAATTTATTTTTCAGGTCACCCAACGAGAATATAGTTCAAAAACACTTAAACAAAGCATTGTTAAACGCATTTTAGTATTTCAACGGTAGATATAGGCATATTTTTATCCCCTGAAAATTTTTCGTCTGTTCGGATTTCCTAGCTGAAAGTCTAGTGATCCGAAAATTATTGGGATCAAAACTTCCCTTTTCGAAAATTTCAGCCAGAATAAAGGCTCCCGAAAACTCTAGGTGATCTTTTTAGGGTAAAAATCCGTTCAAAATGGACAATTAAACCAGTTTTTTAGATGTTCGAAAATCCTAGGAGAGGCAGGCAAGCAAGAAATTTCACAACAAATGTGTCGAAAATTCTAGATCTCAAATCGTCTTCCGAACAGATATTTTCCCTCGCTGAGCTTTAACCGTAGTCGTAGTCCGTAGTCGCCGTATGTTAAACTCCCTATTTACCCGGGGGGGGGGGAACTCGACCAGTATTTGGGTATGGGTGAGACGCTGAGGGTTTGAGACCCTGACCCTGTTTAAGTCAAAAAAGTCCTAAAATACATACCCTGTTTAGGAAGACATCCTCAATTTTAGTACTCTGTTTAGGACAACTCCCTCAATTTTATTGCCAGAACAGATTCGCACCAATCTTGCACACTGTTTAGGACAGACTTACGCGAAATTATTTACCCCGTTTAGGACAGACTAGTACATATAGTATATACTCTGTTTAGGACAGAGAGAACGAAAACCATACCCTGTACAACGGCACATCCTCGTATAGGCCATATAAGGGAGTACCCCCCGGGGATATTTATAATTAAAATAATACTAGATCTTCTTTGTTTAGTCATGACTTTTGCTTGAAAGGCCGGCTATATACCTTCTCAACATTCTCGGCATTTAAGATACATAATTCCGTTAGCCTGTGGGTTAAAATAACGAAGAAACCAAATACCATCGAGCGTCCATCTTTGTGCTTCGCTCCAAAACAGAGCAGCAATTTTGCAACCGAATGTGATGTCATAAATCGGTGGATCATAGGTATACGAAACAAGTACCAGGAGCTATTGGAGTCGTACCACCCCCCCCCCCCCACCGCCTTAATCTTACTGTTTTTGGATCAGAAATCCAAAAACATACGATTGTTGGGATTACAAAGTTCTATTATCGTGCAAAGTATCAACTCAAACGGTTGAAAATTGAAAGACTGGTTTGAAAGAGATCACTTTTCGGTGACAGCTAACCCGCTGCACCTTGAATCATGGATAACACAGACCCTTAGTCATGTCAAACATCTTAGGAGCCCTTCCAGTCCAGATAAAAAAATTAAGGTGCTCAGTGCGGTCAGCAATTAGTACTGAAAAGCACTAAATTAACAGAACTATCCTAGTACCTTTTAATGAAAAGACTTGCCCACAGGTCTCTTTTTTGATCGACGTGGACTTAGCCAAAGGGGTTATTTTAAAGAAGACTTTTTCTGCTAAGCAGCAAATTAATACAGTCATGACTGAGGGGTTTCTTTTTGGATGCTTAACTGAGCAATTGAATAGAAAACAATGGACTTTTAAAAGGCCAAAATCAACAGCTACTTCGGGGAAAAATAATGTTACAGTCACAACGAGTTTCATTAAAAAATAATCTAAAAAAACTATTTTATCATTGACTAGGTTCGACCCTCCTCTTCACAAAAATGCGATGAGTGGATTAAGAAGTTAAAACAGGGCGAGAGTGCAAGTTCGGTTCTTCTGGTGATGGTAGAACGTTTGACATCTAATTACACAGATCTCAAAAAATGTCACAAGGTTAGAGAGAAATCTGTTCTATTACGGAAAATCTTCCAAAGTTAACCTGACATAGACGAGGACAACGATTCGAAATTTTGTAAGGAAACCGTCGTCGTGTGTCGCACTGTGCTGAATCTATTAGAGGGCTACTTTCTGCCCAGGTAGTAAACTGGTACTATCAAAACTCATTGTTTTCGTGTGTCTTGTCTGCACTAACAGGGTCTTTAATAAGGTTGACGTGCTTTAATCCTGCCAACCAGAGAGGAGAAGGACAATATCGAGAAACCGTGGTTTCCCAAGGGATCAGTTTTTTTAATGACTTTTTATACAGAACAACAAAGACACTCATACTTAATCCAGTTTACTGGAAAGCAAAGTACAGTATGTGGTCCTTGGTCCGCGTCTAAAAGTCATTAACTGGAATATCTTACCCGAATCTTCACGTAACGAGCTGAAATACTTCCTGAAGATAGCTTTTATGTTCTTCTCGATAATCCTGAAGTTTCAAGTTCCAGACATAAATATTTTGCTTGGAGTTCGAAAAAAGGCGACCGTTTTCGATGGTCCTTGGTCCGCGAATGTGGTCCTCGGTCCGCGTCTCAGGTAAGCAGCACGAAAAAAACGTAAAAATGTTATAGTTTCCACAGGAAAACGTCATTTTCACAAATTTCACGCATTTTTTTTCTTTTCTTGATGCAGTTAAGCGAAAGTTTTTTTTCGGAAGATGTTGTGAGTATAAAATAATCTGCTCTTCTTTCAAAGACTTCAGACAACAGTCTCCTCGAGTCTCCCACACGAGCGTCGCGAGCGGTTTTCAGCGCGGTCGAAAATAATTACCAAAAACTCTGCATGTATTCGAGGTATTAAAAAAAGAGAACTTGTAGACATGTATAGGGACGATTTTCCAAACATTCTTCGAAAACAAAGGCCGTCGCTTTTTATTTTGCGAAGTTTTATTCAACCAGGTCATAGGTCGCGGACCAAGGACCGCTAAGCGAAATTTGGTGATATTTTTCAAGAGTCGATAAAACAAAAAATTCAGAGTCTACAGCAATATGCTTCCAACAACAGAAAAAAGTTGATCTGAAAACCTATTCTGCAAAATGGCACGTCTTCCCGTTGCGCTTTATTTATTCGCAGGCTAAGTAAACATGACCACGTAATTTACGGTGCCGCAAAAATCCAAACTTCAAGAAAGACAAATTAACCTACCTGTCAACAAACTTTAATTTCGCGCCTTCTCCCACAGCAAGAAAGCCGAAACTTCGTCATATGAAAGAATGCTAATCAGTAAATCACGATATCTTTCATTATTCAACGTATTTTTTTCTCGACGAAATATTTTATCATTTTCGGAAAAGGCGCGGACCAACGGCATCGCGGACTTGCGCGGACCAAGGACCACATACTGTAGTGTTCAATATTTTCGGCTTCCACTGTGCAATCTTAACCTTAGGGCCTGTTTACATGGAGTGGGGGACCCCGGTCTAGTGGGGTTGGTTTCTTTTGTTTTCACGCTCTGGGGGACACAAAACAAAAGAAACCTACCCCACTAGACCGGGGTACCCCACTCCATGTAAACAGGGTCTTAGACTCCAAAGGTTTTGCTATGTTGACCGCTCAGAGTCTCCGTTTTCGAGAAACGGGAGGGCACTTTTGGGAAGAATGCCAGCTATATAGAAAATTCTCTAATAGTTATTGTCTTGCATGACTGTAGTTCTGTTTTAATTCAAACTGTAATCGTCTTCTTTCACAGATAAAAACGCCAATTTTTTATTTACTTTCAAGACAAAAACTGGAAACCATCGATGATCTTCTGTCGATTTCATTGCTTATTGGTTCCATAGTTGATCGGCTGGAAATAAATTCCACTGATTTAGTTGTAAGTTATCATTTTGTTTTGAAGAGGCAATTCTTAGTAGGTACTTCGAGAACAATTTTTTCTGAGCAGATTTAGGAATATCGTTTTTTCACTTCATAAAAGAGTATTATAGTAGGGACCTAATTGTCCTGTTTTTTGTGTGGGAATCTCATCACCTTGCCGGGAATACATAACACCGATGACGTCATGGCCTTTTCTGTCCTTATCTCACGAACAAAATGCAGAGAAATCTCATTTAAGAAATCTGCCCTATCCTTTAACGAAGTACATAAGTTCTTTCAGCCTGCCTCTACTTCATAGAAGTACTACTGTCAACGAGCGTCAACTAAAAATTCCTTAAAATTCCCATTTCAACCATTTCATTTCTACTTAACCAAGTTCTAATTTCAACCATTGAAATTTTGCAGGCACTGCATATGACTTTGCAAAAAGTGGTCGCAAATATGAGCGAACGGTTTAGAGCAACTACATCAAAACCTGGCTCAACGTTGACTCTGCTGGCGAAAAACCTTATCTACAGCATTGGAAAACTATTGACAATCAGTTCAAGTCGAAGAGATGCTCATTTCGCAAAGCTACAAACACCTCTACAGAAAATGGTATGCACTAACATTAAGTTTTACCTTTGAAAAACAATTCTTGTAACTTATTCAGAGGGAGATGTTGTTATAGTGCAAAACGCGATTGATTTGTTAAGTCGCGTTTTTGAAACTCACTTCAGTAAAATTTTGTTAACACATCCACTTTCCTGACTCTTTGATTGTCTGTGTATCAATAATAATTAACAGTCAGATTTGTGTGTTCGTTAAGGACGGTGCCCACTATTGTTACTGCGCACATTTTCTGCGCATGCCAAGGTAGTCGCGCGCGACGCGAAAGAAATGCGCAACACGCAGGACACGCGGACTGATTTTGTCTCCTGTAAGTCTGGGAGGTTCGAGTTATTTCTTGTGGAAAAGATGCGTCGTTTTTCAACGGATGAAAAATGATTTCTATCTACCTTGTCAGTTCTGTTTCCATTTCGACGTATGATCGATCTGACCGAACATTTTTATAGTCTAACAAAAGTCAATTCTAAAACATCAAAAGTTATTGCTTCAAGATGTTACGCTTAGGGCTTGGGTATTAACAAATCCCTTAATAGGCAAGGATCAGTAAATCAGAAGGAAAATAGCTCTAAGTCCTCCGCTTAATCGAGAAACTGCAAGCTTACCTTTTACTCGCGTCCTTCGCGTTTTATCGAGTAATCGGCTATAAACACTTTCCCGAATATTTCTTTAATTTTGTAAGATTTTATGTAATTATTCACCAGAAGATAGACTTAGAGTGTTCGAGTACATACAGATGTCCCTTTTATTGAGAGTTCGAGGCTTTTATTTGTTGAAGAAACAAGAAAAAAACTATCACGAGATTGTTTGAATTCATGAGATCAAAGCTTCACAAATAGTTGCGGACCGCAAAGAAAACGCTTTCATCGTGGAAAAAATGATAAAAAGTTGTTATGCTTTTTACTATTATCATTGTTATTTAAGCATTTCGGCATTACTAAGCCTTGAAATTATTGACACATTGGCAGCTTTTCGTGTAGATAGTATTTCTTAAGGTTCAATTTCACGCCACACGTAATCTGGACATTTAGACGTAGCTGCCATTTCGCTGTTTACAAACTAAAGATGGAAGGTAAAATAAAGTAAAGTATTTCCATTCTAAGACTTTTTTAGGTTTAACAGACACTGTTAAGTCTAAAATTAACATTTAGAAACGAAAAATAGTGAATGATCATGACACAGAATTCTACAGTAAAAAAAATCAAAACGAAATATATAAAATGATCATTATAGCCCAGTGCAAATATATGATCAGGGTACATAAACGCATTCGGTACAACTACTTTCACACTATTCAGCGTTTTTAAAAGAGAGCACATGTATGGAACTTGAGTCTATGCAAATCATTTTTGTCATATGACACTTGTCGCAAAGCCCGAAAGAGATAGCGCAAAGCACAGATATAAGCTCATTGAATGTACGCAAGTTTAATAACATATTCGATCGAGGTACCCGGTAAAATGATAAAAAAACGATAAAAGGTTTACAATCCATATTGCATCTACAGCAAACAAATCTTGAGAAGATGTACAGGTAAGCAAACGATTGAAGGAGTACCTGTCTTAGAGTCCCTGTCGACTATTTTCCACTACAGTACAGTAGTTTGTTTACAGCACCAGCCGTGGATCTTGAACTCGCCATACTACTCTATGTGCGCTGCAAGTAATCTCTAATACCTTGGAGATTGCTCCTCTCCAAACATTTTTGTTAAATGTTTGAGACGGAGAAGCTCCAGTTGAATGAAATAGTATAATTTGTTTTCCTTAGAGTTCATGAAGTGTCCTGCTTCACTTTCTGTTTTTGCTCTCCTCCGTGTGTTGTTGTTTCGGTTACTGTTAGCCATTGTGGATATCCCAGAGTACTTCGCGTTGGGTGAAGCAGTAGTGAAACTGACCGGGGAGGGGATGGGGAAATTGTAAATAACCCCCAAAGCGATTAAGTTAAGGTCGAAACCAACCAATTTAACATCTAACAACGCGTGTTAACCCCTACTTTTTATCTTACCAAATGAAAGTAATAAGCCTACTCAGCAAACGATAAATTTTTGGTTCGGGGGAAATGTCGTTTACACTATTTTTGAGGCAAACGCGTGGAGAGGGGTAACTGCTGATAACTTCCCAGTTGTGCTGATATTTCAAAAAAAGACGTATAAAGAGCAGTTGTTATGTCAACATTTGTTGCTTATTTTGAAACCTTGTTACAATTATCGTTGCATTTGTGCCAGTTCACGTGTACACTCTGAAATTTTGGGAAAAAATAACTTTTTATCATTTTTTAAAAAAACGCCTATTCAGCGTTTTTCTCCATATTGAGGCGCAGTTATCTCTGAAAAATGCGTGGTTACCCCCACTTTTCT
Organism: Porites cylindrica; assembly: GCA_964035525.1. Classification (NCBI taxonomy): domain Eukaryota; kingdom Metazoa; phylum Cnidaria; class Anthozoa; order Scleractinia; family Poritidae; genus Porites; species Porites cylindrica. The sequence goes on from OZ037776.1 coordinate 740,956, forward strand.
TTTTGGATTTCAATAGCCCCTGATATGATCTACTTGTCTCACATAGTCATTACCTGGGAAAAAATACTTCCCATTAGTGGGCACCGTCCTTAAGTCGGAAACATTTCCAACGTAACGCTAACCTTGCGCAACTTACCAGACCTCTGGATAACTTAAGTCTTGTCAGGCTGATAGCTCACTAGCTCATGCGTCCGTGATTCCGCCGACTAAACACTAAAGACAAACACACTCTCCACCTCCAAGAAAGTTATTTTCGCCCAGGTGACACCATCCTCACGTATCCTCGATTCAAGAGGCGCCCCAAAACAATCAAAAAATTAAAAACCCTTTTTTACTTCTTTTTTCAATCAAGGGATCGGGAAGACATCGTTTTATGCATTTGTTGACCTAATTGCTAACATTTATTAGGCGTGTCTCTGCTCAATTTGCCGCGTCCTTGGGAGCAGTTTCTCATCTTCACCTAGGTAAATATTTTCTAATTTTCTTTATATTCCCTCCTCAGAAAATCAACACTACTAAAAAAATCCTATCCTTGAAGAGCCATATGATTGAAGGATTACGCCTATCATTGAAAAAGCGCCCAGGAAACATGTCTTTCACATCGAAATATCTTAGCATAACGGTGGTTTCTATACAAAAAAAAGACATTCACCATGGTTACAGACTTAACGCACATAGAAGCACCTTTATAATCCCTGATCTTAACAAAGTCTTGAGCAAAATTAACGACAGCCACGTTCTGTTTTTAGAGGTAAGATAAAATCCACCCTCCGTATTTTCGCGAAATTTTAACATTATTGGACGGGGTTGTATGTGTTGTGAGCTATAGTGGCATATTGAAAAATTTCATTATTTGTAGGAAACAATAACTTGGTATTAACTTAACAGGGAAGCCTATTCGACAACTATGTTGGTTATTTAAAACAGACTGGCGTACGTATTTTTTAATAAGCTCAAATCACAGATTCGATCTACTAAGTTTCTCCTATACTATAGCTAGTTGATGATGAAGATGAAGATGATGAGGATGATGATGATGATTGATGATAATGGCGATTATTATTAATTGCGTGATCAAATTTAGAGTTCACCGTTTGATATATTTTATGATAAACGTTTCTCTCCTAGATGTGGAGTACACCCTTCAATCCCTTTACTTGGGATAAAAGCAGCAAAAGGGTAACGACAGATGTGGCGAGTTTAGATGTTCGGGATGCGGAAGGGAAAAATATCATCATTTCTGGTCTGACACCAGGAGTCACTATTTTACTTCCTCTGAATCGACAGACAAGTCATCCAGTAAACGTTTCTTTCGGAGTAGATAGAACGCTCAGACATCACAAAATAGGACCTCTGTTTGAAAATTCCATGGTTGAAATCTGGATAATCCTTGAAGAAAGTGACGTTGTCGTCTCCTCCATAATAGTAGCAGAACCTCTTAAGACTTCTCCACCTTTCGAATGCAAGCGGGTACGGGGTGCTTGGCACAACAGCGGTAGAATCGCATGTGAGGGAAAAAATCAAATAAAAATCTCTTTTACGGCATTCGATCCTGGATATTATGTTCTCTATATGGACTTCAAAGCTGTGATAGAAAATTCTGGAAACGTTGATGAATGGGAGGGTAATGACAACGGATGTATCAAGATTAGACAACCTCCTTCACACCCGAATAAAACGAAAGCTAGTTACACTTTTGAAGTGAGCGAATCAACTTGTCTGTTTTGGCAAAAAATTCATTCTGAATGGAGAACTACTGGATGTAAGGTAAAGAAATTATCTCAAAGGGATACAGGCTTTGAAACCCCACTGACCTGGACACCATTTTTGAAACTTTGAAAAGCGTTTAACTCAGCCCGAAATCAAATACGAATACATCTAGAAAGCCACTTAAATCTTCCCTAGTGCTTCATTAGATCTTCGATATTATACTAAAAACTTTGTTTTTAAGTATTCTTTTACTCATCCTAATTGTATATTATTTTATCATATTATTGGTTAGAAACAGAATGAGTCGCGTAGCTTGATATGCAAATCAGCTACGAAATGGTACAGGCTTTGAAACCCCACTGACCTGGACACCATTTTTGAAACTTTGAAAAGCGTTTAACTCAACCCGAAATCAAATACGAATACATCTAGAAAGCCACTTAAATCTTCCCTAGTGCTTCATTAGATCTTCGATATTATACTAAAAACTTTGTTTTTAAGTATTCTTTTACTCATCCTAATTGTATATTATTTTATCATATTATTGGTTAGAAACAGAATGAGTCGCGTAGCTTGATATGCAAATCAGCTACGAAATGGTACTTTTTTATTAAGTGATTTACGTTTTCCGTTCACTTTTCAATTCGTCCGCCAATCTCCTCTTGAAATAAGACAATTACACCTCTACCTAGCCGCGCATTTGAACTTTTTTCTCTAGTGAAACAAACAGAGAAGCCACAAAGTTTCACTGAAAAGGACTCAAATAATTTTCCTCTATTACTACTTTTAAGGCATTGGAAATTATCAAGGACTCTACACTTAAGTGCTCTTGCAGTCACTTGACGAGTTTTGCGGGAGGCTTCCTGGTACCACCAAATCAAATCAACTTTGAGCAAGTATATCACGGGTTAACGTCTACAGAAGAACCTGGCAAATTTCTAGTTTTGGGAACAGTGTTAACATGTTTCCTTGTTTACTTGGTGGCAGTCCTTTTGGCCAGGAGAGCTGACATAAAAGATAGCTCGGTGGTAAGATATTCATATCCACGATTTAGCTACTAGGTAGCTTAATAAGTTCAACGTAAGGCTTAAATAGCACTCACTCCTTATCCACTGCTCGCCCTATCATTTAGTGGAGACAACGGGGGAACAGAAGTCGACGTGTCACGCTTTCAGTCCTGGATTTTTCTCTCCGTAGTACCGAGCACGTTTGTAAATACATGGCCAGTTGGTTTGTCTACCCCATAAGCTTAATTATTACGGACGACCAAAGGCAACCGCAATTCTAATCTCCAGCTTGCTAATATGGTATGCACCGCACTTATGTAGCCAGCACGCATTCGCTTGGACTTCCGGTAAGAATGATTGCAATGCATAAAACGCAATCTGAGGGAGTGCGTTTGGACCTTCTATCACTTATAATCTGATGGCTAGCCTGTTTCAGGCGCTCGGATAGTGGAGTGCCGCGCGAAGTAAGACAGTGGGAAAAAAAGGAGGACCCCCTAACCCATCGCCTCGCTGTTTTTTTCTGCTAACATCTCTTTGCGCTATCCCAACGATCTGAACGCCTGGAACAGGCTATCTGATGGCATGTGTTTAGATCTTCTATAAAGTGAAAGTTACACAAAGCAGAGCGCTTTGACCTTAGATCGATGACGCACACACTCCCTAATTGTTGGTTATTACTAGCTCTATGTAATTACTTGCTTTTGATCATTTGAATGGTGCGCATGCAACCATCTAAACAAAGCATTACTTTACTCCTGATTTCAGCTACAAGATAACAAATCCTTAAACGGTGGAACAGTACAATCAGAAGGTTCAACATATCAGATATCCGTAAAGACTGGCATCTGGCTTGGTGCAGGAACAACTGCCAACGTTTCGTTTATTATACACGGCGTTGACGGCAACAGTGGTACTATCAATATATACCAGGACGGTACAGCCGGTTCCAAAACTATTCTTACTCGAGGATCTACACAAACGTTTACAATGACTCTAAAAGAAGACATAGGAGACATTTATTCACTACGTGTTTGGCATGACAATTCAGGCAAGGACCCTTCGTGGTATTTAGATGAGATAGAAATTACAGATACAAGATCTGGAAACTGTTGGAAATTCATCTTTGAAACATGGCTGAGCCTGGAGGATGAATCGTGCACTAACGAAGTTCTTCAAACTCCTCTCCACTCAAATCGCAACATCACAAGAAAAGCCATCAAAGAAATGTTCTCCAATGGCCACCTTTGGTTATCGATCATAACGAAGATTCCAAATGACAGCTTTACCAGAGTTCAAAGACTCTCCTTTTGTTTTGCATTACTTTTATGTACAATGGCTACCAATGCTGCATTTTACTCCTGGGGAGCACAGTCGCCCCAAAATATTAACCTAGGTCCACTAAAGTTTTCTGCGAGACAGGCGATTGTGAGTATCCAAGCCAACCTTATCCTCTTGCCTTTGCAAGTCCTCATCCTGTTGTTCAAAAACACCTTGGCTCGATTGCAAGGAGAGCGCAAACGTCTTTGCTTGATATGCATCACTTCTATTTTGATTGCAATTATGACTACTGCATCCGCAGCTTTAACTATTTCATACGGTCTCGTGTGGGGGAAAGACAAAAGCCAAGAATGGATTTCTACAGTCATCGCCTCTGTCTTTGAAGACATTCTGATTGTGCAGCCGTTTAAATGTGTTATTATTGTCTCGCTAACTGTTATGCTTTCTAAATGCAAAGCAACTAAAGTATCCTCCTATGGGCTTCCAGAAACGCCATTAGAGAAAGCAAGTACCAGATCCAGGGAGAAATCAAGCCTGAGGAAAGAAAGTGTCGTCAAAGCTAAACGTCGGTTATCCATTAGGCAGGCAATCTTCTACGTAACCTTCCTGGTTGTTCTCGGAGTGCTTTCATATGGAAACAGAGATTCGAATGGATACCATTTAACAAGATCTCTTTATGATCATATTGGGAATTTTGCCAAGGTACAAACTTTGCTCAATTTCAGGGTCACCATTCTCGGCCCCGTTTTCAATCACAATAAGGTCCATGAATATTCTTGAATTAAGCACTAAAAGGTTTAAACATATCGTAACGTTAAGGGTTCTCCTAGATAATCCTGAAACAACAGAAGCAGTAGCAACAACAGATGTAGGGGCAGTAGCAGTAGCAATGGTGGTGGTTGTGGTGCGGAGTAATAGTGATGCTGGTGGTAATAGCGGTAGTGATAGCAACAGCAATCTGCTTTGTGTAAACTACGTATACAAATTTGGATACTTTTTTAAAATAAATCCTTTTTTCAGGTTTCAAATACAAGTTTGTTCTGGAATTGGACGGCCCACGAAATTATTCCACTACTGTACTTCACCAACCTGGAAATACAACAGTACAAAGAACAAACATCGACTAGGATTGGAATGATCAGACTGCGCCAGCTGAGAGCAAAGAAAGGTAAGTTACACTGAATGGCTGACTGAACGTTTGATTGAATTATTTTAGTTAAAATTAATGAGCTGTATGATGCATAACAATGACTCTACGTGCAATTTTGACAAAGTTAGTTTTTCGGACACGGAAGGTGTTGGAAGGTAGACATTCCATGGGAACTCCATGACGGGCAACAGGTCTTCCCCACTCCCTAGACAGTATAATAAGTCACACGTTTCGTTATGTAGAAACATTTCATCACCCTCTTATCATTTCACTTCAGTCCCCGCCGAAGACTGTAAGTTAAATAGTGCGCGAAATTGTTTGTTTCCATTTTTAACCCGAGTACCTTTTGAATTAATCTACACTATGGCTCATCCTGTATACGACCCCTCCAATTCCCACTTTTATTTATAAGCTGTAATCTATTTGTTGTTAGTGCAATGCCCTGTGCAAACGTTCCTTGACGTGGACTCATGGCATCAAAGTTGCTACGACAGCTACTCCACCGGGAGGGAATCCCAAGAGCCTTTTCAATTGAAGCAAGCAAACTCATCAGTTCAGTTCCAACAATGTTCCCTACCATGGGTGTACCAAACATCAGAGGACCTCAACTCCTCCCCCAAATGGGGACACCACGCCTGCTATGGTGGGGGAGGATATGCTGCCGATTTAGGCTACGAGGCACACACTGCTTACACAGTCATAAACCACTTGAAATTAGGAAAATGGATTGATCGTCAGACAAGAGCTGTCATTGTAGAATTCAATTTCTTTAACCCAGCAATCAGTGTATTAGGTGTCTGTTCCTTCTTTTTTGAATTCCTTCAGACAGGGCAGGCTACCCCTTTGATGCATATTGATTTGATCTCGCTGCACAACACGGATTCAATCCTCCAAATGTTTCAAGGTCTTTGCTTGGTCATCTTCATTGGAATGGTTTTCTTAAAATCAGGTCAGACAGTCATGGCCTTGCTACAACAAGGATCGCGTTATCTGCGAAGTGGCTGGTGCTGGCTTGACCTTGGACACCTTGCAACCTCAATTTCTCTTCTTCTCTGCAGCTTTATTAAGTCTTATCAAATTTCCAAAAGCATGCAGAAATTGCGGCACAACATCTTTGCTACAGTTAACTTTCAAACTGCAGTTTTGTGGGGAAATATCGAAAACTCTTTCCTCTCCGTTGTGATTTTTCTTACAACCATCAAGATTCTCCAACTTACTTACTTTAATATGTTTACACGTGTGTTTGCCCAAGCCTTGCGTATTTGGGTACGAGAATTCTTTTCCTTCTTGATGATTCTCTGTGTTCCATTCTTTGCATTCCTACTCTCAGGCATGTTGCTGTTTGGAACACGAAATAAAAGATACTCAAGTGTCTGGCCAGCTTTTTCCTACCAGCTGGAAATTGTTCTAGGGAGAGTAAAAGCTCGGCCCATACAAGAATTAATCGAGGCACATTCCGTCCTTGGACGTCTTTTTGTCAGTACTCTTCTCGTTATTATAACTGTTATACTGATGAATTTATTCGTTAGTTCCTTGGACGATGCAGTCAGTGACGCAAAAAGTACAGTACAGATGAACACAGAACAAGAGTCATCAGAGACCCAAATTCCAAACAGAAGAAACGAACAACATGAAGCGAAGAATGTGGATTTGTCTTTGACTTCTGCGTTTTACGACCAAATAAGCAACCAGTTAAGGACCATCGACTTGATCCGTAATCTTCCACAAGCCTATGTCATTGATAAAAAGCTAATTGAAGTTCTGAAGAGAATGGACGCTCACACAGATGGGGAACAATGTTATCCTCTGCAAAAAGGTCATATGTTCGAAACTGTTGTCGAAGAACGAAGAAAGTTATCAACCATATTGGAAGAATAGGTTCAACTCCTCAAAAAGTGACGTTATACACAACGCCAGCAACTCTCCCATATTTCGGGTGGGGTGGGGGAGAGTAGTTAAATAGTAACATAGATTGCAGTTACTATCCACACTTTTAATCTGGTTAATGGCTATGACAATGACTAAAATGAAAGCTCATACTGCTACACTTTGGTCACTTTTTATAATGATGCCTTTGCTGACTTCTCAGATATTTTCATGATGGTGCTGTACTTATAGGTAGATATATCAATACGCTATTAAAAAACAGTTATTGTCGACGCCACTGTTTGGATGTTTTCAACTTTTCATGATGCTACCTTTTCTGCCTTTTCATGATGGAGCTGTATTTATAAGTACATATATCATTGCGCTATTAAAAGAGGCAATTATTGTAGACGCCACTGTTTGCATGTTTTCTACTCATCTCCTAGAATTAGAGGCTCTATGTCACGGCCTGCGTATGTGCAGAACTTGAGACTGTTCTGAGTGGATATTCTCAACTGTCCGTCATATTAAATTTTAGAAATGCTGAGGGCTTTTTGTTGAAAGCAAACAACACTTTGCAGTCAAATAATTTTTTCTGATATTTTTGTGTCAGAGGTTCAAGAACCCAATTTAGATATAACAAAGACGCATTAGATGACTTTTATTGAGCAATTTTATAGCGGATATGAAGTGATGGAATTTCCTCAATTTTTTTTTTCGTTTTTTTAAATTTTCTTTTCTTAAACGGTTTCCATATACGCTCCACCTAATCTTAGTGAGTGACTGAATGCTGAGAATATTACAGTCAGTGTTGTTAATTTGCACCTTTGCATGACACGTATTTAAACTGTACATAATTGTTATCCGACGTGACTTTTTTCTTGATTTTTTGTTCGTGTATTATAGTGTTTTTGCCCTTCAGTGTAAGCTATGCATAAGTAATATAACATAAAAGAGAGCGGTTTATATATTTCTAGTAGCGTACAGCATTCATTTTTCTTGGTTATTACGATTATAGTAGAATCACCACCGGTACAACCTTGATTTATTGAGTCATTCATGGTATTTAGTAATAGTTTAGTGATAACATTTATAAAAAACGAAAAAGAGCAAGAGTACCGTGATTAAAACTTACCTTAATCAGCAAAATAAACGATTCTTTGAGAATTTTAGTATCATTTCTATTTTATAATAAGAGTACTGTGTATACCACCACAATCAGCACGGTATCCGAGTGATAAAAAGTAGTGGCTGCATGCACGAGACAACTTTAAGGCACGTAAACCACGCTGAGTGTCGTTGTTTGAGCTTTGTCAACCTGATAACGTGGGTCTACTAGAAAACGTAGCAGTTCAAGCTGTATAAATGCCACAGTTTCGCATTACGCCTGTACTTTCGTGTTAGTTATGAATGGCCGGGTAATGAAACCTTAGAAAGTCTCGGAGAGTCTAAAATGATATTAAAACTCAAAAACCTTTTCAGTGACAAAACAGGAGAGACAAAAAACAAGTACAAAGGACCTTGTCAGATTCTGTTCAAGATTCCCTTTTGTCTGATATACTGAGCCAGTTGTTCGAAGGCCGATTAACGCTTAACCCGGGGTTAAATTTAACCGAGATTTCTTTTTCTTTTGTTCAAAAGAATTTTTTCGGATAATTTTTTCTGTTATATTTAGAGCTTCCAATCATCAACTTGTAGACAAAGATTTAAAACTGAAATGCTTTTTAAGCTTTCAAATTTGAATTCAAATCTCGCACTAACCCTGGGTTATCTTAACCCAGCTTTGAACAACTCGGCCCTGATGTCTATACATGGCTATATCAATAAACATCAAGCGTATCTATAGGTTGACCATTTCCAAATTTCCAAAACCCTCGCTTTCAAAATGAAGCTAAGCGCAAAATATTTCATGTGAAAATAACTTTTATTTGCATGATAATTAAAAATTAGTTTCTTATCAAAGACCTCGTACTGAAACTATGGCAAGTCGAAAATAGACGGCCAGTCTAATTCGGTGCACTTGTTACAATTCTCTGCGGGTTGATCTCTTTCTTCATTACTCTTCAAATTCTTTTCGCCTGATCTGGACTCAGCCTTGAAGTGGAGTCATCATTCTGCACCAGAAACACTTGCGTATAAGGGAAAAGCTCTGGCCCCCTGGGAGGAGGTTATCGCACCTCCAGCCCTCTTCCTCAACATTTTCTTCCTGAAAAATAGGTTTTCTTTGATCGCGCGTGAGACAAGAAGGCGCAAGGAAAGTCTTCCCATTAACCAAGAGCCAAGACAGATGTAGCTTCCCTGCAGACGTCCTTTGGGGTTCGTTCGTCACGCATTCATTTCTCCCCCACGGTCCGTGGGGGACAAATGAATGAGTGACGAACGAACCCTAAGGGACGTCTTCGGGGAGGCTAAGACAGGTGCAGTAGAAACTCAAACAAGGCGATAAGGACTTCCGCCGCGCGTGTACATCGGAAGCTTTCGTGAGCCGACAACCTCGGGACGCAAAAAAAGGTGTCCGTAACTGGAACTGGTCGCTTACGGGTTGCTTTGAATGGGAGTTGAGAAAAACGGGGTTTTGTGAAGGCGGTCGTGTCGACGGCCGTGTCAAATACCTTGGTTTACCTGTGCAGGCACGCGGACTTTGACTCCGCCGCGCTAGAGTCTGGGCTCTACTTCTTCAAAAAATGGCGCTCAGAATCACAGAGCAGTGGATCAGGGAGAGGGTCAAGTTGAAACACGATAATTTGGGTGAGTTTCCTTCATGAAATGCTTAAACTTTTGTAACTGATTTCATTTTTACTTCCTAGTGCCACGATTTCTTGTGGTTTCTATTTTAGCGCAATGTTTGTAGCGTTTTTAACTGCATTCCAACAAAGTTGCGTGTTCTCAGTTTGGTTTTGTTTGCATTGCATGGTCCAACTTGATGTTTTAGCAAATACGCTTTATTTTATTTTATGACATTTTACTTAATGAAGCTTCTCTCTTGCTTCTTCAGTTACTCCAGACACAGAGTCATTACTACTTACATGCGCGCTTAAACAAACTACCCGCCAGTTTCAATAAAACAAACCTCCATTAACTGCCAACGAGCAGCCTCGCGAAGACGCGAGGCTGCGAGGCGGCAGCTTATGGAGCCGTACGCGATTGTTTCAGGGGGCAGAAAAATCTCGAATCGATGTAATATAGAGTAATGTAAGGCAACGATGACGTAATGCAGAACAGAGAATGTATTGTTTTCGAGTGAACACGCGATACAGATCGGAGAATCCACGAGCCGTCACGTGTTTGTGAGTCCCGTGCTCATTCCGTCTTCAACCAGTCATTGGGTGGATCATAAAGACAGTTTACAAAGAGTCAGATTGTGCTTCTCCGGGTAATGAAACTTTGACGAAACTTCAAATCATTGATACTTTTTTTACCAGCAGCCATCGATTGTGTTACTTACCTATTTTCTCTTTCCACATTAATTTTGATTATTGTTGTATAGTGGTAAATGCAATAAAATAGCTCTTGTGAGCTGAGATGAGAATGGGTCAAGCTTTCAAAGGTCCATAATAATAAAGGCTGCCTTTTTTTTAGAGAGTAGATAGGATTAGGACCTCTGATAAGACTCTGTATTACACTCTCTTCACTGTATGTGATTCTTCTTTGGCTCTTTGGTAAAGGGTCTTATTGATCAATCATTTTTTTTCATCTAACAGCTTCCAAGTCTTGACATCACTTGATAGTAAAATCGCTACCCCTTTAGTTCTCACTTCTTTAATTTAAATGTCAGTTTGAAGACAGTTTGTAATTTGAGATGAACAGGAATTTCTCTCTTTGGCAAGGGGAGACGTACATTCGTTAAATTATTTCTAATATTAAAAGAAACAAATAAATAATTATTATGGTTCTCATAAAGGAAAAAAATACCAAGCAACCTCCTCACTTTTTAAGCCCAATGTGTAAAATGTACTCAAAATGAGTTTATTCCTTTAATGATATTACATTGGGCTGAATTTGGAAGTTTTTTTTCTTGGGTAAGACCCACTTATATTGGTTCGGTGATTATTTATTATTCTTGTTAACCGTGTATAAATACAGCTTAAATTCTTGATCAGTTGGGCAACAGTTGGGTAACAATTTTAACAAACATAAAAATGGTTTTACTTTTGGAGACATCATCAGTTTCTGGTGAAAGAGGGGGATAACAGGAAGCCAAACTCAAGAACTCAATTAGTCAAAGTGGAGTGCCCCACTACATGTTCATATACAATTAAAAACCTTGAAAAAGAACTTAGCTGTTGATCATTGGCTGTTGCAAATGTAAACTATTTGCATCTTTTTCATGAATTAATTTCTTTATAGTCAAAAGTAAGGTAAACTGAAGCTAACTCAAGGATTACAACTAGCTTGAATTACTTCGATGGTCTAACATACTAAGACAAAATGAGTCGGTGACAGTTGAAAATGGCAGGTTAGGCTTGCTCTTGTTCAGCGACTGAGCAACTGCGAAAGATGGTTTTTCAAAAGCTCCATGCACGTGAGCAAGACTGAATTAAACTATTTAGATTCAGCACGGAATTTTGGTGGCCTAGATTTGTAGCCTAGTATGTACTTTATTAGTAAATCTGATTGCAATAGTTGGATAAAGTGCAAGAAAGAAGAGAAACCTCAGTGAATTTTTTTTGTGTTCTTACAGTTCTTATAGTGAAACCTAGCGAAACAACAGAAATTAATATTCGATCATTCAAGGAAAAATAAGGATAAATATCAAAATGTTCCTTTAACGCTAACACTGATATGAGATGCCCGGTTGATCGTATGTTGATAAGCCGTCGCTCATTTCTGTTTACGCTTGAACATGTAAACATTCGAATGAAAGAACTGTTCTGCTTCGAACGTGCATCTTCTTTTGTTCATAGCAAAAAATAAAATAAAAATTACAAAACTATAAACGAAAATTGAATAAAGTATGAAATAATCTACCTTTACTTTAAATAGGAACCTTCGATATTCAGAATCCAACTTAAAAGTCGCCAAAATGTGAGGATCTATAGAAAATCCTTTTGCAAACGATACTAATTTAGCAGAGACGCTTCGTTCGTGCGTCTTCTTTTGTTTATAGCAAAAAACATAAGAAGAATTACAAAACTATAAACGAGAATTGAATAAAGTATGAAATGATCTACCTTTACTTTAAATGGGAACCTTAAATATTCAGAATCCACCTTAAAAATCGCCAAAATGTGAGGATGTTTTGAAAATCCTTTTGTTAACGATAGCAGTTTAGATCCCAGACCTCTCCCGTTTCTACACATGCGCAGACGTTATTCAGCTCTGTGTTATATGGCTTGTGTGCATTCATATTCAGTAGTAAAATATGTACAGAAAACTTTTCAAGAAAGTCTTAAACTACCGTATTTATTCGATTAACCGCCCCGGGCGCTTATTAAATTTTTGGACCTTGAGGGTGGGCGCTTATTCGAGGTGGGCGCTTATTCGAGGCTGGGCGCTTATTAAATTTTCACCATTTTCAGCAAGTGAAGTATGTTTATTTTGCAACAAAACAATAAATGCTAATAACAAAACGCGAAGAAGTAACAAAGCAAGATTTCTGTAAAATACTTTGACGAAAACTCCGTCCTCGGGGAAGTCTCTTATTAGGATTTATTCACTCAAGTGGGTGGGGTGGGGGTGAGCGCTTATTTGAATTTGATTGGGAGGAGGAGGGGGTGGGCGCTTATTCGAGGCTGGGCGCTTATTAACTTTTTCTGCCTTTAGTATGGGCGCTTGTTCGAGGTGGGCGCTAATTCGAGGTTGGGCGCTTATTCGAATAAATACGGTATTCAATATAAACAGGAATAAACAATATAAAGAATTAGAATGTGTGATTCAAACCCACTACATAAGTAACATAACACAGTATTTAACATAAACCTGACAGCTAGAAAACAAAGGTATATGTCATGAAAGATAATGTACATTGTGGTTAATGTGTATAAAAGGTTTTGTTTATTGTTTATCATTTGTCTCCGGATGTCACTTAGAATCGACTGCGATTCTATCGCCTAATGAAAACCGTGGAGAATTCAGTATGCAGTCGAGACCTTCAGTACGCAGTCAAAACATTACAATCATATCTAAGTGACAATCACGAGACAAACAATAAACAAGATCCTTTAAAAAAAAAGGTATAGTATTCAAGTAAAAGTGAACATTGTAGCGAAATAAATGATTGATTTATTTCCCTAAATCCTAAATTCCTAGATTTATTAGCAGTGCAAATTTATTATTTTTCAGGCATTTTATGTCTGATATCTCTCTCTAACGTGAATACCATTGGGACTTGCATTGTAGTGTTATAAAGAGTTAAACATACAGTGTAAAAGGATGGAGGAACAGTAGGGACTTCTCATTTGAGGTGTGACCTCTTACGACAAATGCAGAATTTTCTTATAATTAAGAGTCAACTTTCAAATCCCTCCCTGAGGTGGTTTCCATACTTGTTGTTCTCTTTTTTAAAGCTTTATATTTTATATCCTTATTCACATGCCTGGATTCAGTAAATTATCTCATTTATGGGACTCGAGAATTTAATAATAATAATAATAATAATAATAATAATAATAGTAATAATAATAATGAAACATTTACAATGCGCAAATTCCATAAAATGTTCAAATGCGCATGACAAGATTAAAAACGAAATAAAAAGGTTAAAAAGCTAAAATTACAATTAAGAGTAAGCTTACAATAATTTAAAAAGCTAAAATTACAATTAAAAGTAAACTCACAATAATAAAAACAACTGTGATGACAATGCATGACGGAAAAGGTGAGTTTTTAGCTTGACTTTAAAAATAGTAACTGTGCTGGCGCTTCTTATGTCAAATGGTAACGCATTCCAAAGTTTCGGTGCAGCACAGGTAAAAGAACGATCACCTAGTGTAGCTTTAGATTAAAACGCGGATAACTAAGTAAAAATTTATCACTAAAATTCCTTAGATTATATTTAGATGGGAGCCTAAGAGAAATGAGAGACTACAAATAAGTGGGCGCTAAAAATATAAGAATCTTAAAAGTAATTACAAGTATTTTAAACTCGATTCTATATTTAATGGGCAACCAGTGTAATTCATAAATAAGAGGCGTTACATGACAAAATTCCTGTTCTCTAAAAATTAGTCTGGCACAAGCGTTCTGTACTCGTTGCAGTTTATTCAACAAGCAGTCTGGTAGTCCATATAAAAGACCATTGCAATAGTCAAGGCGACTTGTTATGAATTCATGGACAAGTATCGCAGTTGACTGCCGTGAGAGATATTTTCTGATCCGATGAATATTATAAATATAGTAAAATGAAGAGGCACAGAGTTTTGTGATGTGTGATGCCATGGACAGCCTAGAATCAAACCAACAACCAAGATTTCTCGCGAGTGGCACGGGATGAATATCTGAGTCACCCACACGTATACTGATATTAACTAGCTTTTCCAGCTGTTGTGATGAACCAATGATGAGGAATTCAGTCTTGTCGTCATTAAATTTAAGATCATTATTCAACTTCCAAAAACGAATGTCTCTGATGCAGCCTTCCATATTCCTCAACACAGCAAGTTGTTCAGCTCTGTCGTTCGGACTAAATGAGATGTAAACTTGTGAATCATCAGCGTAACAGTGAATCATGGGCAGATGATATTTAATTATCTCAAAAAGCTCACTCGTGTACAACGTGAACAATGGCAGACCAAGACAGGAACCTTGAGGCACGCAACATTCTAATTTAAAAGTTTTAGATAGTGACTCGTTGATCATTATCCGCTGAGCTCTTCCAGAGAAATAGGTTGCAATCTAGGAGAGGGCTTTTCCCTGTATACCAAATGAGTATTCAAGTCGATGTAGCATGGTGTCGTGATTAACTGTATCAAAGGCAGCACTCAAGTCGAGCAGAATTAGCAAAGTAACACACTGATTGTTAATGTTCAAGAGAATGTCATTCATAAACTTAAGCAGTGCAGTTTCTGTGCTGTGGTTTTGTCGATAAGCTGATTGGAACACTGGCAACAGATTGTTTCAATTTAAATAATGTTGTAGTTGCTTGCCAACCACAGTCTCAAATAGCTTTGAGATAAATGCCAAATTACTCACTGGTCTGAAGTTCTTAAAGACGGGGGGGTAATCCATCCTTTTTCAGCAGCAGCCGCACCAGAGCACACTTCCAGGTGCGCGGAAAATAACCAGTATCAAGCGAAAGATTAATTATTTTGGTGAACGGAGGCAGTAGCACATCGATGCACTCATTAAGAAGCTTGGTTGAAATAGGATAAAGAGGACAAGACTTCTTAGACGAAGCTGTGATTAGATAAAACACCTCTGATTCGAACAACAGATTAAATTTTAAAAAACAGGAAGCAGTCACAGTAATAGTTGCGTTGTTAGGAAGGCAGATCTGGTTTGTATTAACAGACCTGATATCAGACCTGATATCAGCATTTTTTTGGGAGAAAAATTTTCCAAAATCATTAGCCAACTGATAATCATTGGCAGATAATGGAAGGCCAGAACCTTTCGATAAATTTAGCAAGGACTTGCTTGCTCTAAATAACCTCCGCTGGTCTGTGCTGTTCTCAGTTAGAAAGTTTGTATAATAGTCACTACGAGCCTTGTTACTCAGAAACGTCACACGATTTCTCATAGTACGGTAAGACAATAAATCGATGTGTGCTTTAGAAGCTCTCCATTTTCTTTCAGCTTTCCAATCCTCCTTTGTCGTTTAGCCAATTTAATTTCGTCGTTTATCCATAGAACACATGGTCGACTAGTAGTATTCTTATGCTTAACGGGAGCATGACCATCCAGCAGGAAACGCAATGTATTGTCAAATAAGGCAGCAAGCTCATCGGGATCATCAGTATCCATTTGGAAAAGTTCGCTGTTACGAATTTCATCCATAAATGCGTCCCTATCAATTGATCGAAGCTTCTTAAATGAGACACGGCCAACTTTGAGAGGTGATCGAGCTGTTTTCAATTTAAATAGTATTGCTAGATGGTCTGAAAATAAGATGTCAGGGGCCGGTCGACCGCAAATAAGGTTGTCTGACTCTTGAGTAATGACCAGATCTAGTGTCTGGCCATGTTCATACGTTGGTTCCGCCACATGTTGAGTTAACGACATTGACTCCAATAAATCCAAGAAACGACAAGCAGCTGGATCATTGTGATCATCAACATGGATGTTAAAATCGTCAGTTAGACACAGGAGATCATTAGATAGTATAACAGATTCCAGGTATTCTGAAAATTCATCAATAAAACTGTTATCAGTCACAGGATGATTAGTAGAATTTAATTCCCAATATATAAGTTAAAGGACAATGATGGGAGTTTATTTATTGGAGGTGTCAACAAAGTGAGGATGTTACATTTTGTAAACACTTTCGTATACTGGATGGTTATATTTACTGGTATAATGTTTTTATCAGTCCCTTTAAGTGATTTTACTAGCTGTTTTAAAAACCGAGGTTGTTAATAACCCAAATTAAGTCTCCCACTCATATAGCCACAATGAGGGACAAAAGTGTTGAGACACTTCCGTAAAATGGCCCCTTTTTGAATAGTGGACCTAGCTATCCCCTTCCCCTGTCTACCTCCACCCCTTCCCCCTAAAATCAATGTTGTATTTTGGACCCTCAAGTCTTTCTTTTACTTCAGACAACATTGATTCGGGGGGTGAGGGAATTTATGGCGTTTAAAAGGAATGAAATAATAAATGAATTAAATGTTTGATAAAAGCACCCGTTCTCTAACAAGTGTGTCAACTACTTTTGTCCCTGATTGTCTGAAATATGTATCTATGTTTTCCGGCTAGATTTTTGACGCTGCTGAATTGTTGTGCCATGACGTTACTCTATGGGCCAAATTGTTTGTTTACAAACAACCATTTGTAAATTTTTGTCCTGATTTGTAGTACACGTACAGTAAAATGTACGACGTGTATGTCATTAGTTAATCTTGTACTCCCGCGCGCGTTCCTGATACCCTGTCGGGTCGAGAGGAAATCATTTGTGTTGTGATCACTGCCGTCGCTGCGAATGTAATGTTTTCACAAGTATTAACACTAGAGAAAAACGATGGAAACACTAAGGTACAATGAAAATTGTTCTTGTGAATAGTCAACTTAAGATAATGAAGTACTGCAGAGTAACGGAGTGGACATGCATTATTTTCGACACTGACTTGTGCCATTGGTGAAAGGACGTGAACAATATACAGGATATGAACCTCATAAATGATGGGCCAGCCGTTTCTGCTATGCCCTATAAATGTTTTTTTTTGGAGACCTTTTCAAACCTAACTGATTCAAACCTTTAGCGTAGGTAGGCGTAGAACAGGTTAGGAATGTACTTTTGTAATGATTTTTGATGACCGCCTGCCATTTATTCAGTGGCATGATTTTTTATTGATGTCGGATGGACGACTAGTTCATTTCCCGAGCTCCTAAATCACATAATGCTAAAGAAATTGTTTTCAAGATAGACTCACCAGTTTGTAGCTCGCCAAAAAAACAATTACTGTGGCCCAGAAGTTCACTTGATGACAAGGAGAGCGGGATTGGCACGTGATCGATGACGGCCGTGAGCTGGAAAATTTTCCGTTTTCATGCCCTAATTCCTAGAAAGTGCTTTGCAATACTTATTCTTGGCGAGCAAAATTGCAGCGATGTGGTGCAAATAAGGAGTTTTAACGGTTAACCACGAGAAAACATATCGACATTAAGAGATCATAACAGACTAATGTTACTTTCCATTTGCCGAAACGTGGTTAACCGTTGTAACACGAAGGAAGCAGTGTTTTCCTCAGTTTGAGCTGTCGTTTTCTTTGAGGGTCAAATGCCAGTTCACGTTTTAAGAGCCATTTTCTGAGAAAATCGAGAATCGCAAGACACTCATCAAAAAATCGAATTTTTTATTCTTTAGCCAAAACATCCCTTTTAGTGACCTAATTTAAGGAAAAATAGTTTTGGGTTCAAACGATTGATTTCAAAGGAGAAATTAGAAAAAGTTTGAAAAATCGATTTTACGCCAATTTTTCGCACAAAACACGGCAGCATTCAATGGCAACTTTGAGAGAAGAGTGAACGCGTAAGAAACATTCCCTGATATTGAAACTTCAGCGAATTATAATTACATTCTTACTCTTTAAATTCTGAAAAGAAAATTTGAAAAACAAAGTTTTATATTTTTATAATCGACAAGTCTAAAGAGGCCATATTTGTGACGTTGGACATGCTAGAAAATGAAGGCTAACTTTGACTATTATAAAAGGCATCTGGTGTATGCCGCTTGATCATAAAATCAATATAAAATGGTAGCTTGGTTATTGTACTGAATTACTGGAAAGGTCTAGCTCTGGAAATCAAATAACATCCTGACACCAAAGAGAGCGGTGAGAGCTATTGAATAGGGAAAATGTATGCAAATTAGACGGCTTGCGGACGGTTGCCAAACCAAAACAAAAGTTTTACATGAAAGGATTACTCACCATCGCTTGTAAAACGTTTTTACAGCGAGGAAGGTTATTTCCAACTTCAGTTGGGTCGTTTTGAGTCACAAAATCCATACTTTTAAGCCAAACGATAAACTTACGTTTGTTTAGCAACTGCGTCCGAACAATCCGGCCGTGGATCAAAATAAAGTCACAACACGTCACTGCGGTCCTTTAGAAGCAAGAGTTACAAGAGTTTACTTCATTCCCTCTGTTCGGGAGACAAAGACGAATGAAAATTCACCGCAAACTAGTGACTTCGATTTTGAAAACCTTTCATCACTTCAACCGTTCGTCAGCAGATAATAAACATCGCACAAGATCGCATGACCTTTGGCGTGTGACCAGAAAGCGGTCACACGCTTAAGTCACGTTAGCATACTGTCACGAATTTTAGTACGATTTTTCACGTTTGCTTTCGACAAGAAATAGACTCACCGAAATAGAATTAGAAACAGGCTTGCTTTATTTGATATTTTAATTTCTTTTATAGCCTGCAGAACTTGTTTTCCATGCATCGCACCTGTCTCGCGCTCCAAGTCCGCTTCGCAGTGATGGCGTGAAAAGGGCAAAAAAAAATTGGCTCCTGTTCTGCAGTCGATTCCTTTTATAGACACCTACTAGGTATTGACAGGCTGTGAAACAAGTGTATTTTTTTGGGGGGGGGGGGGGGGGGGGAAGTGCTACACCATTTTCCTATGCCTTCGAAGTACTACACGGGAGGGGTACTTCAGATTCCAAGTGACGGGGATGATCCGTGGAAGCTAAAATCAACACCGCCAAAAAAGAACGAATACTTTGAATACTTCAATAAATTCACAGCTAAAAAAGGTTTGTCCGAGAAAATCTTAGAACAGAAAATTTCAAACCAAGAAAAAAACATACTTCGATCATCCCCGTGACTTGGAAAAACTGGCCAGAGCACCACCCCCTCACCCATCCCAGGTGAAAATGGTAAGTTCCCGTAATGTCCCGACTGACAATCTTGATAGTCAAGGGAGTATACTCCCTTCCTATAGTAAAGAACTTGAAGAATATTGCCAATTCTCTGTGGCCGACGAAGTCAACGCTATAGTTTACATTGGTTTTGCTTGTTTCGAGATTTACTCACGACCAAATAGCCCACGTTCGAGTAGCCTGCGTAGCATGGCGGTTTTGTCAAGCCGGGCACACGAGCGGCGTAGCGGCGAAGCCGCGAGAAAAAACGCTGGCGTACGGACCGACTCAAAAAAAGCCCCCCGTCCGTGCAGGCGGTTTTTCAAGTTGCTCCCGCCCCAATCTCCTCGCGGTTTCTCTGCCCTCGCCGGCCTTTATTACTTAGCGCGCCCAACCAAAACCGCCATGCGACGCAGGCTAACGTTCGAGTAATATTCTAACATGACTCCGAGGCTTTAGGGTCAAAATTGCAAATTTTTCGTAACTCCATTGTCTCGCAATTCCCAGGAGAAATTTAGTTTATAAGCCCACCCAAAACCCCTTACGAACTTGTATAAGCCCAGGGCTTATAAGCGGCAGTCAGTACGGTATCGAACGTGGGCTATTACCCTTACAAAAATGATCATATCTTATTGCTAGTTTATTGCTATCTTAAAACTAGTTTCAACTATCTAAAATCTAGTTCCTCAACAAAACTCGCTATCTTTTTGCTATTTTAGAGTTTGAGCGGATAGTGCATAGCTATCTCTGTCCTAGTTTTGTGCTAACTATTATATATCTGCCAGGTAGTAAGGAGATAGATAGAGTATCTTAAAACTAACTACCTATGTAGATAGCAAAAAGATAGCCTAACCAACTACTATCTCAGCTATCTGAAAACTATCTTCACTGGAGTTAGTTAAAAGCTAGGCTATCTGATTTCTATTTTCATTTTGTAAAGTTAAACTCTCTGCTATCTTAGTACTAACTTAGTGGTAGATAGTAAAAAGATAGCCTATCTTAAATCTATCCATTGTCCATAAAGCCATTTAATATGCTATCCAAAAGCTATCTTGGAAAAGATAGTGAAAAGTTAGGCTATTTGAAAGGTATCTGTTTCTCATGAAACACTTTATAACCTATCTTAAAACTATCTTGAACATAGGTAGTGAAAAGATAGGCTCAAACCTACCAATATTAACTATAATATGGCACTTCTCAAAGTCGGCAAATAGTACTGTAATAACATAGGGTATCCTTATTAAGCCGACCATTTCTATAGCAAATTATTGTAAATTCTATCAATAATAATTTGTCACGGTTAGTCAGCTAGCTGGCAATGCTCACTTATTTTATACACAGAAAGCTCGATTAATCAAGACTTGCACTGTATTTTAAACTTAATGTAAGACTGAGACGCTTTTATATATTAGTGCTTCACAAAACCATTTAATTCTAAAGTCACAGAGAATCACATCATCCACACCACAATTTCTCGATGAAAGCTTGCTTTGATTATTTCTTTTTTCGTTTCAGTTTCCTACATGTGTACCAACAGTACCTTGTAATAGTGAACAGCCATTTGCGAAAATTTTTCTTTAAAAAGCGTTGTGCTCAGTTGTGTGTTGGAGGACTGTAATAATTAATTATCGTGCCAAGCTCGATTACCTTCCACACGACACGATAATACTGTTACTGCGATATCAATCTTGATCAATCGCGTACGTCTGACTCATTTTAAGAAGGCCTGTTTTTTCAAAATACCTGAATCTCCCTTTTGTGATCGCAGATGATGAAGGTGAACCGCTTTCTTTAGGCTGAAAATAGAAATATTCCAGTACAAGAAGAGGATGCCTGAGGATCGAGTTCGCCAGCATTCCTCACTCTACGTCGAATCGATGACACGAATGCGAAATCTCTTTAACTCCACGATATCATATACCTTTTCCGAATTTTTTTCTCCGCTTGCACTGTCCTTCATAACCGAACTTTTCCTTTTTCTCAGCCATTTTGTTACTTTTTGGATTCATAACTGATATCTTTAAGCGTGATGAGCGCAAACAAGCAGTAGTTGACTCTCTGGTGCGGTACGTGACAACGGAAATACCGTTGACTGCCTTTCATCCGGGTCTTCGGTCAATTAAAAAATCGCGCGAAAACACAATCGCCTTTCATTCGATCTTCGGCCGTTGGAAGTAACCGTTGAAGTCGTGGGTCGGTTGAACGAAGGCCTAATCATCGTGGATAGAGGATATCAAACTGAAAGGATTTACTCATTTCTTTAAGGTTTGTGTATAATTCACCTTCTATTGCTTTAGTCGTAATGTGTGGGTTCTTGTTCGTTTTAAATTTTTCTTGAAGAAGCGGTACCAACGTTTAGTGTGACATTCAGTACAACTGGGAGCCAAGTCAAACAGCACACTGACCTTATAGTTTAACTCCTGATCAAGCTTGTCAGCGCTAAGAATGCCAGTTATAGTTTGTTCACTTTTGAAAGTCCTATGGGAAACGTATTCTTTAGCGCAACTATCCGAAGATTAATAATCTAAGAAGATTAATTGTCACAGACCGTTTGTCAGTTATTATCAAGAGGTTTTTTGGCTGATGATGATCGAAAAAAAGGGTTAAGTTAAATAAGCTTGGTGGTTATTGTTCCATTCAGTGACTGATAAATTTTTTTATAAGCGTATTTTATAATTCCTTACTTTACTGTTTCTTTACTTTTTTGAATGAAAAAACCATCGACGCGACGTGACCCTCAAGTTTCCGGAGCTTAACTTGTGGTTTTTTCTAAAAGTCTTGGCCGGTGCTACTGGAATGCGCCGCCTTTTCCGCTAAGATAAGTTACTGTAAACAATTAAGTAAAAGTTGTTTGTGTTTGGTTTTAGACGGTTAAATTTATTTTCTTTCATGGCTAGCTATAATTGTTCTTCTGTATTACACATGTAAAGAGAAACCAGTCTAAGGGCACATCGGCTTTATGGCTCCTCTTGAATAGATCCGCGATATTCAAGTAGTGGCCGATAAATTTAAAAAACAATTAATACCATAAAGAACTCTTTAATGGAATAACTTTATTCTTATAATTGGCAAATTGTTGACCTTTAATATTTATGTCTTCTTTGCAGAGCAAAAGGGAAAGGCAAGTGGATCAAAGCTTTCCAATGTAAAGAAGGTGTTGTGGATAAATTAGGAAGTGGCGCAGACATGCAGCTGAGTTCTTATATAAATTATTATAAATACTAAAGTTGTATCAAATTTGATGTGAACTTTGAACAGCTTGTGATGGAACTAATAAATCATTATTAATGAAAATGGAATCCTTTGCTATAGGCTACAGGCAACAGTCAAGTGTATTTCAATATAATATGACTTGCATTATCGTGTTTAAAAATGTACTGTTTATTATATTTTTAAAAGGTTTAAGTTAAAACTATGGCCTGTCACTAAGATTGATCAACTTATTACGCCGCGTCTATTTAATTCTTATCCGTGCAACCACTCTAGCTAATCAAAAAACTAAGTTAAATGCTATCCAATAACTACCAGACATCTAGTTTATTGCTATCCAAACACTAGTTTTTAGTTATTAGACATCTATTTTATTGCTATCCAAACACTAGTTTTTAGATATCATACATCTAGTTTATTGCTATCCAAACACTAGTTTTTAGTTATTAGACATCTATTTTATTGCTATCCAAACACTAGTTTTTAGATATCATACATCTAGTTTATTGCTATACAAAGACTAGTTTTTAGTTATCAGACATCTGCTTTAAAGCTATCCAAACACTAGCTTTTAGCTACCAGACATCTAGTTTAAAGCTATCCGAACACTATTGTTCAACTAGTTTATGTCTAGTTTATTGCTATCTGTCGTGCCATTAATACATGTAAATTGCTAGTTAACTTCTATCTAATGACTAGTTTCTAACTATGTCAATGATGTCATTATTGGCAAAAACGTATCCGAAAACTAGCTTCTTAGCCGATAAAAAGCTAGTTTTACTCTATCTTATGTGTATCCAAAAGCTAACTATTGCAGCGATGCAAAAATTTCCTTTTTCAGATAGTATTTAGATAGCCTATCTGCATGGTTCCAAATAACTAGAAATTAGTTATTATTAAGATAGGCTTAAGATAGTAATTAGTTATTAGTGGCTACACAGGGCATGAAGATAGGAATAAACTAGAAACAAGATAGCTTGTAGATAGTTTCATTAACTAGCTTTAAGATAGAAAAAAGATAGTGTCTCATTTCGTAAGGGTATGAAACCCAGTGCTATAACAATCGAAGTACGAGGAAACTAGTGATTGCGAAATGGTTTCAAACATCCTGTCTGATTGGAATAATACCGATCACAGAAACCAAGTGGGGAGGGGCATTTCAAGTGACAGGGATGATCGAATGGGGGCAAAAATCAAAACCCAAACAAATCCTTAGGGCTTCAAACAAAACCTCAAAAAATCCCCCAAAAAATCCAATGACGAATTTCCAAGCCATAAAAATTTCCAGAAAGCAACAAATGATATAACTATCACGAATCTTCGGATTGTTTTGAACACCCCAAAAATCCCTACTTAAATCAAGCTTCCCAGACTGAAAAATACCTGGCAAAATTTTCCTACCCAAAAAAATCCCGAAATCGAAAATTTCAAACCCCCAAAAATCCCTCGATCATCCCTGTCACTCGAAATCATGCGGAGTACCCACCCTGCTGGGCACAGAAAGCTACTCATGCCTTCCAGAAGACCCACTGCTCTTTGTCCGTGTCGACATAGCCTGTTCCAGGCGTTCGGATACTGGAGCCGCTGTACGAAGTAGGAGAGCGGAAAAAAAAAATAAGGAGGATGAGAGGGCTCCCACGCCCAACCACACCCCCTCTTTTTTTTTATGTCTGCTCACATCTCTTTCCCCACGAAAAAAACAAACACTTGTTTCACAGCCTGTCAATAGCTAGCAGGTTTCTATAAAAGAAATCGACTGCAGAACAGGAGCCAATTTTTTTTTGCGCTTTTCACGCCATCACTGCGAAGCGGACTTGGAGCGCGAGACACGCGCAGTGCATGGAGAACAAGTTCTGCAGGCTATAAAAGAAATTAAAAATATCAAATAAAGCAAGCCTGTTTCTGTTTCTATTTCGATGAGTCTATTTCTTGAAAAATCGTACTAAAATTCGTGACAGTATGCTATCGTGACTTAAGAGTGTGACCGCTTCACACGGTCACACGCCAAAGGTCATGCGATCTTGTGCGATGTTTATTATCTGCTGACGAACGGTTGAAGTGATGAAAGGTTTTCAAAATCGAAGTCACTAGTTTGCGGTGAATTTTCATTCCTTTTTGTCTCCCGAATGAAGTAAACTCTTGTAACTCTTGCTTCTAAAGGACCGCAGTGACGTGTTGTGACTTTATTTTGATCCATGGCCAGATTGCTCGGACGTAGTTGTTGAACAAACGTACGTTTGTCGTTTGGCTTAAAAGCATGGATTTTGTGACTCAAAACGACGCAGCTGGAGTTGGAAATAACCTTCCTCGCTATAAAAACGTGTTACAAGCGATGGTGAGTAATCCTTTCATATAAAACTTTTGTTTTGGTTTGGCAACCGTCCGCAAGCCGTCTAATTTGCATACATTTTCCCTATTCAGTAGCTCTCACCGCTCTCTTTGGTGTCAGGATGTTATTTGATTTCCAGAGCTAAAACTTTCCAGTAATTTAGTAAAATAGCCCAGCTACCATTTTATATTGATTTTATGATCAAGCGGCATATACCAGATGCCTTTTATAATAGTCAAAGTTAGCCTTCATTTTCTAGTATGTCCAACGTCACAAATATGACCTCTTTAGACTTGTCGATTAGAAAAATTTAATACGTTCTTTTTTAAATTTTCTTTTAGGAATGTAAAGAGTAAGAACGAAATAATAATTGGCTAAAGTTTCAATATCAGAGAATGTTTCTTACGCGTTCACTCTTCTCTCGAAGTTGCCGTTGCATGCTGCCGTGTTTTGTGGGAAAAATAGGCGTAAAATCGATTTTTCAAACTTTTTCTAATTTCTCCTTTGAAATCAATCGTTTGAACCCAAAACTATTTTTCCTTAAATTAGGTCACTAAAAGGGATGTTTTGGCTAAAGAATAAAAAATTCGATTTTTTGACGAGTGTCTTGCGATTCTCGATTTTCTCAGAAAATGGCTCTTAAAGCTCTGTTTTCATTTTTCCTACCGACAATAGACAAAAACACAGGGTTGCGCTTGAGAAATGCAGTCCAAATACTCAGACATATGCGCTCATGTCACGCTGATTTACGTTGCGTTATCATGTCACAGAGGGTGTCACCAGGTGGGATTGAAAGTAATTGTTTTCGCGTACACTTGTAATATTTGCTACGCTGTCCTTAGTTTTTTATTAAATTGGCCATGAATTTGCCTTCACTTTTCCGTGGTTTCGATATTGAACGCAGTGACGGCCGATCCTCACTAACGCTCCATATTTCCTTGGCCGGTCGGTGACTATCCCCAATACGTGTCAATCCTTACCCTACCCGTGATTGTTTGCGTCTTATCAATCGGATAAAGTAAAGAACGAGGAATATTCACTTTATTAAAAACATTTTCAGTATGCATACCCTTGAAATTCACCAAAAGATGTACATGTGCGCGAGTTTCAGCCTCAGTTTTTAGCTTGTAAACTATATCGCCGTTAATTCTGGATACCGCAGCCCTTTTATTAAGTCATCACGTAATTCGAATTGGCCCTATATTTCGGTCGTGAATAAGTCAATGTCACCCCCACCACCAATAACATAATTATGTCATTGATTCCTTTAATTTCAGTTAAAATCATCGTCATACAGAGTTCAACTTGTGTGCAGTAGCACATTTTTGCATTCAGACAATGAGGGACAAAAGTGTTGAGACACTTCCGTAAAATGGCCCCTTTTTGAATAGTGGACCTACCTATCCCCTTTCCCTGTCTACCTCCACCCCTCCCCCCTAAAATCAATGTTGTATTTTTGGACCCATAAGTCTTTTTTTTTTCTTCAGACAACATTGATTCGGGGGGTGAGGGGATTTATGACGTTTAAAAGGAATGAAATAATAAATGAATTAAATGTTTGATAAAAGCACCCGTTCTAAACAAGTGTGTCAACTACTTTTGTCCCTGATTGTACATTGTAGTTGAGCCACATTGTGGTCGCTATCTTGCCAAAAAGAACTAAAACTGAACAAATAATGTTTATAATTCGAGCACTTTGTGCTGTCTGTTCCTACGCCTAATAATATTTATTTATTAGCTTCCAAAGTTCAGGTATGCACAGAGATCAAAATTTGGACCCCTTGAATTTCTATTTTTCATACCCTCCCTTTATTTAATTCTGCCTTTTTTTTGCTGGGTAGTTACTGGCTAAGCTTTCTTTTTAGTCAGAAAAGTTTTTGGAAAAACTTATAAGGATTAGATGGAAGGAAGTGCAGTTTGGGTAGTAGAACAAGATTTTCTTAGGAATTTTCTGGTCAATGTTTAATGATAATTGAGGAGAAATTTGGGGTCATCTACAATTATATCAAACGTAAGGATTGTGATGCTGAAGACATTGGTGAGACAGCAACGAAACTGGGCACTTAAGACTAAATGAACGCCGGAAATCAGTGCAAGCCTGTGATCTCAAGTCTACTGTGTCTGAACACGCTAAGGTTGCAGGCCACTCCATCAACTGGGCCAGCGTAAATTATTGGCCAGCAAAACCACCTGCTTTCACTCAAGATACACGAGGCCATAAACATTCATACTCAGCAACTGGAAATGAACCGTGATCAGGGCTACAACCATTCCCCACTTTATGGAACAATTTTGCAGCCTCATTCGTTCACAACGAGGCTGCGAATAACAGCAAACTTCATCACTGATGAAAGAATAAGGATGGGTTCCGAAAGCTGTGCTAAATTTTCAATAAACTGTTGGTGTTGAAGAATATTATTTTTGTTACGTAATAATTATGTAGGTTTCTTGCAACAATTGTTTTCCCGCCTGTTTAACTAAATCATGCTCATTAATTTTTTGCTTAGATGTCAAAGTTGTTCAGTGGTGACCATTAAAACAGACACTATTGACATCACAAGCAGTATAAGGGATGTGCCTCCACATGGGTTGTTACAACAACAACAACATAACCTTTATTTGCATGACTATAATTATGTAGTTACAGTATTGCAAAAGCTTTAACATAAAAAAAACAAACAAACAAACAGACAAATCATAACAATGATAATGCAATGTAATAATTACTATAGTCAATCAAGTGTCATCAGCATGATTTGATAACAAATTATTACGTAAATCATTACATAATGAGACAAATTTCAACAAATGTGAATTTACGGAAAAATTCTGTGAATTCATCAATTTAATTATTAATTCTGTGTAAGATAGCTGATTAAAGTCGACAAAATTTTGTTGGATTTGATTGTAGAATTTCTCCCTTGGGATTGAGTATTTTGGACAATGAAAGAGAAAATGAAATTCGTCTTCAATTATACCAGAGTTACAAATAGGGCAGAATCTATCGTTGCGGGAAGTTTGATTATATCTTCCAGTTTCAATCATGAGTTTGTGGTTACTTATACGAATTTTCACTAAATCTTTCCTATTAGCAGAATTTCTAATTAAGTCTAGATAACTTGAAATTTTATAATCATGTTTAAATAAGCTGTAAAATTGTAGTTTCTTAGAATGATGGATTGTATGTTGTCAATATGCAATATATTTTTGTTTTATTATATCTATATAGTGTTTGATCTTAGCTTCACTTAAATTATTAGGATCAAAATCAGGGAGGTCATAATATTCAGATATTTTCATAAGATTATGGTAAAAGCTATTTTTACCATTACAGTGAAGTTCTAGCGAAGTACGAAAGGCTTGTTTAACAATAGTATCCTCGTTTTTACGCAGAAGATACAATATGTAATAAAGGATGTTTTTATAAATATTAATAATTAATGGCAACCGTCCTAATTCACTTCTACTTGCAACATTTGAAGCTTTATTGCTTATTTGTAGGTAACACTTGCAAAATTTCAAGTGGGTTTTTTCAATTGGGGTATTGTCCCAAGCTTTAAAATCATGTTTTACATATACACCCCAAATTTCGCTATTATATGATAATATTGGGGAAATCATCGTTTCAAATATTTTGCAAGCAAGAGAAGGTTTTAATTTGCTAAAGTTTGTGTGTTTTCTTAAACTAAAAAGAGCATGCAGAGCCTTCTCTTTCAAGTGTTCGCGTGAGATATTAAAATTACCGGTTGAGGAGATACGGGTTCCTAAATATGTATATTCATGGACAATATCAATGGTTTCTTTACCTATATGGAATTCTAGTTTGGAGTTTTTCTTCGCTCGTTTTTGAAAGACCATAACTTTGGTCTTTTTGGAATTTATATCTAACATCCAAGAGTTGCAAAAGGAGGATAATGTGTTGAGACAGTTCTGTAATCCTATTTTAGATCGTGATATAATAATTAAATCATCAGCATATAAAAGCGAATTTAATTTGGTACCATTTGGAAGGATGATAGGGTCTGATAAAGTATTTTGAAATGCGGACGGTAAGTCATTAACGTATAAATTGAAAAGTAAGGGGCTTAAAATACAGCCCTGGCGTACGCCTCGTGAATAGCTAAAAGATTTTGTTTGACTTGTACCTATTTTCAATGCACACGAAGAGTTTGAATATAGGTTTTGGATTAACTTATAGAAACATCCCCCAACACCAATTTGTACTAATTTATATAAAAGTCCGTCATGCCAGTCTGAGTCAAAGGCTTTTCTAAAGTCAACAAAACAGGCGTATACTTTCTCACCGTGACAGTGGACGTACTTGTCTATAAGAGTTCGTAATGTTAGGAGGAGGTCTGATGTTCGATTTTTAGGTAAGAAGCCGATTTGAGACTTGTGGAGTATGTTCAGCGAAGTGACGTGTTCAAGAACTCTTTGGTTTAAAATTGAAAAGAACAACTTTCCTAGACAACTAGAAACACAAATCCCGCGGTAATTTGATGGGTCATTTCGTACGCCAGATTTAAATATGGGAGTCATAAGACCGTTGCACCAATTTTTAGGCACTGTTCCTAAGTTAAGAACAGTATTAAAAAGTTTATGGTAAACAGGTAGCAGTGTTGGTAAGCTAGCTTTAATCATTTCGTTTCTTATTTTGTCAGAGTATGCAGATTTGTTATTCTTTAATTTTCTTGCTGCCTTGCTTATTTCAGCTTCTGTTATAAAGTAGTCTAGAGGTCGTGATTGCATTAAGACGTCTTCTCGTGTTCTTAACTCACTGACAACTTTCTGTTGCTCAGAAGTAAGTGGCTTATTAGAATGTAGACACTGGAAATAATTCATCCAATTCTCTTCTGCAATTGGTGGAGTGTCTTTGTATTTTATAGTGTCATCCATTGATTTTAAGCAATTCCAAAATTTTTTAGTATCCAAATTTTATGTTATATCCTCTAATTCTGAAAGTTTATTGTTGTAATATTCATTTCTTTTATGTGCGAGTAATTTCTTATACTGCTGCAAAACAATTTGGTATTTTTCACGTAGAGTGGTATATCTCAGTGTTTTTCATTTGACAATTTCCTTAATTCGTATCTTTTTAAGCGACATTCCTTATCAAACCATTTTTTATTTGAGCGTGAATAGGTGCGTTTATGTCGTCTCGTCGTTCTTATCTTTAGGCACCGTTTTGCCGTTGTGATAAGAATATTTTCTACCTGTTCCGCGGAAGTGTTAACATTTTTAGCTGAATTGATGTCACTTAAATATTCGTGAATTATCATTTGCAAATTTGGAGATTGAAGAGCTGCTTTGAATTTTGGTGTAGAGTCACTTTCCCACATAAATTTTTTTGGTAATCGTGTTAAAGTATCACTCTCTGGTGAAGGATCTTGATTACGAATATCGGTGTCAGTACATAACCAGGTCACCAGTGGACTATGATCCGATAAATACGTGGGCTCTTTAACAATAAAGTTTAGTATGTGTCAAAATAACGTTTGATCACATATGGCATAATCTACGACACTTATTCCAGCCTTTCCATGAAATGTGGCTCTTCCTAAGGAGTCTCCACTAACTCTATCGTTAAGTATTCTAAGATCTGCGCTTCTGCAGATTTCAAGAAGGCGTTTGCCGTGATTGTTAATGTTGTTGTCAAAACTATTTCTATGAGTGCAACCTGAAGAAAGATGGGACTGATCATTGGTAATCATGGTGTTTCCTTCTTGGCTTACACAATCCGAATATTTTTCTGTTCTAGAATTAAAGTCACCCATGAGAAGAATCGATCCTTGAGAGTAAAAAGTTTCAATGTCGTTTTCAAGATCTTCAAACATTTCAGGGAGAAAGTATTTTGAGCCGTTAGGCGGAATATAGACGCCACAAACATAAATATCTTTTGAGGTTTTTACGTACTGTTTGCTAATTTTGAACCACAGAAAGTTCGGAGTTATTTTTTCTATTGATACCCAATTATGGAGTTCATTTTTGTAGAGTAAAGCAACTCCTCCTGAGTTGCGACCATTGTTTCCTAATTTTGAGGTACCTGAAACTACCGATCGATATCCTGTTACGTCGATAATCGTCTCCTTCCAGGTCTCACAAAGAATTACGAAATCAAATTGACATATCAAATTCAAACATTCATTATTTTGCAATTTATCACCAAGGGGTTTAGCAAAGATCCCATTGATGTTCCACGAAAAGAACGACAGACTACCAGTCGGGGAGCGATTCGAGCAATCTGCCAACATTAATGATATCTTATGGCATGTTCTAATCGTATCCTAGTAAATAATTAGGTATTATTTAGAGTAAGGATTTAATGATTCTAAAAAAAGATATAAGTTCCTGAGGGAGTTCAACATGAGAGTCTTTACCATGGTGAGGTTTACTGGGCATCTGCCAGCCTGTAGTGAGGTGAGGAGGTATCTGTAGCGCGGGCGGTTGTTGCTGCCTTTGAAAGTGCGAGGACTGGTGGTTGTCCACCTCCCAGTTCATAGGCTGCCGGGGGAGTCTTGGTTCACCGTGAGAGTGTAATGGTGACGGGTGCTGCTTAAGGTCGGCGTTCTGAGGATTCTTGACAGCAGCGCTGTAAGAACTGAATTTACCACGGTGATATGGCGGCGGCGAGTGTGGCACTTGTTTCTGGAAAGGACGTGGTTGTTTAGCTCTACCGCGGATTGTATTCACTAGATTGGCGGCAAAGAGACCAATGTGGCGTTTCTTTAGATGCCTTTCATCATGTAGTACACCCTTTAATTCTTTGGAGAAAATATTTTCATGTAATACGGCATGTACGTTGGGTAATTTGGAGCATTCGCTAATGAGCTGTCTATTGATTTGTATAAGGGTTTGCAGAGGTATACCAGCACGTGGTAGAAGTGTTGAGAATATGATTTTGCTCATAGGGATTAGATTAGGTTGCAAAACTCTGAGATAAAAACATGAATTGAAGTTGTAGCTGTTAAATCATTTGTGCCTGTGTGAATTAAAATTATTTCTGGGATCTCGTGAAGATCATTTTGAAGAATGGATCGTGCATTCTCGAGCCTGGGGCATCTAAAAACCGTCAGTTCTTGATTTGGCCGGAAGAGTTTCTTCTTATCAAGGAATTTGCCGTTTGAGTCACATAAGAAAGCTGCAGTGTTTGATTTTACAGTACTAGGTGGATGTGGTTGATCAGAGGTGTTTATGGTTTTAACGTTAGGAGGTAGATCGGCTTCAGAAGCTAGTTCGTTTCCATTGTGATTTGTCGATACGGTATTTTCGGTAGGAACCGAAGCTCTATCAATGTCAGGTTCATTTCTGGTAAGTCTTGCAGCTGATGACTGAAGAGGGGAGAAGCGATTTTCGGTCGGGATATTAACGAGGAGCAAGGTTTCGTCTTCTGTCAATGATTTTTCTCGAGTTTCTCCCTAAACACTCACTGAGGTCGTTGAGTCACGAGAGATCCCCTGAGCTGGTTCAGAGGTGCCCGTGGATTGGTCCCACAACATACGGACTTGCTCTTTGAGGAAATTGACTTCAGATAATAGTTGAGCGTGTTGCTCTTGTAACTGTGAATTTGTTGCTAAGAGTTTGGCTTGTGTCTTTTGGAGAGACTGGTTTTCCTCTTGCAGTTTCCTGATTAGAGTTGTTTGTTGTGAAACAATATCTTGGAATGACGTCAAGTGGGAAGACAGCTCAGTCGAAATGTCTGCAGTTAATTGTTTTTGAAGTTTCAAGAGATTGTTTTGTTGCGTCATTTTGTCCTTCATCTGTTCAATGTCACCAGAGCATATCATTTTAAACTGGGTAAAGTCAACTTCCAGTTGTGCGAGTGTGTCTCTCAACGAGGAAATTGTGCCTAAACGCTTCGGTGTAATTTTGAGAGACTCGTAAACGGGGGGTGAAGTTCCTCCATTTGCGATGTCTACGCCTTGGCTCAAAGATGGGATGTCGTCATCAGGAACAAAATGGATCACATTTTCAAAGAAGTTGTGAACAGGACCGGTAAAAATTTATTTATCTTCCACTGAAGAGATACTGGAAAAACTTTTCAGGGAGCTCAGTTGGTTTACAATGGCCAGGAGAACCGGAAACTCATGTTTACTCCAGTCTTCATGGTATTTTCCTTGTACAAGGATTCTGCCCGTCGTTATAAATACTGTTATAGCCACTAATAGCTCATCAGAAGAGGCTGTTTCTTTAAGCAAATTAATGACTATCTTATCACATTTTGAGGCAGAATGATTATTGTCTTGCTCTTTCCAAATTACCTTGTATCCAGAGGCATTTCCGGTCAATAGGCTGTGATATCTCTGTGCGAAGGTAGTAATCCAATGTAATAGTCGACATTCGGATGTGGTGAATCCTAAGCATTTCGCTGAGGGCTTGTATACAGATAGATCAATGGATTCGTAAGGAACTTGCTTTGATTTTGCTGTCGGCGGGTGGAATTTATCGACCATGTATCTATTCAGGTCATCACTCGGTTGCGTAAGATACACGTGTGAGGATCTGGAGTCGTTTTTAACTTCATCGCACGCATCTTCATCCTCAATTAGGTCATTCTCGGGGTCTTCTTTCATTTCGATTTTTGTCTCCAAGTTATTCACTAGGATAGAGAAGAAATTAAGCCCAAAAAGAGCTAGTGAATGCCTCTCAAAGAGAGAGACATGTTCACCCTGATACCTGATACCTTATGAGCGTTATGAGTGTTATGAGCGGTTCAAAGGTGAATCGGTATTTGAACCTCTACCTCTAATAAACTTAGCAAGATGACATGAACTTTTTTTCTTAAATTAGTTTCTAATTTTGTAATGTTGTATTGTAATAACTTCAGTCAATCTTCTTGTGTCATTTATGATCGATCTATCTGATGTCGCTTTTCCTTACCTTTTCTTAATCTCTTCTTAGGAAATTACTCAATGGTTTCCTCTGCCCGCCTCGATTAGCCAACTATATGCAAGCTGAGGATGTGTGCATGTACATGTATGCTTAATTTGTGTTTGTAACTTCTATGGAAATCAGTCAATCAATAAACTATTCA
>OZ037776.1:782500-832500 GCA_964035525.1 Porites cylindrica
TGGGTATCGTTGGATTAAAAATTGTTAATTCGTTCATTGAATCGCATAAATCGCTGCGTAAAATTCAGAAAACGGAACAGATTACTCGTGACTTTTGTTGTATTTTTTACCGCTTTGTGGACTTTTTGACACTTAATACTTTAACTCAGCTTTATTTAAAAAATCTATACACATTTCGGACCGATATTGTCTCAAGAAGTTACCGAATAATTAAAGGTTTGGCGCCTACCGTAATTCACATTTGGTTGTGCTTCGGTCAGAGGACACGTTTTTTCGCCCGCTTTTAGTGTAACATTTACATTTGCTTGGCTTTGTCAGCGCTCGTGATTTCATTTACCCAAAAATTTTATTTCGCTAATTTGAAGAAAAAAGAATGCTCTTTCAGACTAAACAAGCCTTGGTGTTCAAAGCCATGTACCAATCCGCTTTTTTAGCTCGTGAAAAAGTGCTAAATTTTGACGGTTGATTAAGCGATTTTGAGTCAACAACTTTGAAAATTTGTGTAAAAATCTCTTGTTGACCAAATCTCGAACTAATCAGTTAAAATTATAGAGGAAAGATAGTAAAAATACGAAGTGTCATTATATTTTAGTAGCCAACT
This sequence comes from Porites cylindrica, assembly GCA_964035525.1. Taxonomy (NCBI): domain Eukaryota; kingdom Metazoa; phylum Cnidaria; class Anthozoa; order Scleractinia; family Poritidae; genus Porites; species Porites cylindrica. The sequence continues at coordinate 783,102 of OZ037776.1, forward strand.
TTATTTTAAAATTTACGAGTTACTGAATATGACTCTAATTTCGCATGATTTTTGCCCATTTTAGGCCTCGGAAAGAAAAAAAATCGTTAAAAAAATATTATTCACTCGATCGTACTTAAACCAATGATTTTGTAACTAGGGCCCACAGGGCTTTATTCTGGCTGAGTTTGAGGCCAGGTCATTTTTTGACTATTTCCACGTGTAGTTGATAGTTACGCGGAGCCGCTCTTAATAAATAAAATGATTTTTAATAGTACCTCTTATACCAGAGAATGTGTCAATCCTGATTCCCACCCACTTGTAATTCCACGATTGGCTTGTTATCCACAGTAAAGTTTCCTGTCTTTCATATGAATATTTCATCATTCAACAAACTCAAGCCCAGTGTCCTGACAAGTACATGTCCTTGGGGGGGGGGGGGGGGGGGGGGGAAAGTGGGATTTCAAGTGACAGGGATGATCAAATGGGGGCAAAAATAAAAACCAAACAAAATCCCAAGGGCTTCCACCAAAACCTGAAGAAAAATCCCTGGACAAAAATTAATACCAAAAAAATCCCATGACGAATTTCTGAACCTTAAAAATGTCCAGAAGGCATTAAATGATATAAAAAAAATAGAAATTGATTGCTTGTGTTTGTTTCTTCATCATACCATCTAAAATTGTTCTACCCCCCAAAAATCCTTTGGTCATCCCTGTCACTTGAAATCTGGAATACCCCCTCCCCCCCCCCTTGGGTACATATGCTAATTAAAATAAAGTCTTGGTGATTTTCAGTAATAACCAAACATACATGAATTCAAGACCCTTTCAAAATTGCCCTTTAACGGAATTGTGGGTCCCTAATGGCAATTTGTAATTACTGACATAAAGAAAAGTAAACAAAGAAGAGATGATACTTTATGTTATTTATAGTTTCAATGTTTATCTCAAATAATCATGTAGAACTTGGAAAGTTATACTGAATCTTTCAATCTTTACAATTTACTATGTCATATTAAAAAAGCAAATTTTTACCTCCCCATCCGTAAAAACTGAGAGTATATAAGCTACCCAGGAATTTGGGTTAATTATAAATGTGCAATTTACATGTATAATAAGAACGCGCTTACAGCGGCATTCAGTCTCGCCTGGTTGGAGATTAGATCGGGAAATGAGGAGGCGATTAATTCTACAAGAAACATGATTTACTCGCTAAAGGATTTTTACTTCCTACTTTATCGACGTCGATGATTTTTATTGGTTTCTGAATTGACTTAGTACGCGTGTTAGCGACGACCAGAAATACCTCTGCGGTAGCAGGCTATAGGCGTGTATAGAGAAATTACATCACTGTCAGATATCAAAAAAGTGATTTACATGGCACGTCATTTCAATCATCGCCGAAAATAAATCGCATGCTCATCACATGACCCATTTGCATACAGTGACAGGCTGTTACGGCACGTACATGGTAGTTGGCGTAAACATTAAAAGGGAAATGGTCTTATCGCCAAATGATGAAGAAGTAGCTAATTCTTCTAAAAAACATACCCAATTCAAGACACCCGACCATCGCAATTTTGCTAATTAAGATTCTTATTTTTTTCCGACCACTCAGTGGTGTTCACTTGCTCCAAAGTAATCAACGCTTTCAAGCGATAAAATTCGTGGACCAACACGTTTCGGAAAAGCTCTAAATTTAATCTTTCCTAAGTTTTCTTTGCAAAACATGCGTGGCTTTGATCACGCAACGATTCTTAGTCCTAGTTTCCAAGGGTCTCCGCAAGGAACGCCTGGCACAATGACCTCCCTTTTGTGTCCTAAATACGACCAAAAATTCCGGAGGAGTACTTCCAGAAAAATTGGATGGGGGTGTGCGGCAGGCTTCCTGAAACCCTTAACCTATTTCAGACCAAAATCTGCGATTTTCCCTACCCTATTTCAGATCTGAAACCCTGGAGCCCGGGGCGTGACCGGAGCGCGTGACGAGCTGTTACGGCACGTACACGGTAGTTGGCGTAAACATTAAAGGGAAATGGTCATATCGCCAAATGATGAAGAAGCAGCTAATTGTTCTAAAAAACATACCCATCTGAAAACTAGAGTGCACAAACCATACCATATTTCAGACCAAAACGGTCGAAATTGATACCCTATTTCAGACCAAAATGGCTAAAAAAACACCATACCCTTTGGCGCGGTACATACCTATGTAGCCTATATAGGGGAGTACCCTCCCGGGGCAAAGACGCGTTGCAGATTATGAGTCTCACTGCTTACGCCAGCGAGACTAATTAATATACAGCTTGAATATTCTTATAATTTTGAATACCCAGAATGCCTTAACGTGCCAAGTAAAATAGTTTGAATTAAGGGAGGTTTTTTTTTTCAACCGTAACTCAGCTGATGGCAATTTTTTCTTCAATTCCATACATTTGTCGTGAGTACGTGCATGACAACATCAGACACAACATGCACATACGGTCACAAACGTAAACTTTACACATTCAAAAGACCCAGTAGGTGACATTTGCTTACTGTCAAACTCAGAAAACCGTGAACACCTGAAAAATTTCAGGAATGTTGATTGTGTACTGACCAATCACAATAAAGTTCAGGACACGCGAGCAAACCTCAAAACCACAAACTAATTACCGTTGCTGTTTGCTGTTTAGTTATCTTGCACCTTATTGGCTTATTTCTCGCAACACAATAACATTCCATAAATATTTTTGGTGTTCACGTTTTTGTGAATTTCACAGTAAACAACTCACGTTTGCTCCACTTGTGGCGGGACCTTTACCAGCAGAAATTTTCTCGATGAGCTTTCCGATGTCGTCTTTGCTCCCGTACTCTTTCTCTGCACACAATTCTAAGGCTTATTTGAACTGACTACAATTTATCTTTCTTCGGCTTTGCTGCAACAGTGAAAAACGGAAACATCAGCTGTATATTAAATTAAAACAATATCCACTAAAATATAAAGGGAAAGACCAGAATCTTTGTAGTACCTCTTGACTTCAGGTCTGTTAAAGATGATGTCCGTGTCAGTACTTGTGAATTTCTTGTCGTACAGCTTTAGATCACGAAAACGTTTGCCAAATTTCGCGTTGTCAGTAGTATATATGGCTCAACTAGGTCCTAACTAATCAGAGCGCGAGAAAGACAATAGGGCTATTGTCTTTTTGGGTCACGTGACTCATTTGCATTGAAAACGTTATCAATTTGTTCACCTGACCTCAAAAATGGACCAATCAGAAAGCAGCCAACGATTTGCCTGTTTTAACCCCAGACCCTTCGCAGTCGAGGTGACAGAGTTAGTTTGTGTGTGCGTGAAATTCAAACTGCGCCCCAGTCCCGTCGCATGGGTGTCAATACATCCAAAAAACCATTGTGTTGAATAAATCCTCGAACGGAGGCAGCTATCCTCAAAACGTATTCCCAGATCCCTCGCATGGGTAGGGTGGAGTGATGACGTCACCGGAAGTGACAAAGCAGCGCGACTGGAAGTCAATAGAAACACTCTGTATTTAGATCAAAATCATTTTTTTGTTAAATTGAATCTCGAGAATGACCTAGTTACAGTCGGGACATTTGCGACGTCCTAGTGACGTCACGCCCTTTAATTTTAAAAGAAAAAGAGAAGATATGGCGTTTGCCTTTTGGCTAAGTGGGTCGTGAGCGAAGAATGACACCATGGAATGAGATGATTGAGGCCTGTCATGGACCATGGTTTTATCAGGCTGCGATTAACATCAAATAAAGTGACTCAATAGAAAAAATGGAATAGAGTAAATTTGGTTGTCCAGAGCCAAGAAGCAAACTGAATGACATAAAGCCGACCGTTACAGCGGATGAGGCAGTGGTTTAGTATCCAATAAGTGACTATAAGGAAAAAAATAAAATGGACTTAATTACAATCGGGACATGTGCAACGTCCTAGTGACGCCTCGCCCTTGAAAAGATTCGTATGTTGACATAAAAAAGAGCCAATAAAGACCATTCCAGGCAAAAGTTAAAATGTGCTACTATCCAATGAGTGACTGTGAAACAAATTAAAAACGAAGCTAATCAAGGTCTGAAAATACGTAATAAGCTGGTCCATCCATGGTGGTTGACGACCGTGAGTTTGCCAGGGATGTGCCAGCCTTGAAAAATCATAACTCTCTCGAGTATCCAATGGGTATCTATTGAACAAAAGAGCTAAAAAGGCTCATGTTTCAGAGAGTCAAACTCCAAAAATTAGCCTCAAGGTTCCCAACAGATGGCAATTGGACTTCTTACAAACACATGAAGAATAAGGTTAATTATGAAATTAAGAATGCTAAAATGAACTATTACAATGCCTTCTTCAAAGATAATCGCAGAAACATAAAGAATACTTTGAAAGGAATTAATAGACTAATTGGACATGAAACCTAAATTTAATAAGATAACTCAGCTGGACACTGGGGATACTGTAAGTACAGATCCCATCGAAATCAGTAATATACTCAACACACATTTCTCAAAAATAGGACCTTCCTTAGCCCCTGAAATTAAAGATACATCCAGTAATTTTACTGATTATATTACCCCCGCAGAACACATTTTTAATTTGGCGAAAGTATCATGCCAGGAGGTCTTCAATTTAATTCAGAAAATACCGAGTAATAAAGCCAGTGGTCTTGATAACATCTCAGCACGTCTCCTGAAAGAAGCGTCTCCCATAGTTGCTCGCAGTCTAAAAAAATCAGTCAATTACCACTGGAATATTTCCAAATGCTTGGAAACGAGCTAGAGTTTCGCCAATATTTAAAGAAGACCTCAGGACTGATCCTAACAATTACAGACCTATCTCAGTTCTGCCTGTAGTAAGTAAATTAATTGAAAGAGTTGTTTTTAATCAATTATATGAATATTTAATTAATAATAACTTGTTAACTGAATCACAATCTGGCTTCAGACCTATGTTTTCCACTGAAACAGCTTTACTTGAGGCTACGAATGAATGGCTATGGAATATTGACAACAGTCTCTTAAATGGTGTGATATTCCTGGACTTGAAAAAAGCTTTTGATACCATGGATCATGCTATCCTTCTGGGAAAGCTTAAACGCTATGGGGTCAGTTCTCAATCTCTTAACTGGTTCCGGTCCTATCTATCTGACCGAAAGCAACAAACGTTCATTGATGGAGTTCAATCTGATTTCTGCAATATAACATGTGGTATTCCACAGGGGTCTATTTTAGGCCCTCTCTTATTCACTGTTTATATTAATGATCCCCCTTCATGTAATTTGTTTTCAAAACCCAAAATGTATGCAGATGATACTACCCTTACCACATCTGCAGAAGACCCATGTGTCCTTGAACATAAAATGATTTATGATATGAATTTAATCCAGTCATGCCTGTCAGCGAACAAATTAACTTTGAATGTTAAGAAGACTAACTACATGCTTATAGGGAGCCAATTTAAGTTATCCCAAATAAATAGTGACTTCACAGTCAAAGTCAATAATACACCCTTAGAAACAATACATAAACATAAATCCCTAGGAGTTCAAATTGATGAATCTTTGAACTGGCGCCCACACATTCGTAACCATTTCAAAGCAAATATCCGCTGGTATTGCTATCTTAAGGCGTGTAAGTCATTTTATACCATTTGATACTAGAATGAATATGTACAATGCACTGGTAATGCCATATTTTAATTACTGTGGTGCTGTATGGGGCAATATCAATAAGGGACTAGCAGACAAACTTCAAAAGCTGCAGAATAGGGCTGCTAGAATTCTCATCTTTTCTAACGTTCGCTCAAGTGTTTTGTTGGATGAGCTTGGCTGGGAAAGGCTAGAATATGTAAGACTTAAACAGTTGGCTGTGACAATGTATAAAATCCATAATAATCTTTCCCCATCGTATCTGAGGCGGATCTTTACCAACACCTCAAATGTACATTCACAACAATCTTAGAAATTCTGAGTTAAATTATTATGTCCCCAGACCCAGAACTGAGTCTGCAAAAGGGAGCCTACACTACAGAGGATCTGTTCTGTGGAACAAGATTCCCTCAGAGATTAGAAAACTGCCTAGTTTAAATGTTTTTAAAACTTCAATTCATGGGAAAGATTTTTCTAATACACCATGACCCATTGTAACTCTTATTATTCATAATGTAAGTTTTTGTATTTTTAACATTATAATCAATAGTTCCTTAGAGTATTTTAGTCTAGTTTTAAACAAGATTCCTAGGAAGACCATGTAAAATGATACGATTTCGTGTATAAATAAAGATTGATGATGATGATGATGATATTTTGGGTGTGAAAAGACGACCAAGAAAGGGTGGCGCCACCATGCAACCTCCCCCTTCTTGGTTTACAATATATCTAACTCGAAACCTATACTGTCCAAAAAGTCGCAACCCCCACAGGGTTCATAGAGCGTGGAAATATGGCGCACATGAAGCCAACATTGCCGGCAAGTTAAATACAATTCACCCGTCAGGTTGGGGCCTCGAAACACATTGTTCCTGAGGAAATGGTGAATGCCTGAAAAAGGGGAGGGAGGGAAATGGTCCGTGGCACGAAACGACAATCTGAGGAAAAAGGAAACATGTTTAAGATCGTTCATAGCCCATGTCATGTAACATATCACACCAGCAACAAGAAGGCGTTACATGCGTGACATGGCGAATGTTCAAATAACATAGCTGGCAGATCAATTTTAGTGTTTGTGGGAAAGGTACAAGGACCTCCGAACCATAGTACCATTACACCATGGAACCATAACACCATTCAATCGTGGTTCCATGAACCCTGTGGGTGCGGAGAATCGAATGCGTGCCTAAAGAGAATTACAAAGGCGAATTACACATTGCACAGTACTGAGGTGAAGTCTATATTGTATAGGTTTGATCCATCCGCCATATTTTTTTTAATTTGAGATGGAACCCTAAAAAGAGGTGGAGAGTCGAATCAGCGTGGGAAAGCTGGTATGATAGAGTCCAATGTGCAAGGGTCTGATCCATTGCGTGTGATGACGTAAGAAGCAGTTAGTGCCTAAAAAGAATTCAAAATAGCTAAATCAGGGTCAGGATTGGAACCGTTGGCCCTGAGAAAGGAATTGATCCGATACGTTATGCGCAAGGGCCAATCGTCCCAATGCTGTTGCCTCTGGTCGGCACGGCGAACGTAAGAGACGACTTCATCCTCTGTCAACGAACAGTCACGATGGAAAATCAAGTCATCGAGCGTAAACCCATCCATCATCCGCTCGCAATGATTGCAGACGGATCCATGCGTGGGGCGAGCAATCCACTGATATATATGGCAAACAGGTTTCTCCTCCAGGGTGGTCAATGAAACTAAGAAAAAAATCGACACGAACATTTTGGGACCCAAAAACGTGCCGCCCAATTTAATCGACAACGTCGACGACAAACACAAAGGTGGGTGGGCCAAAGGACTTGCCTACGAAAGCCCAGATCGGGGAAAACCGCTGCGAACCAAGTAAAAAGGTATAAGAGAAGGGACCCATCCCTGTCAATGAAAAAAGCGACATGACTTACCGGCCATTTTGCGGCGATGCACCTCGTGATCGAGCGTTCGGGCGATGGGGTGATCCCAGGGGAGTTGTTTGGCCAAACGGGTCAGTTCATCGGTGCTGCTCCGCCGGAACAGGGCACTCACACATGGCTTTCTCAGTGGAAGGTGCCAGACCGCTCGTAATAGGTCAAACAAAACCGTGCGGGGCACAGCGTACAGCACGAGAGCTTCGAGAGAGTTCACCATCTTGAATAGCTAGACTAGACAGTGCGGAATGAGCCAAAGAGCAGGAGCGCAACGTGTTTTAGAGAGTCCTCCCAGGGATCTGAGGAGAGGCATCACGTGGGGATCACGTGGGGATGACGTGGACGAAAGGAAACTATAGGGGGTACCCCCCATGGGTACACTTTTTAGCCGATCTCGTGATGATCGTGTGATGTTTTTTTCACCAATCCTGTCCGTGAACATGATCTCGTGATGATCGTGTGATGATGATGTCACCCCATCACGTGAGGCCGGCTACAAAAAGGAGTGACTCATTGCCTCACATTCATTGCTTGCGCGTCAACATGAAATACAAAGGGCTGGTCGATCCCAAGGACAAGCCGTTTGGCAGTGTGCTCCCCTTCCAGGTACAAGTGGAAATCATGTTCTGGGTGGAATGCTTTTATACGATGGACAAGAGGAAGAAGTTGCTACGGGAATTCAAAGGGCTGCCCAAATGCGACGTCACAGGCCTCCCACAACACCTCGGCGAGGATCAATGGAGGAACCAAGTGGTGATTCGCCTGCATACGCCCAGGACAACCCACTGTCACCACTGCCACCGTGACATGTTTTTTGTTCATAGCTGAACAATACACTTAGATCGTTTTTTATTTTTACAGATTGGTATGATGGTGGAAATTGCTCGTCAGCCCCCTAACCTGGACAACTTTATGAACGAGGGCATTGCGTTTGTCATTGACCGGTTCGGCATAGAATACCCAGTTGTCCCATTGGTCAGTGCCCGGTCATGATTGGAAGGGGGAAACCTTCCTATAATACCGTGGACAAGGTCAAGGGACGAGTAGACAGAGTGATGAAGGTCATGGAAGCCATGGGACACGTTGTTGTGGATGTACATTGAAATTTTTTATTAAACTTGTTACATGTGTATAATAGTCTCTTGTTTTGTTTATGAGCGTTGAAATAAAGTTTCCAAGGTGGGATAGACCGCCTTGTCTTCTTCTCGGGTGCCTACAATGGCGGTTTTGTCCTGTAAGGTGGGAAGGGGTATCTGTTCCTCAGTCATGCTGTCACAGGGTTGATATTGTTGTAGGGTGGGATTCCACCAATACCACTGTTCCATATCCAAATCAAACACATACAGGGGTTTCAATAAGAGTTGAGCCATGGCCACACTCCATCCCGTACCGCCCAACACACGCTTGCGTAGTTCGTCAAAATACCCCAAAGCCAGCACTAAGGAAGCAGGCTTGATCACGTGATAATTACGTTGTAAATACCGGAGGGTTATGGGATGGGTGACATGTCGACCTAACTGAAATGCGGCCCGTGTGACCATGGGCATGGCAGCGTCCAAGTCGGGCTGGGTTAAGGGCGCGAGGGACTTGGCTCGGGGGTAACAGGGTGGGATGAATACCACACACAAATGACCATACTTGTGACATATATGTTCCACATGCGTATCCACGCCTTTAGCACCTCCCGTGTAAATAGTTAGCGGCATTGTCTGTAAAGTGGAAAAGAAGTCTGCATTAATGATGGCTGTTTTTGGACAAGGGATTCCAAGCCCACATAGTGTGCGGTTCATCATCGGCATACAGCAGGGGTATCTGCCATTCCCGATAGCTGACAGTTTGCTCAAAGATACATCGGACGCCGCGGCATTTACTGCAATTATCGGGGATCCAATCCAAACCTTTGCCTTCGCGTCGTCGTCGATTGCATAACATATCATCCAAGAGCCAATAACACCGTTTTTGCAGAAGCAACCGTTGGGCGTTGACTTGGGAGAGGGTCGGTAACACGCTGGAACGTCGACGCAACCAGCCACTCATTTGACAGGCTCGTACGCGAGCGCAACTATCGTGCCAGATCCCGCTACCGCGTTCCCCGTGGCTATGATCCATGCACCAATTACGACCATCACATTGACGGTGGCAATGGGAAGACTGGATAACCCCCCGCATCCCAGTCCTTCCAACACGAAGATCGGGTAAGAGAACCGTGGCTCTTGGAACATTCGATGGAGACCATTGAGGGTGAAGACACCCAACCGCCATCGTTCGGGGGTGAGATATTGTTGACACCAGTGGGTGACATCGTCCCTTAACTGATGGTAAGGATGAAATCATGTCGGTTGTGATCCGACAAAAACGGTTCAAAAGGTAAACCATGCACTGTCTTAGTCTGACCATCCACTCGGGTCTTGGCGTCTTCGGATAATAGGTCGTACGTCAGTCCAAGGGGTAACGTGTATTTGAACAGCACGTGATGATGTCCCGTCTAATAACAAAACGCTACTTCTCGAACAATATACTCATCTCGGGAGATAGCGAACCCCTGACTGTACACCAAGAGACTTACTTTGCGTAAAGACATGATCACTTACCGTAAAACAGAAAGGACAACAACTGATCAGAAAAGTCAGGAAACCCACCGTTTTATAACAAATGGAGTGGGCCAGGATTGGTCGAAAACAACACCACACGATCATCATGAGACGCATGGAGTGGTGCGGGATTTGTGGAAAAACCATCACACCATGATCACGAGATGAGGGTTGATGGACAGGTCATGGGTTATATAAGATAGGAAAGGATTCGAGGTGAGATTCACTCGGCAGAGTGAGTAGTCATGGAGCGTCAAGCCACCTAACCAGTCGCTGTACCCACTGGACGCAAACGACGTCGAGTTTGCGACAGGAAAAAAAAACGAGGAACAAAAAGCCAAAGACCTAGACACCCAAGCTATACAACCACCCACCAGTAAACTAGTGATCGCCCCGAGCTGAAGAACCAGCACCACCTCAAACCGTGAACGAGTTGATGGATTATACCCTGAAAGACTACCAAGAAGAATGTGTGGAGGAAGGGACGTTTCCATCGCATCCTGCCACTGAAGTGGGGGAATGGGAAGACCAGGACCTAGACCAGATGGAGGTGAACCTGAACGACCTCTTGTACCAAGCCTGCCCTTTTCATTCCCATCAATTCATCCATTGTGTCAACCCTCAGACCGAATTTGGCCAGTTAAGGTACAAGTGTCCCCAAGAAGGGTCTCCCGTGTATTTGAAGACACCCGTAATGAGAACATTATATCTGAGTGGAAACCTCCCAAGAGCGGTATACCACAAGGCACCAAGTTAGGAGTCATTTTGTTTACAATCATGACAAATAATTTATTGCGCTCATGGAACCTTAAAATAAAGTTTGTTGATGATACCACAGCCCTTGAAATAATCCCTAGGAAGAGTGCGAGTCTACTCAATTTTCTTGCAAATGATATCTATGCTTTTTCTGAAGATCACAGAATGAAATCGAACCCTACTAAATGCAAGGAGATGCTAATTAATGTTACGAGTAATCATAATTTTATTGTGAATCCTATTGTAATTGGTAGTGACACAATTGAGAGAGTGATGACATAAAAGTTACTAGGTGTTTCCGTAAGTAATGACCTGAAATGGATCCATCATGTAGAGGTTATAGTACAAAAGGGAAAGAGGAGGCTTTACTCTTTAAGGTCCTTAAGCAATGTAGTGCACCTCCAGCTTCACTGGCTAAGGTTTATACAACCATTGTTCGTCCTGTTGTAGAATATGCTGCCCCTGTCTGGCAAAATATACCAGATTTTCTATCTTATAAGATTGAGAGCAATCAGAAAAGGGCTATGGGCAACATTTTTCCTTTAATGAATTACAACGAGGTATTAAATGCCCTTAATTTAACAACTCTAAGTGACAGACACACCCATCTATGTCAGGTTTATATTGATAGACTCCGGAATGAGAATCACCACTTGCATTTTATGCTCCCCAAACAGGAGGAGGTTGTACATAATTATAATCTTACATCTGGCATTAGCCGCTCCACGCTTCCTACCTGTAGGACCAAGCGCACGCAAGAGTTTGTCACGCATAAGTATACCTAGTGGCTTGTACAATTATATTTTCTAGTATTTATTGGATTTATTGTGTTATATTTTAGTATTATATGTTTTGTAAATAGCTCTGTAACTCAGCCATTCTGTATATTGCTGCAATGAGTCTTATTATCATTTTGGACAAATTTGAAAGAAGACACCCATCCCCAAGTGCGACCCCAATTGCAACGAGGGTTGCTGAAGTGCAAATGCGGGCTTACTCCCAAGATGAAATTGAGTCGCACCACCAAGAATTGCAACAAAGTTTTTTGAGCTGTGGAAGCTTTCTCCAAGGGCAAGAACCCTGTGGCTATTTCCAATGGCTCCATGGCCCGCTGTGGCGTCTCCGAGAGCACGCACAACCGTCTCTGAGACGATGGGTTAAAGAAATACCCCATGGAATGTACCCTATTACAATGATCTAGTCCCCCTGCTGAAAAAACACTGTCTGGAGACTGGAGAGGACCACACCGATGGACCTATACCCCAGCAGTGGCTCTATGGGAAGGCACCGTCTTTCATGTCCCAGCAACACTTGGCAGAAGCCCGGCGAAAGCAGAGGGAGAAACAGTGGTTGAATCAGTTTGAGGAAGTGACGGAAGCCCAGAGAAGGGAGAGTGAGAGGAGGCGCCATTTGCATAAAAACTTTGGTAGCATGACCTTGTTTTGAAAAAACCCAGGTAGGTGTGAAAAAACTATTAAAGAAAAAGAATTGAAACGATCTTGTGTCAGTGTCTTCATGTCGTTGCTACGCGCTTACGAAGATCCCCATGAACCCGGAGCCTTGGGTTGGGTCGAGCCCTTTGCCAAAGCCCAAAGACAAACCCCGCAGCGCAACCGATTCTCCAATCGGTGCTCAGTTATACGCTCCACAAACCCAGACGGATGCGTTTCCCAACCACCCCCACTTTGGTCTTTGACCGAGACGAACAATGGCAAATGGATTTGGTGGACATGCAAAAACTCAGTCGATGAGATAAGGGCCACAAATATTTGTTGACCGTGATCTATGTCCTGTCCAAGTATGCCTGGGCCGTCCCCATCAAACCCAAAAGCAGCCAGGACATGATCCGAGGATTGGAACGCATTTACCAACAAGCCTCGCCGCGGCGGCCACTCCGTGTGCAGACGGATCAAAGCAAAGAATTTTATAATAGAGCGGTGCAAGCGTGGTTCAAGAAACAGGGGTCGCATCATTTTTCCACGTTTGGGGATAGCAAGGCCTCCGTGGTGGAACGATGGCATCGCACCTTGAAACAACGATGTATCGCTACTTTACCGCCCACAATACGTTACGGTACGTGGATGTGTTACAGCCGTTGATCCATACGTACAATCACGCCTATCATCGGAGTATTACGATGACCCTGCATCAAAGTCACACCCAAAACCGTGCACGAGGTCTGGGACAAACTGTACGGTCATCGTTTGGACCAAAAGACCCCACCCCCGAATGTCAAGTGGGCGATCGCGCGCGCCTCAACATTGTCCCTTCAAAAAAGGCTATTTATCGGGATGGACGGAAGAAGTGTTTGTGGTCACGCACGTACAACGTCATCCCGTGGTCACCTATCGACTCAGTGAATGGGACGGCACGCCTATAAAAGGCACGTTCTATGAACCCGATGTACAAAAAGTGCAAGTATCGGACGACTCGTTATTTCGGGTAGAAAAAGTCTTGAAACGCAAAGGACTCAACGTGTTGGTACGGTGGAAAGGGTGGCCGTCCAAGTACGATAGTTGGATTCCAGCGCAACCCAGGCATGGTACGAATAAAAATAACGCCCTGTAAAAAATGGCCACGTAAAAAACGGGTAACGTGGTTGGACCAGATCCTCGCCGAAGCCAGCCGACCGCGGGCAAGTTACACGCCACCCCAGCTGGATGAAGCGGGTATCGTGAAGTTTATCAACAAGAAAGCCACGAAACAAAGACGAGCTAAAGTCAACAGGATGGCGGGGGTCGCCTTTGGTCAAAAGGCCCTCCGTCCTTACACGGCTGCCCAAATGAAACACGCCGACGCGCCAGTCGTCATCCGCCAATGCGAAAGAAAAAACCCGCCAAACAAAAAACGTGCCTGACCCTGATGGAGCTGGCACGGGCCTTTCCCAACATTGTGCTGCAAGTGTGTTTTCATCCCAAACAATCGACCTTCAACTCGTTAGTGGGACGGGACCCTCGCAGCAAACAGAAAGTGGACCAGTGGCTATAAAAAAGGACCACGCACCCTCCGACGAGCATCCTCATCATAAGCAGCATCCAACGCTTAACGCTCATCAACGATCCGACCGACGAGTTTCCCAAAAACGCCAACAACAGTTTCAAGGTGCGACTGCCCGAACGTCTCACCTTACTAGCCGATCACTGGTATGCCACATTGATGTCCCTGACCGTACTGGATCAAGGACAGAGCAATGGCGTCATCGCGACGGATCCTCATACCATTGTCATTCAATTTACCATGACGTTCTTGACTCGAAAATATATCAACGGGGCGTATCGACCGGTCAGTTTCAAGACCGAGGAGTACCATGGGAAATTGGAAGAGATTATGAGTGCCAAACAACCTGTCACGTCGGGCAACCTGTTTTGGAAACGAGTGATGCAAGAAGTGCACAACAAAAGCATGCAGCAACTCATGTACGAACAAAAGTACGCCTGGACGCATGAACGGGATGAACGACCCCATGTCACTGTGAAAAAGAACTGGATGCCCACCATGACCTAGAAAGAAGATGCCTTTTAGTTGCATGCTGTCCCTGAAAGAGAGTAGCTGAACTTCAGCCATACCAAGGCCATGACCACGTTTGCCATCGATCTGGCTGTGGCTGAAAAGTTTGGGTTGATCGAACCACCCCAAAGAAGGCAGGGCTCTGTGGTGGGTCCCCAAGGAGTGAATGGGTACAAGTTGGGACCCAATCTGCAGTTCGCCTACCCCTCTGTGACCTACGATAACCAAACAACCCCCACCGATTCATCGAATCGAAGGGACATGAGCTGGAATGGAGAGCATTCTTCGGGAATACAACCCACCGATGTGACCAGGGAGGTGACGGATCAAGTATTTTAAGTGTGAAATAACCAACTTCATCTGTCCAGAATGGTGGAATGGCAGTTTAACAATCTCAACGCCTCCTTTGAAAAATTGGTGGTAGCGAGTAAACGCACCGTGATGGTGTATTTGGATGTGGTGGAATCCACCGTTGTAGCGAGTGGCAAATTTTCCATGTTGCGCGAAGTGCAGTTATTGAGAACAGGGGATTGTGAAAGTACCATGGAACCCCTACATCACCAATGGATTAAAGTCAGAGGGAATCAACTGGAAATCATTGAAGTGGAGATTGCCACACTCCACGGACACCTGGCCATCTTACCGCCTGGGAAAGGCATCGTGACCATTGGACTCAAACAGCTATAAAAAACCACCACGCATCCCTGAGTCGAGAACACAAACGAAGCAGAGATGCGAGGAGGGAGTTTAACACACTACCACACGCACCCGTGGTCACGACCTAAGAGAGAAAAGGCTTGACCGAAGAGTTGATCAAACTAGCCGGTCCCCTGATCGTGCAGCAAGCGCAAGCGGGACTCCAAGATATCCAACGAGGACTGAGTTTGGCCGACACCTGGTCCAATCGAGGCGAGCAACTCACACGCGGCTTGAAACGCAAAGTTTCCGCCCTGGCCTGGACGGTCGGAAAAAACGCACTGCGAAAAACACCTATAAAAGAACCACCCAACGCGTACGGGATATCTTTGGACTATAAAAGCATGGTACGCATTGGAGGATTTCTCAAAACGCAAAATCGCATTCGACGGCACCGGGCCCGAGGACGGTTCATCTCGCCGTATCAAATTGGTGGGACTATCTTTGGCAAGGCCACCATGGCGCGCTATCCCTTGATGAACACATCCTCCCGATTATTGGACCCCCACTCCATGATCATGAAACACTTGAAACAACGCCGAAGGATGAAAGAGAGCACCAGCTTTGGCAAGTCAGAGCGAATCCGTTATCCGCGGATGTACCCGTCTGCTTCCCGGGTGAACCCCGAAAAATGGTTGATGACCATGGCCCGACGCCGAAACGCTATAAAAAGGAAACGCTGTTAAACACGGCTGCATTCAGACACCAGCATCATGTCGCTCAATTTGCATGAGAAGACACAAGTGGTTTGTACTGTAAGTATCAAGCCCGCTGGGCTAGTCTCTTTTGGGTGTGATAATCCGGTAGTTAATCTCATTTAATATGTCATAGGCCGACTGGCTCAAGTTATCAACACTCTCGATTTAGCATCAAGATAATATTACTATGTCAATTTTCGAATGTCATGTTCTTTTCTTTGCAGTTTCGTATTTCAAACGCGCGTGATTCAGTAGCTGTAGAATGGCACGTACCGAGGAAGGGTTTCTCGCCCTTCACTCGGGTCATCAGCCCCGAATTAAGTCCACAATTGAATTGGTACATTCTTTGTTCGAAAGTTTGTGGATCAATGCCGACACAATATTTTAAGCGGTCGCCTGTTGTCGCCAGTTTTCCAGGCGATTTTCAAAGAATCGACAATGCCCACATTCGGCTGCAAGATGGCCGCCATTACTCTAACAAGAAGTCTTCAAATGCAACGGAAATTGTCTGTTCCTCGTTTGGGTTGATAACCACTTTGCTTTGCCGTTCTTCTTCGGAAAACTCTGAGTTCATTTCACAGCTGAGAGATTTGCTGAACATAGTAGATCTCAGTAACATTTCTGTTGACGAAGAAAACGAAAGGGAAGCAAACAAACGACCACGTGCTTCACGGCGCTTGCCAACGACCCCAACGAACAAGACGTCGTCATCTGTGGCCATGACACCCCCAAACAGTGGAAACTTGCAAAGAGCTGAAAACAAGAATGTTTCCCCAAATCTAAAAGAAATCAGCGAAAAGGAAGATTTGGATACTCCAGAAAAGGAGGCAGGTACAAAAGTCGAACCGGATCAACTCGGACCGCCAGTCCGGGTCGGATCAACTCGGATCGACTCGGACCAACTCGGATCGAATAAAAAAATAAAAATAAAATAAAACTGGACTCGGATCAACTCGGATCATAAAAAAAAATAACTCGCATTATAAAAAGAAAAATAAAATCAGTCGGTATCTCTCAACTTTCACCCACTATTTTGTTTTTTTTCTCACCAACTCGTGGTTGCGTAAATTAATTTTATTTTTATTTTTGTTAATTTTAATGATACACTAGTGAGCAGCACACATACACTTCCAGTGAACATTTCCAACTTGGAAGGAGGAGAAACCATGCTCGCCCGGGACAAAGAAACTTTTCGTACCCGAGGCGAGAATTGAACTCACGACCCTCCGAATACTACATGAAAATCGGACGTTCCAACCACTGAACCGGAGGGTCGCGAGTTCGATTCTTGCCGTGGGCATGGAAATTTCCTTTGTCCTGGGCGAGCATGGTTTCTCCTCCTTCCAAGTTGAAATTGTTCACTGGAAATGTATGTGTGCTGCTCACTAGTGCATCATTAAAATTAAGTTTCAGAAGTCCTGCAGAAAAAAAAAACAAACAAACAGGAACAAACAAACAAACACTCTTCGGTAACTATCTAAATGCGATCAACAGACAAGGCTTTTGATGATTTTCTCATAAATAATTCAGTATTCTGATAAATAAGAAAATATATACATTCTAGGCGACTGAAACTATCATTTCTTTACTGTCCAACCATAACCACGAGCTTACAACATGATCCGAGAGGAACCTGCACTAGTAAAACAAAATGGCGCCTGAAAGCCACGGAGAAAAAAAGGATGATCTGGCCTTTTTTAACCCTCCAAATGGGTTAAACTTTCAGTTTTGCTGATTTAATTTAATTTTTTCGATTGCTCCGAGTTGATCCGAGTCCAATTTTATTTTATTTTTATTTTTTCATTCGATCCGAGTTGGTCCGAGTCGATCCGAGTTGATCCGACCCGGACTGGCGGTCCGAGTTGATCCGGTCCGACTTTTGTATCTGCCTCAGAAAAGGTGCTGTTGATGAAGTAGCGAACCAGTCGCGTCATCAAGGACGTGCATGACGTGTGCCACAGAAACAGGGAAAGTTTGACGATGGTACTTTCAAATATGTGCGCATTTGGCGACCCAGAAGCAAAGGCCATTGTCAATGAAATTGTCGAAAAGGTGGCTGTAAAAAGGGGAGTGTGGACGAACTAGTTGGCGATGATACAATGACAAAGTACGTGGAATGCTTGAGAGTTCCTGATTGGAAGGTTGTCCTTTTCCAGGCGATGGCGAGAGTTTCTGCGAAAACGTAGCAATCCGTGATGGCTGTGTATAAAAGTGGGACGGGGACAAGGGGACAGGGACATTGGGACGCGTGTGTGGGGACTTGGGACTTGGGGACGCGTGGGGAGGGACGTGGGGACATCAAGCATGGGACGCGGGGACGTATGGGACGGGGACGGGGACGCGGGGACGTCAAATATAGGGACCCGGGGGACGTGAGGACGTTAATGTTTATTGTTTAAGTCGAAGGTAAATGCGATACCTCTTTCTTCACAACCCACCCTACCCTCCTTATGGTCCCCGTATTCCAGCAAGGAGACTTGGACAGCGGTCTCACTTTATTCAACGCGGTAGGTACGTGGTGTAAGCATCATATAGTGGTTCCCCGTAAGTTACTAGAAGCAGTCTACATAATCCTACATAGCCCTACATAGCCATACACAGCCCTACATAACCATACACAGCCATACATAGCCATACACAGCCATACACAGCCCTACACAGCCCTACATAGCCCTACAGAGCCCTACATAGCCCTACATAGCCCTACACAGCCCTACACAGCCCTACACAGCCCTACACAGCCCTACATAGCCCAACATAGCCCTACATAGCCATACATAGCCCTACACAGCCCTACATAGCCCTACACAGCCATACATAGCCCTACATAACCCTACATAGCCCTACATAGCCCTACATAGCCATACATAGCCCTACATAGCCCTACATAACCATACATAGCCCTACATAACCATACATAGCCCTACATAGCCCTACATAACCACACATACCCCTACATAGCCCTACATAACCATACATAGCCATACATAGCCCTACATAACACTACATAGCCCTACATAGCCCTACATAGCCCTACACAGCCCTACACAGCCCTACATAGCCATACACAGCCATACATAGCCCTACATAGCCCTACATAGCCCTACATAGCCATACATAGCCCTACATAGCCCTACATAGCCATACATAGCCCTACATAGCCCTACATAGCCATACATAGCCCTACATAGCCCTACATAACCATAAATAGCCCTACATAACCACACATAGCCCTACATAGCCCTACATAACCATAGATAGCCCTACATAGCCATACACAGCCCTACATAGCCCTACATAGCCCTACATAGCCCTACATAGCCCTAGATAGCCCTACATAGCCCTACATAGCCCTACGCAGCCCTACACAGCCCTACATAGCCATACACAGCCATACATAGCCCTACATAGCCATACACAGCCATACATAGCCCTACATAGCCCTACATAGCCCTACATAGCCCTACATAGCCCTATATAGCCCTACATAACCATACATAGCCCTACATAGCCATACATAGCCTACATAGCCCTACATAGCCCTACATAGCCCTACATAGCCCTACATAGCCCTACACAACCCTACACAGCCCTACATAGCCATACACAGCCATACATAGCCCTACATAACCATACATAGCCCTACATAGCCATACATAGCCATACATAGCCATACACAGCCCTACATAGCCATACATAGCCCTACATAGCCCTACATAGCCCTACATAGCCCTACATAGCCATACACAGCCCTACACAGCCCTACATAGCCATACACAGCCCTACACAGCCATACACAGCCCTACACAGCCATACATAGCCCTACATAGCCATACATAGCCCTACATAACCATACACAGCCCTACATAGCCCTACACAGCCATACATAGCCATACACAGCCATACACAGCCCTACATAACCATACATAGCCATACATAGCCATACATAACCATACATAGCCCTACATAGCCCTACATAGCCCTACATAGCCATACATAGCTATACATAGCCCTACACAGCCCTACACAGCCCTACATAGCCATACACAGCCATACATAGCCCTACATAACCATACATAGCCCTACATAGCCATACATAGCCATACATAGCCATACATAGCCATACATAGCCCTACATAGCCCTACATAGCCCTACATAGCCCTACACAGCACTACATAGCCCTACATAGCCCTACATAGCCATACACAGCCCTACACAGCCATACATAGCCCTACATAGCCCTACATAGCCCTACATAGCCCTACATAGCACTACATAGCCCTACATAGCCCTACATATCCATACATAGCCATACATAGCCCTACATAGCCATACACAGCCCTACACAGCCATACATAGCCATACATAACCATACATAGCCCTACATAGCCCTACATAGCCCTACATAGCCCTACATAGCCCTACATAGCCCTACATAGCCCTACACAGCCCTACACAGCCCTGCATAGCCATACACAGCCCTACACAGCTATACACAGCCCTACACAACCATACATAGCCCTACATAGCCATACATAGCCCTACATACCCATACACAGCCCTACATAGCCCTACATAGCCCTACATAGCCCTACATAGCCATACATAGCCCTACATAGCCCTACATAGCCCTACATAGCCCTACATAGCCCTACATAGCCCTACATAGCCATACATAGCCATACATAGCC
Source organism: Porites cylindrica (assembly GCA_964035525.1). NCBI lineage: Eukaryota > Metazoa > Cnidaria > Anthozoa > Scleractinia > Poritidae > Porites > Porites cylindrica. The sequence goes on from OZ037776.1 coordinate 803,584, forward strand.
CTACATAGCCATACATAACCATACATAGCCCTACATAGCCCTACATAGCCCCACATAGCCCTATATACCCCTACATAGCCCTACATAGCCCTACATAGCCATAGATAGCCATACATAGCCATACATAGCCCTACACAGCCCTACATAGCCATACACAGCCCTACACAGCCATACACAGCCCTACACAGCCATACATAGCCCTACATAGCCATACATAGCCCTACATAACCATACACAGCCCTACATAGCCCTACATAGCCATACATAACCCTACATAGCCCTACACAGCCATACATAGCCCTACATAGCCCTACATAACCCTACATAGCCCTACATAGCCCTACACAGCCCTACACAGCCCTACATAGCCATACACAGCCCTACACAGCCATACACAGCCCTACACAGCCATACATAGCCATACATAGCCCTACATAACCATACACAGCCCTACATAGCCCTACACAGCCATACATAGCCATACACAGCCATACACAGCCCTACATAATCATACATAGCCATACATAGCCATACATAACCATACATAGCCCTACATAGCCCTACATAGCCCTACATAGCCCTACATAGCCATACATAGCCATACATAGCCCTACATAGCCATACATAGCCATACATAGCCCTACATAGCCATACATAGCCATACATAGCCCTACATAGCCCTACATAGCCCTACATAGCCCTACATAGCCATACATAGTCCTACATAGCCCTACATAGCCATACATAGCCCTACATAGCCCTACATAGCCCTACATAGCCCTACATAGCCCTACATAGCCCTACATAGCCATACATAGCCCTACATAGCCCTACATAGCCCTACATAGCCATACATAGCCCTACATAGCCCTACATAGCCATACATAGCCCTACATAGCCATACATAGCCATACATAGCCCTACACAGCCATACACAGATATACACAGGCCTACATAGCCATACATAGCCATACATAGCCCTACACAGCCATACATAGCCATACACAGCCATACACAGCCATACACAGCCATACATAGCCCTACATAGCCCTACATAGCCATACATAGCCCTACACAGCCATACACAGCCGTACACAGCCATACACAGCCATACATAGCCCTACACAGCCATACATAGCCATACACAGCCATACACAGCCATACATAGCCCTACATAGCCCTACACAGCCATACACAGCCATACACAGCCCTACATAGCTATACATAGCCATACATAGCCCTACACAGCCATACATAGCCGTACATAGCCATACATAGCCCTACATAGCCATACACAGCCATACACAGCCCTACATAGCCCTAAACAGCCCTACATAGCCATACACAGCCCTACATAGCCCTACATAGCCATACATAGCCATAGACAGCCATACACAGCCATACATAGCCCTACATAGCCTACACAGACCTACATAACCATAACTAGTTACACGTGCACAACAGTTCGTGGACAAGACTTTGCGACTGGTTGGAATTTATCTTTTAATCAGTGCCGTACAAACAGTGTTGTGTTTTTTCTCAGGAAAGTTATTTTATGAAAGCAATGGAAAGCTTATTTCCTGTGTTTGCATAGCCTGATATAAACACTCGAGGCGTTGGGAGAATTATCGACAGTTATACAAACCCGAGACGAATCGTCGCGGGTTTGAATAACTGTCTCGTTTTCTCCCAACCCCTCTTGTGTTTATATGGAACTATGCCAACAGAAAACGTTTTCTGTTGCTTAAATATAGCTATACATAGACATACATAGCCATACATATGCCATTGTCTTGATTTTCAAAGCTGGCGCTTTTCGCTAATAGTGGGCTGTAACATCTAACCTAGTAGTAGCGCAACCAATCAGAACGCAGCATGAGACCACTAGTTGCATTTTACAAATAGCCCTATAATCCCCTCACAACCCTACATAACCCTACATAGCTCTACGTAGCGTTACATAGCTCTACAGAACCCTACATATTACTACACAACCCTACATAGCCGAACAGAACTCTATGCAATCCCACATAGCCCTGTATACCCGGACACAGGGCTACATAGTCCTAAACAGCCCTGCGTTATCATAAGAGACTACATTGCGAGGCTTCAAAACCAAGAACACCAAATTTAGAAAAAATTACCAGAAACCCTCAGATTTAAGTAAGAATTAAAATATTTTATTGGGATTATGGGCTATTATTTAACTCTGACAAGTACCTTACAACTCGTTTTTGACCTTGGTTTTTTTTTACTTCTTTTATCTAATAGTTCTTTTTCCAAACGTTTAAAATTATATGTTCTCTTATGTCATAGTAAAAGTAATAACAATTTCATAAGGAAAATACAAAGACCTGCGGTTTGTACAGTCCTGAAACCACAAACAGAGTTTACCTGCTCAGGAGCTAGTTAAGCTTGAACGTATTTATAACTGATTTGGTGGAAGTTTTGGCACTTTAACATACCTATTGTCTGTGCAGCCCTAAACAGCTGCACTCATCAACTCATTTACAGCCAAACAGCCAAGTGCAATCTTTTATTATCATACACGGCCCTGGAAACTTGGACACATTGGTCGGTTATTTAAACGAAGTCCAACTTTGGCAGCGGTTTAGGAGATCTTTGGACCTACCAAATCTCTAGTGGATTCTTTAAAGACAAATGTTTTTCTTGTCCACGTTATATGCGCTACTGAGACTGTCACAATAAAGGGTGTTTACATAAAAGCGTTCACCAAACGAAAAATGGCATAAAACGCATTTTCTTAAAACTCTACCTAAACGCCGTTTAAATAACTGGCCCACTGTTTTACATATGGCCACACATAGCGCTGTGTCAATGTATCAATAGGCCAATTTCAAAAATACAACCATACTCTTTGTTTTCCCTCCAAAAAATGCACATGCCTGGTACTACTTTCTTGAGAGAGCAAGAATCACCCCCAAGAAAAGCTGAAAGCAATACTTATTCAAACTTTTGCAGAGAAAACAAGGAGTATTAAAAAGGCCTATCGAAAAAGGCCCATATTCAATTATACGCTCTAGGTGCTTATTCGAGGTGGGTGCTTGTTTGAGTCTGGACATTAATTAAAATTTTCTCATTTTCAGCAAGTAGTAAGTTAATTTACGAACAAAACAGTAAATAATACCAAAATTTGTGCGAGGACAGAATTTTAGTTTAAATTTGAAAAAAAAATACCTAAGAACTAGGCCTTGGGGGACACCCAGTCAATTTCTATCTCCATCTCATTGTCAGCAGGATCAATAAGTGATCTCTCTGGTTTGTCGTGTCCCTGTCTCACAGTATAATGCCCACAAACAATGTGTTTTTTTTTTTACAAGTGGACAAGAAGTTTTAGACGAGAAACAGTTGTGGCAGTAAATATATACCAACCGATATCTATTCTTGTCCAAGTACATGTTACATTTCTGTCTCGCTGTATTGAAAGCTTTACGTTGAATAAACAAAAACTGTTATTTATATGGTTACATATCAAATGACTTTGTCCTTTGTTCATATTTATTATTTTGTAGCATTCACACAAGTGAATTATGGGATGACTCAGCTGTTAGACTACAGTCTATTACTTATTGCCTTTATCACTCCTTATTGTTCATCAGGTCATCCAAAAGATTATGTCTTCCCTTCAAATAAGAGAGTTTACCGGTGATCTGCACTGAACGTTTTGCTATGATGTCCAACTCCATTTGCGCAACTTGGCTAGACCCAGCAACAAAATTGTACAATGTTACAATATTATGGGACACACCATGCAAGTCTGAGATTTCTAGAACTTCATAAACAACAAGCAACAACAGTGTTTCCAGATCATTCCAGCGACCTGCTGTGACATCAAATCCCTGGGAAATCAGGTATTTTGTGCCACCTTTCCTGTTGTATGGGTCAGGATTAGATCTTTTCCTCTTTTTGGGAATATTGGTTGGGCCAGCTGAAACAACATTCCTCTTGCTTGTTTCATTATGTGGGTTGCTACAGTCTAAGCACTGGCAATCTCTGCTGCAACTTATCCCTGATTTTAAGCAGGGACATTTTGATTTCCTTTCTCCAGGACAATCACAACAAGAGGGTCTGTTGCTTTCACCTTTTTTCCTTCCTCTTCCACATCGACAGCGTTCATGTAATGACAATGGAGTCACCTTGGCCTTTGAATTAAGAGGGTTACAACAGTTGTAACACTGGCAAAATCTCGAGCACATACTACCACAAGAGAGGCAGGAACATTGTTGGGATGAATTAGCAGCTGTGCAGGATTGGAAATTTGCTTGATTCTTCATTTTTTTTTACCACATTGACAATACTTTTTCTTCTCACCACTTACAACAGATGGGACAATATCTGTTGGAGTGAAAAAAATTGATAATACAAACTGAAAACTTTCTTTGCCAAGCAGAAACTAGCTATACAAAGTACTCATGCGCAGCAAACTATACATAATAACAGTATTATTATTACTGGCATCAAACTATTTTTGCTGCCATCTTGGCTCCCCAAATTAGGTGCTAACACTACATTTTTTCATTTGTCTCAACTTCATTAGCATACGTTACCGTACCTGTCCCAAAAAATAAAAGAAAAATAAACGTTACCTTATATACAAAATGAACTACAACATAGACACTCTTTTTTTCCCAATAATGTCTTAAAAGCACCTTACTTAGCCCCCCCACCCCCCCCCCAAAAAATTGCATAACCCTTGTTCTTCATTTCTTCTGGGTATTGCAGCCGTCCCAACAGAAATTTAAAACAGTCAGTGCTTAATATGAAAAATTTTGGAGGCAAATAATATTGAAAATGTGGAAGTGGATATATTCTCATTTTTCAGACAATATAATAATAATGTATGGCTAGGTAGGGCTGTGTAGGGCTATGTATGGTTATGTATGGCTATGTATGGCTATGTAGGCCTATGTAGGGCTATGTATGGCTATGTATGGCTATGTATGGCTATGTAGGGCTGTGTATGGTTATGTAGGGCTATGTATGGCTGTGTAGGGCTGTGTATGGCTATGTATGGCTGTGTATGGCTATGTAGGGCTATGTATGGCTGTGTATGGCTGTGTATGGCTATGTAGGGCTATGTATGGCTATGTAGGGCTATGTAGGGCTATGTAGGGCTATGTAGGGCTATGTAGGGCTATGTATGGCTATGTAGGGCTGTGTATGGTTATGTAGGGCTATGTATGGCTGTGTATGGCTATGTATGGCTATGTCTGGCTATGTATGGCTATGCAGGGCTGTGTATGGCTATGTAGGGCTATGTAGGGCTATGTATGGTTATGTAGGGCTATGTATGGCTATGTAGGGCTATGTATGGCTATGTATGGCTATGTAGGGCTGTGTATGGTTATGTAGGGCTGTGTATGGTTATGTAGGGCTATGTAGGGCTGTGTAGGGCTATGTATGGTTATGTAGGGCTATGTATGGCTATGTAGGGTTATGTATGGCTATGTATGGCTATGTATGGCTATGTAGGGCTATGTAGGGCTATGTAGGGCTATGTAGGGCTATGTATGGCTATGTAGGGCTATGTATGGCTGTGTAGGGCTATGTATGGCTATGTAGGGCTATGTAGGGCTATGTAGGGCTATGTAGGTCTGTGTATGGCTATGTAGGGCTATGTAGGGCTGTGTATGGTTATGTAGGGCTATGTAGGGCTGTGTAGGGCTATGTATGGTTATGTAGGGCTATGTATGGCTATGTATGGTTATGTAGGGCTATGTATGGCCATGTAGGGCTATGTATGGCTATGTATGGCTATGTAGGGCTATGTATGGCTATGTATGGTTATGTAGGGCTATGTATGGCTGTGTAGGGCTGTGTATGGCTATGTATAGCTGTGTATGGCTATGTAGGGCTATGTATGGCTGTGTATGGCTGTGTATGGCTATGTAGGGCTATGTACGGCTATGTAGGGCTATGTATGGCTATGTAGGGCTATGTAGGGCTATGTATGGCTGTGTAGGGCTATGTATGGCTATGTAGGGCTGTGTATGGTTATGTAGGGCTATGTATGGTTGTGTAGGGCTGTGTATGGCTATGTAGGGCTATGTATGGCTATGTAGGGCTGTGTATGGCTATGTAGGGCTGTGTAGGGCTATGTATGGTTATGTAGGGCTATGTATGGCTATGTAGGGCTATGTAGGGCTATGTATGGCTATGTATGGCTATGTAGGGCTGTGTATGGTTATGTAGGGCTATGTATGGCTGTGTAGGGCTGTGTATGGCTATGTATGGCTGTGTATGGCTATGTAGGGCTATGTATGGCTGTGTATGGCTATGTAGGGCTATGTACGGCTATGTAGGGCTATGTAGGGCTATGTAGGGCTATGTATGGCTATGTAGGGCTGTGTATGGTTATGTAGGGCTATGTAGGGCTATGTAGGGCTATGTAGCGCTATGTATGGCTGTGTAGGGCTGTGTATGGCTGTGTATGGCTATGTAGGGCTGTGTAGAGCTGTGTAGGGCTATGTAGGGCTATGTAGGGCTATGTAGGGCTATGTATGGCTATGTAGGGCTATGTATGGCTATGTATGGCTGTGTATGGCTATGTATGGCTATGTAGGGCTATGTATGGCTATGTAGGGCTGTGTATGGCTATGTAGGGCTATGTAGGGCTATGTATGGCTGTGTATGGCTATGTATGGCTATGTAGGGCTGTGTATGGGTATGTAGGGCTATGTATGGCTGTGTAGGGCTGTGTATGGCTATGTATGGCTGTGTATGGCTATGTAGGGCTATGTATGGCTGTGTATGGCTGTGTAGGGCTATGTATGGCTATGTAGGGCTATGTATGGCTATGTATGGCTGTGTAGGGCTGTGTATGGCTGTGTATGGCTATGTAGGGCTGTGTAGAGCTGTGTAGGGCTATGTAGGGCTATGTAGGGCTGTGTAGGGCTATGTATGGCTATGTAGGGCTATGTATGGTTATGTAGGGCTATGTATGGCTGTGTATGGCTGTGTATGGCTATGTAGGGCTATGTAGGGCTATGTATGGCTATGTAGGGCTACGTAGGGTTATGTATGGCTGTGTAGGGCTATGTATGGCTATGTAGGGCTGTGTATGGTTATGTAGGGCTATGTATGGTTGTGTAGGGCTGTGTATGGCTATGTAGGGCTATGTATGGCTATGTAGGGCTGTGTATGGCTATGTAGGGCTGTGTAGGGCTATGTATGGTTATGTAGGGCTATGTATGGCTATGTAGGGCTATGTAGGGCTATGTATGGCTATGTATGGCTATGTAGGGCTGTGTATGGTTATGTAGGGCTATGTATGGCTGTGTAGGGCTGTGTATGGCTATGTATGGCTGTGTATGGCTATGTAGGGCTATGTATGGCTGTGTAGGGCTGTGTATGGCTATGTAGGGCTATGTATGGCTATGTAGGGCTATGTACGGCTATGTAGGGCTATGTAGGGCTATGTAGGGCTATGTAGGGCTATGTATGGCTATGTAGGGCTATGTATGGCTGTGTAGGGCTGTGTATGGCTGTGTATGGCTATGTAGGGCTGTGTAGAGCTGTGTAGGGCTATGTAGGGCTATGTAGGGCTATGTAGGGCTGTGTATGGCTATGTATGGCTGTGTAGGGCTATGTAGGGCTATGTATGGTTATGTAGGGCTATGTAGGGGTATGTAGGGCTGTGTAGGGCTATGTAGGGCTATGTAGTGCTATGTAGGGCTATGTAATGCTAGTGAGAGCAATGTATGCCATATATTAGCTAACGGGGAACCACTATATGATGCTTACACCACGTACCTACTTTCAACGCTGGGGGTTCTTCGTCACGTTTATCGTCATGGAGGATTTTCAAGGTAAGGCTATGTTGCGTTTGTCTCGATTATCACTAAAATCCTAACACATCCTTGTTTGAATCTTGTAAATTCTGAGCTTGAAGGATACTATAGGCAATACTTAGTTTAACGATTTGCATTTTTGGTCGCCAGATTGTTCAGATTTGAACTACTTATCGGACAAAGATACAGAAGATGCTAGAGTTTGGAAGCGGAGTAGAAGGTGTGCTTGGTCACGATTATTTTCAGTTGTTTTGGATGTATAAAAAAGCCTTAATGTTACTACAGTATTTTACATGTATAGAAAGAATGCATTGCCACTTAGCGTGGCTGTTCACGGCCAACTTGGCTTCTTTGCTAATGTTTCTAGATTAAAGTAACATGATATCTTCATTGAAATAGGGTCATGAGGTTGCACAGCAATTCTGATTTCAAGTTTTCGTTAACACTGCTATTTTCATTTTTTCTCTATAGTGTTTTCAAACAAAGTCAGGATGAAGTCTTTGATACGGTACGTTCTTTTACTATATTAAGAGCGAATGCACAGAAAAATCGAGCAAACCGTGGCCACAGCTCAAAACCTAACCTACCCTCATTTTAAGTCTGTAATAAGTTTTTAATGAGTTTATAACACTGCTGAGGTTTAAATTTCAAAATGCGGCCGAATTTGGGAATTATTTGAGATTTTTGATTTCAACGGTCTGCGGGCCTAAAATTAGCCGCCGAACACGGCAATATAGCCTAGCGACAGAAATGAGCTGACTTTCATAAACGAGCGAATATATTGGCAATCTTCCACTTAAATCTCAAAAAACAGATATTAACAATTTCTAAACAGCACATTTTTTTAGATTTAGAGAATAAAATATCGACGAACGAGCACAATTTTTAAACGTAATTTGCATAATGCTTATAAATACAACAATTTACGGCTAAAACCAAAATCGAATTTTCTATATGGGGGAATTCTCCAAATCACCCCAAATCCCGCTTACTACCTAATGAGATATGGTACTTCAACATTATCTGAAAGTTAGTCTGGTGTTCTTGCGAACGCTTGTAAAATAGGTTGATTATTTTGAGGTTATTTTGCCCCAAACAACCGCTAATTGACCCCAGGGTCAATTGACACGTGCACGTCACCTTAGTTTTATGCGTCGATTTGAGCTCGTTAAAAGGGAGAAACTAACAGGATTCTTTTAATATGTACCTGTTTTAATGAAATACACGCAATCTTCAAAAGGAGAGGCCGTTCAATGGGTAATTTCTGTTCTTGAGATCTTGTAGATTGTACCATGGCGTCTGCGAGTGGACCTGAGTCTAGGTCTGTTTTCCCGTGACTGCGAAATCAGAATAACATCATGAAGTAATTCTCGCTCGAACCTTCGTAAATGAATCAGCTTTGCAGTGCCTTACCTGAGATAAAAAGTGGGCCGAATAGGAAAACATTCTAGCGCAATTTGGATCCTATGCAGCACGTAGTGTATTTGCTAAGCGGCAATGGTATCAACCCGGAAGGGGCGGGGGGGGGGGGGGGTATCAATGATTTTTTTAAAATTAGTTACTCACCTCCGATTGCGTGACCAGGCAATTATCGATTGTCTCCTGCGAAAAATAAGTGCACGGGAAACCAAAACTTTCGGGATACAGTAAATTAATTTTCCTGTATGACCAGGTGTCCTTTTGTCCTATTTTAAAAGCGGTTAACTAAGATGATTAGCAAACATACTGTCCCACTTTTAAAAATGGTACAGTAACTGAATGTTCTGTTCTTCTGATTTTACCCCCAACCCCGGAGTGTTCAGAAGATATATTTGCACTACGCATGAAAGGCGAATGGATTAAATTTTAAGGTTCAAGGCGGTTTTAAGGCATGGGTTACCAGTGGATTAGTCAAACTTGTCATAAGGTGCATTGAACAGAAAATTACAGGCATGATATCTCTGCTATTGTGTGTCCATAGACCAATTCGGCTAACTCAATGTTGCACCCAATTCAAACCCTTTGGGGTTAAAACGTTTTGTTTCAGGAATTTCCATATCATTTAAATGTGAATGCTGCATTACCCCAAAAGTTTTTTCGTTCAGTTCTTATCTGTGAGATCTAAACTTAGTTAAATTTCTGTAATTTGTTGTTAAATGCAATTCTGCAAACAACTAAGTATTTAATTTTGCGTAAAAGCTACATGAAATTGTACTGTTTAGCCGTAAATCATTAAAAAGAGAAAGTATCATGCTTTCTCTTTTCAAGTCTAGAAGGACTTAAGCAATGGCATTGCTTAAGTCCTAGTAGTTGTTCTCCATGTCTGCTAAGGAGGAAATATAGTTTACTCTTTTCAAGAAATTGTTCTTGCCCATTGCGGTTTCAAACCAAGGATAGCAACAAGTCTGTCGTGGTCATATACTGCTACTTCAGTGCAAACGAAGCGTAGGCGCACAAGTCAGCGCTTGCGTTTAGTCAGGTGCCGAAAATGAAGTGGAAACTTAACCCCAAGGGCGTCCATGTTCGCTCCGGCTCGAAAAGGTAGAATCAGTTGTGCAGTAAAAAGTAATGCGAAAAACCTGCGGGGGCTGGGGAAAGAAAGGCGTCTTATTTTTCTTTGGCTTGCTCTATTTTCGCGACGTGGTACAGGCTACGAAATACTGACAAGCTCAGTATATGTCTTCACCACAGAGAGTCACTTGCCCTTAGCCGGACACTCCCCTCACGTATCATGTTTCGTTCCTAAAGTTATTTCAAAGCACGGAACCAAACCTAATCAGCGGCCGAAGGCAGAAAGGGGGATGAACAAACGGATGTCACAGCATATTTTGCAAGAAACTGGTATCCTTGTGCCTATCGGCTCAGGAACGATTGATTACTACTAGAATTAATGTCAGGGTCAGAATTTGAGTGCTACAATGGGAGGGAAGGAAGAAAAGGAAACCGCCGCGCACACCTGTTAAGTCTTTTATAAACTTTCTCGTCCTGACGGTTTCAAAGAAGGGCGTTGTGGCCGCTATTTAATTTATAGTGTCTGTTGCAGGTGTCGAATTAATCTTACAGCAACTGGAAACGTGGCCACGCCTGCTGAAAGTGAGATTGCTTGTAGGATGAACGGCTATAGTTTGGTATATTCACGAGCGCGTTTTGTCCAGTGAACTGAGTGCGTAGTTTTTCTTAACGAAGGGATGGGGTTGGTCAAGTGAATAGCTCGGGGAACGTTTGCTCTCTTTAGGTGGGGGGGGGGGGGGGGTTATATTTGTTGATATCAGGAGTTCTGGCCTCGATAGAGTCGTTGTAAAGGTATTTTTGCTTCGGAGTATCGGTTTACCGGAAGCTGAGCAAGGAAAAGTCAATGGTGCATTTATGGAATAATAATAGCGATTCTCATGGTCTAACAGTGCGAAGATTAGACTTCTGGTAAGGTGGCAACGATCAAGGCCCGCATTATAATTCTTGATAATTGAAGGTCATGATGTGGAAAAAGCGACTGAAACTGGTGGATGCAATGCAATCCTCTCGGGTGGGGGCGGCGTACCTGGGCTTAACGGTTGCCCCTGCGACAGAAGGCAAGCATGCCCAGATTGTCCACGGGTTGCTAAATGAGACCGTCCCTTTCTTAGTACCCGTTCCCTGTCTTATAATTAGACCCGGGCAAATTTCTCGAGATTGCACCATCATTTTGGGCTTAAAGCTTCCAAAGTCCAACAATAATAGCGCATGTTCGCGACGGTTTTTTAAGTCAGTCAAGTTCTTAAACCAGGCCTTAAACGGCCAGTTTTAAGTGTCGATAACAGTTAAAAAGGCATACAAGCCTCATGCAAAAGACAGTGGGCAGGAAGTGCACATCGGTGATGGCGAAAAAGGAGTAGCCCACAGTTATTTAGGGGTGGATCTTTCGAAACATTGTTATACTCTTGGACAGATATGCATTGTTTAAAGTTTTAGACAAACCAGGTGTAAATTTATAGTAAGAAACTGTTAAATATACATCAGCAAGATTTTTACGAGTCCTATTTTTCGCTGCAGACTATCGTTTACTGGCTGGTCACGCAATCAAAGGTAACGTACTTTCCCACGTTTGTTTACTCACCTTTCGCTCAGCACTACACTGCGTTCCACAAAGGATCCAAATCGCGCTAGAAATGTTTTGCTATTCGGCCCACTTTTTATCTCAGGTAAGGCACTGCAAAGCTGATTCACTTACGAAGATTCGAGGGAGAATTATTTCTTGATGTTATTCTGATTTCGCAGTCACGGGAAAACAGACCTAGACTCAGGTCCACTCGCAGACGCCATGGTACAATCTACAAGATCTCAAGAACAGAAATTACCCATTGAACGGCCTCTCCTTTTGAAGATTGCGTGTATTTCATTAAAACAGGTACATATTAAAAGAATCTTGTTAGTTTCTCCCTTTTAACGAGCCCAAATCGACGCATAAAACTAAGGTGACGTGCACGTGTCAATTGACCCTGGGGCCAATTAGCAGTTGTTTGGGGCGAAATAACCTCAAAATAATCAATCTATTTTACAAGCGTTCGCAAGAACACCAGACTAACTTTCAGATAGTGTTGAAGTACTATATCTCATTGGGTAGTAAGCGGGATTTGGGGTGATTTGAAGAATTCCCCCATATAGAAAATTCGATTTTGGTTTTAGCCGTAAATTGTTGTATTTATAAGCATTATGCAAATTACGTTTAAAAATTCTGCTGGTTCGTCGATATTTTATACTCTAAATCTAAAAATTGTGCCGTTCAGAAATTGTTACATATCTGCTTTTTGAGATTTAAGTGGAAGATTGCCAATATATTCGCTCGTTTATGAAAGTCAGCTCATTTCTGTCGCTAGGCTATATTGCCGTGTTCGGCGGCTAATCTTAGGCCAGCAGACTGTTGAAATCAAAAATCTCAAATAATTCCCAAACTCGGCCGCATTTTGAAATTTAAACCTCAGCAGTGTTATAAACTCATTAAAACCTTTTTACAGACTGAAAAAGAGGGTAAGTTAGGTTTTGAGCTGTGGCCACGATTTGCCGATTTTGCTCGATTTTTCTGTGCATTCGCTCTTAAACGTTTTTTGTCCTGTCAGTAGTAGTTTCCTTATTAAGTGCAAAAACAAGCTACATTATAGTTACGACAACCGTTTTTTATTTTCTTCGTATCAATAATAACTAGTACGCCAGGCCAATCTTTTGTAATAGAGAAGATTTATTGTCAGACTTAAAACCCCAACTGAATTTTGAATACATTTTAAATAAAGGAGATGTTTTGCTTGTTTGACCAGCTCAGGCTTTACCATGGGAACGAGAGGTTGCTAAAATCTCAGCTATAAATTCATCATGTGATCTGCCTAGTAATGGATTAACAACGTGTCCTTCCACAACCATTGAAGATTAACGCAAATTAAAAATCTTACACATCAGTCCAGGTTAAATTTGGGTGATGTTGATTTTTGTATTAATTTTTAACCTTTGATTTTATTTAGGCGGATAGCAGCCCTGTCAATTCCCCAAATGCTAAGAAAATTAAGAGGTAGGTTTTAAAAGTAATTAAGCAGCTGGTAATTCTTGGATATGCAAGTTTGGGGGATGCTAATAGACCCCTCCACGGTTTTTTCAACATTTGACATGGACCGGTTAGTGAAATTCCTTTGACACCACTGGACAGAGCACATTCAAATTGGTAACATTGGCAAGGTTGCAAAAATTTATAGACGTTTGTAAACTTGTCCCCACCATACAAACGTCTGAAAAATTTCGCGACTTCGAGGAGCTATATCTTCGTTACTTTTCGACAAATCACAAATCACTTTTCTTTCAAGGCGCCCTTTCCAGTGGTGAACGTTTTTGGGTGATGCAATAGTTGGTTAATTTCCTTTTATTATTATTTTTTATATATATACAGCAAAACGGTTGTGCGGGAGGAAATCGCGTTTGTGAGGCGAGCAATCGAGATAATCGACACGAGTGAGGACGAGGAGGACTCTGAGGATAGTCAGCAGGTACATTGAGTGACACATAATGATAACTTATACGGTATCTAATAAGTACCGACATTTTAGGGTGATTCTCCAGCTAATATACAAACCGTTCGTTCTCCAGTCAGTTCATTCGCGAGATAATCCGTCCAAACATTTTTATGATGACAGTCAGTGGTCTCAATTTTAAAGTGACAATTTTCTAAATAAACTACAACCGTAGAAAAACGCCGTTTTACAGTACTTTTTCTTCCCTCAAAAGCGACGTTATACATGAAAATGACTGTTTAAGGACATAATTTTCAAGATCAAGCTACTCTACATAGTTTATATTACCCAAATGAGCCACTGAGGTTCCATGATTGTTCTTAGCGCACGCAGTTTAAGTCATTTTTATTGTTCCTTGTTCCATCAAAGTTGTAGCGAGAGCAACCACTGTAACAGTTTTCCGACTTTTAGAATCTTCAGTTGGTGATTAACGAATCATCCCAAAATAGCAATGGGTTAATTAAACATGAAGGTGCTGATTTATAGAATGTCTTATGAAACAATGTTTTTTTTTAGGAATTCAAGATGTATTACGAAGACGACAGCCGCCTTCCTTATTACGAGAAAGGCAGACAATCACCATATTCCAGTAAAGAGAGTGTAGACATTCTGCTGAGAGTGAAAGAGCCATGTTGCACTGAAGTCCCCCTTCAGGTGATGGAGAATGCTTCGTTTGTAATAGATTTAGATGCTTTCCCCCACCCCGAAGATGTGCGGGCGGACGATCTTGGCAAGTGGGTCCATATTGGCTCCCCGAAAAGCTATATTGCTGTTGAGAGAAACAAAAGTGGCCATATCCTGGATGTTCAAGTGACAAGGCAGAAAAGAACAGACGCTGATTACATCATGGTGGTTAAGCAGTATCTTCACCACGACAAGGAGGCACAATATCGGAAGCGGATGTCTTTCGTGTACGATAGCAAGTCGAGAAGGCACCGACTGGCATTGCTTCAGTATTAATTTGAAGGTGAAGAAACCCTTTTGAACCTTAAGGAGCATGGAAATTCAAAAAACAACACAGAGCCTTATGTTCCAACGAAACCAAGCACATTCGAACAGCTCAAAGAAATATCCAGAAGCTGCCAACCCCGAGAGGTCTTTTTCGAAGCTGTACGTCAGAAGGGGGGATTGGAGTTTTGCCGCTCTAAGAGTGATCTGCCGCGAAATTCCAGGCAGGTGCAGAACGTATTATCGTCTACTTCGGCATCCTTTATGCCGTCAGCTAGTTCCAGTAGACATATCCTGCTTGAAGCTATGGAAAAGTGCAAAACTAAAGATGGTTATGTCAGAGAGGTAGTTGGTGCACCAGAGCCTATGGCCTTTCTTGCCACTGACAGGCAGCTAAAAGATATCGAGCTGTACTGTTCTCAGGAAGACGATTTTTCAATTCTTGGTATTGATCCAACATTCAATCTTGGCAATTTTAGCGTGACTCCAACGACCTACAGGTGCCGCAAAATTGTTAACGTAACCACAGGTAAATCACCTGTTTTCCTTGGTCCTATGCTTGTTCATCAGAGCAAAACGGAACAAACGTACCCATATTTAGCCTCATCAGTCAGGCGATTCAATCCAAACACCGTGTCTCTTCAAGCCTTCGGCACTGATGGCGAACGTGCTTTGTCAAATGCATTCAATGAAGAGTTCCCTGTGGCTGACCATCATCGTTGTTTTATCCACCTGCGTAAAAACATTGAAATGAAACTCTCCAGTATAGGCATCAATGGGCGTTACCAAAATGAATTTCTCGACGACATATTTGGTCATAATGCAGCAGCTACCTCGTATCACGGAATTGTGGATTCCGATGATTCTGATGACTTTTATGCAAAACTGTGCTCGCTGGAGGATGTTTGGAATGCTCGAGAATGGGAAATCACATACCAAACTTCCACATTCTACGACTGGTTTGTCAAAAATGTTGCTGACACGATCAACGCATCGATGCTGAAACCCATGCGACAAAAGGCGAGACTTGGGGATTCCCTATACACAATAAACAACAATGAAGCAGAAAACCACCTGTTAAAGCTCAAGACGGACCACAAACGTGTGAACCTCGTAACGCTTATTGAAAAGAGCCATGAACTTGTGAAGGAACAAGGTTCGTTGCTGGAAGGAGCAATAATTGACCAGGGGGAATGCAGACTCTCAGATGAATATAATCACCTGAAGATATCCCCAGAAAAGTGGAGAAAGATGAATCCTACGAAGAGAAGAACGTACACCAAAAGAGCCAAAGAAAGTGGTCCCATGTCACAAACGCTTTCCACACTCTCCATATCACATACACAGTCCGGCATCTCTGGTATCCCAGAAAGCATTTTATCCCATCAATTCTCTAAGGCCCAGAGGCTCTTGCGAATGAATAAAGTTAGACATGGCTTTGGGGAAGACGATACTCTATTGGTAGCACCGGATACATCAGCGAAACCGCATGTTATAAGGCAATGCAAAAATGGTAAATTCTGTTGCGATGATGACTGTCCCGCATACAACCATTCCAGTCTTTGTGCTCACACACTGGCGGCAGCAGAATTCAAGGGCAAGCTCGTAGATTTCGTAACATGGCACAAGAAAACTGGTGTACAGACAAGTGTGACAAAAATGTCTACTTATGGGCTGGATGTTGGCAGTGCTGGTAAAAAGCCACATCAACGAAGAAGAGCGAAGAAGACCAAGGAGAAAGAGAACTTCATCGTTGAACATGTAGACAGAGTGCAAACTCCATCTCAGAATCGCCAGCCCGTGAAAATGAAGATTGTTCGAAGAAATGGAGAACACGAAGTCTTGCAAGAAAGTCTAGCAGAGACAGACGAAGGGCATCGTGAGGACATCAGTTCGTATTCTCTTGTGTTCCTGTCTGATCATCCCCGAGTGACAACTTGTACAGGATGTGGAATCAAATTCGCTCGAAAGGCCGATGGTGGACTCTTTCCTCCTCCGCATGACGTCGCCATTACACACAAAGAACACCGTCCCTGGAAAGATAGAAATACAGGGATCTTGAGAGTTGGAAAGGAACAGGCTGTCTATTTTCATGTAAATATCTCTCGCGTTCAGAAAGGAAACAGCATCAGTAGCGCTACTTTTGACGGAGCACAATTAGACATTCATCCCATTGTCAAGCAACGTCTGAACAAGGAGCATAAAGATTTCCTCTTTCAGCAGTTGAACATTTCACTATAAATGAACAACACTGTGAAACGTTCCATGCCGGAAACACTACTTACGAGTAAAAGCGTTGTACCTCAGCAAACAGAGCATGTAGTTAAGATTTAAAACTATTATTACTAAGTACTGGTTTGCGTTTTCATTTTGAGGCGATACCTGCCCTTTTTAACAAGTTTCAGAGTAATTGCTTTCATTAGGTGCGGTGCATACCATGCGGTTGCTTCTCAATCAATAGGGGATTTTTGGCCTCCATCAACTGTAAGTTATAAAGTGAAATTTTGTTGACTATGCAGTGAGCACTAGCGTTGTAACGTCGTTCATATTCTATTTACATTTCTAGGACAATGGTTGCACTCATTCCAAGTTATTGAAAATGAGACAAAGATTATAATAATTTGCTTACAATTTGTAATGAAATTAGGGATACGCGAGGCAAAACTAGTCGGAGGATACCTTTCATGGCTTGTTACCAAGTCATTCCTCGTTACAGTTTTATTG
This sequence comes from Porites cylindrica, assembly GCA_964035525.1. Classification (NCBI taxonomy): domain Eukaryota; kingdom Metazoa; phylum Cnidaria; class Anthozoa; order Scleractinia; family Poritidae; genus Porites; species Porites cylindrica. Next base: position 821,075 of record OZ037776.1, read on the forward strand.
CAACTAGTGTCCTAAGTTCCTTTTGCTATTACAGCGGTAGTTCAGTGTTACAATTCTTCAGATTACACAATTGCAAAAGTAAGTGAAAAGATGTTTGTGAAAGAGTTACTTGGCAGTTTAGTTTGCGGCCAGGTAAACGTACAAAGCAACCAAATATCAGAAGGTCAATAAGCCGAATTACGTGTTTACAAATTAAAGCATGCTGTTCACGTTCATGTTATTTGACTGAACTGTCTCGTTGCAAAGTGACTTAGCTAACCAAGCCAAGACCCCCTGCATTGAAGAAAGTGAAACCGCTGTCCTGGTCTTCTTGCTGATAGAAAATTGGAGCCCTAAGCAGGGTAGGGTGGGTAGCGGTCGCCAAAATTTATTTTCGATTCCAAATAAATAAAAAAGGAAACTAGATTACTTGTGGCATAAGCGAGCTTCGAACCCCGAAGTGCTAGCTTCGAAATCTATTGCATGTGCCTCTAAACCACGGGGGATTCAACTATTGAAACAATATTCTATTTTGTTTGACATATTTTTAGTGGCAAATCTAACAGTAAATGCTTGCTAACAGTGCTTAACCCTAATCAAGATAGTCAGTGCGCTTACTCCTATATGAAGAAATATTTTGTGTAAACATCACAAGGTGTCCGATGTGGTTAAATAACACATTTTCACGAAGAAAGAGATATCTCGTTTACCTCCGACTTTACCTCCCGTGTCCCCTACATTTGACGTCCCCGCGTCCCCGTCCCATACGTCCCCGCGTCCCATACGTCCCGCGTCCCATACCAGATGTCCCCACGTCCCTCCCCTCGCGTCCCCAAGTCCCAAGTCCCCACACACGCGTCCCAATGTCCCCGGCCCACTTTTATACACAGGCATCCGTGATTAACATCACAGGGCTCGGAAGGACGGGGGTAAGATGTTTAGCTACGGTAGTCTTTCTTCAAAAAAAATGAACTATTCCACCGCAAGCCCCAATGTTTCAAGCGTCTTATTTCTTTTGTTTTATGCATTTTTATTCCCCTAAGCGAAGCCTAGTATGAATGTTTATCAAAAGTGCTTGCAAATTAAGTTTTTAAAAGTTAGGATTTTTCCCGCTTAACAAGAGTCGGTGAACTGTAACGAGGATTACTTATTTGTATAAGCGGATGGCGGTCCTTCAACTGAAGTTATTAGTAGCGCTAATGAGTGTCCAGTTTTCCTGGCTAGAATGTAATGATAATTCTCTTAAGCTGCACCTTTTTGGGTATAATATATGTGAGCCCATGGTGGACAGTCTTATGATTATACTTTGTTTTCCAGAGCAATTTGAGCCTTTGAGCCAGTGGTAAGCTCTTTTTCAGCTGGCGAAATAAGCTGGCCGCCTGCTCTTAGGGACAAACCCTGGGCCATTAACATATAATGCCGAACTGTCTAAGATTGATCACTGGCTTTCTTTTAATAGTCTGTTTGTTAATGTAACAAAAACCGAAGCTATGCTTTTCGGAACCGCCCCTAGATTATCTGCTGTTAACTCTTTTTCTATTACTTTAAATAACAATGTAATTAAGCGGGTTTTTCACTTCACTTATTTAGGTATAGTTTTTGATGACCGCCTTAGCTGGAACGAGCAAATAAAGTACCTAATTTCGAAGGCGGGAAAGCGCGTAGGAATGTTCGGCAGGCTTCGCAGAAGCCTCACTAGAGAGAGTGCAAATGTAGTGTATTGTAGTCTAATTAGGCCAATTTTAGAATACTGTGTAAGTGTGTGGGGCTGTTGCGGGGAAGGTCGTAAACAAGACCTTGAAGCCCTCCAAAACCGGGCTGCTAGGATAGTGGCTTGTACTGTGCTCAGCAAGCAGGCATTGGACGTTCTGAAATGGCCCACCTTGGAGGAGCGCCGACGTCAATCTGTTTTTAAAATCGTTAAGAAATGCCTGCAAGGTCAATGTCCCCAGTATTTTAAACGTAATAATACAATCCATGCGCGCGCTACTAGACAAAGCAACCTCTTACATCCGCCTGCTGTGAGAACTGAAATTGCAAAAAGATCCTTCTGTTATCATGGTTGCACTCTTTTTAACGAATTATCTTAATGATATTTTGTGTTTTACATCTTTTAATCTTTTAATTGAAAATAGTTTTTTATTTATATTATTTCCTGTATTAGTGTAATGTTTATATGTTTAGTGTGGTTTTAGTGCGTTGTTGCTCAGGGCTCCCATTGATAACAGACAGCTTTTTGCGTCTGAAGGGGCTACCCTGAGCGGTATAAATTAATAAAGTTTCTTTTTCTTCTTTTTCTATAAGGTCATCGCCCAACCTATTAATGTGCGGTGACATTAAGTGTAAGACGTTCATGTTCATGTTAAAATATTATCTCTAAAGTTTTTTTCCCATGAAATTCTGCCGATAGACACTGTTTAAACTGGTAGATCTGTATTTATCAAGAATTCAAAACATATTTGAGGAAAATAAGCAGTGTTTTAACGGTAAAAGCCATACTTTAACTCATTTCGTCATTTCGTCTTAGAAATCCTTTCACATGCCTCTTCTCCTCAACTTGAACCAGATCAAGGCAGCTAAGAAGGTGGTTTTTGGAGTTTGTAAAGAATATATGGGGGTTAAGAAGGTGGCTCCTCCTATACAAGGTTTCTCTGTAAATTTGAGTTCTGTTGTGGAGCTGATTGTAAGGGAGCAAAGGCTGCACCAACTGTGTTCACATGCTTTGCGACTGATGATGAAGCTTGATGGGAGACCATTCTGGGGTAAAATTTTGTAATAATGCATGCTGTCTATACAGTTTTGTCTTTTAATTATTATTATTTTTTTATAAAAGGTCATTCCCTACGCATGATGATCATCCACACACTTTTTTGTGTATGTGTTTTAAATCAACATAACTATGACTTTGAAATTTCTTTGGCCTTGTAAACAGTTCTTTGTGTAGAAGGTGGTTATATATTATAATAATTTGTATGATGAAATGGGTTGGTGAGGGGTGCAGTTTTTGTCTTGACTAATTTAGTGCAAAAAATTGTTTTGCAGGTAGAGCTCAGGTGTTGTTTGGAATTGTTCCTCTTGATGGTGCTGTATATAACCAGCAAAGTGCAAAATCAGTCTACCCATTGACAATTGCCAACTGTAAAGGAAACAGGTCAGTGAATTGCAACTTGCTTGAACTCTTTACTACCTTTGGTTAGAATGTGCTTGTGGTTGTATGTGCATTTAACTTAAATATAATGACAGATTTTTGTAAGCCCCACTCAGTCAATGCAACAACATTATTAGGTCATGCATCCACACTGAGATAGTCTAAATGGATCGATATCAATATCCCCAATTTGGCATAAATACACTAAATTGAACAATGACCATAGATTTTCAATTTTTGTTTGTTGACAGAGACAACCTCAAGATTCGTCTAGAGGATATCAACCATCAGAAGAAAATATTAAAGGAACAAGGAATCACTATTGATGGTAGACATTACTCTGTTGAATTTCTTGGTAAGAATCAGTCTTAGTCTTGGAATTTGCTTTGAAAGTAAACTTCTTATTCATATGATACTTTTTACAGCAATTTATTGTGCTTCTACCCAATTGGTAGTGTGACTAGAACCAGATAGAAGCAACAGTCAAACTGTCTAGATGTCTTTAATTTTGGTCCAAATTTTAAGCGCTGGATCAAAACTTTTTACGCAAATATTAAAAGTTGTGTGGTAAATAATGGGCTGTGTTCAGACTATTTTGAACTGACACGTGGCGTCAGGCAGGGCGACCCTCTTTCCCCATATCTTTTTCTTTTGGCCGTGGAAACCTTAGCGATCGCCATTAGAGCTAGCGAAGAAATAAAAGGAATAGTAATAAATCAAGAAGAGACCAAACTTCTTCAATACGCTGATGACACTACTGCTGTACTAGCTGATTTAGAGTCAGCTCAAAAACTCTTCCAACTGCTTGATAAGTTCAAGGAGCTTTCTGGCTTAAAGGTAAATAGTTCAAAGACCGAAGGAATGTGGATAGGATCACTGAAGAACAGTGAAAATAAACCTCTAGGAATCAAATGGCCCACAGAGCCAATAAAAGCCCTTGGTATCTTTTTCACCTATGACCATAGGTTGTCTCACTCAAAGAATTTCTCAGAGAAAATCGTCGACATTAAAAAACTAATCAACATCTGGTCCTCAAGGGGGCTTTCTCTCTACGGAAAGGTTACTCTAATCAAATCACTTCTTATACCTAAGATCGTTTACACCTCCTCTTTGTTACATACTCCGGAACACATTGTCAAGGATTTAAATCATATATTATATAAGTTTTTATGGAAAGGTAAAGATAAAGTAACAAGAGCGTCAACAATAAATAATTATGAAGAAGGAGGCATCAAAATGGTGGATATTGAAAGTTTGATAAAATCTCTCCGTCTTTCCTGGCTTAAACGAATATTTAGTGACAACTCAGGCGCGTGGAAAAACTACCTTGAATATATCTTGAAAGATTCTGGAGGTCTAATGCTTTTTAAATGCAATTATAATGTTAAGGATCTTCAAATTACCTCTACCTTTTATTTAGAACTACTTAAATGGTGGTCGGAACTCCGAGAAGATAATGCTCTTAATAACGATTGGCATTATGTAATTTGGAATAATCGAGACTTTAGAATAGACGACAAGCCCTTTTTCTACAAGAAATATTACGACATTGGTATCTGGGAAATAGGAGTCCTACATTTTGATCTCAGCAATACGGAATCTTACGAACAGATTGCAAAAAATGTTAAAAAGACAAACTTCCTTGAATGGACTAGTATGAGACATTCAATACCAACCAACTTAAGAGTTCTTAATCGCTCGGATTCGAGTACCTTTAATGCAATACCTTCCTTTAAAATCAATGGCGGCGTTTTCGACATAGCAAAAAAGAAATCAAAAGATTATTATCCTTTTTTGATCAAAAAGAAGGCTTGTCTCCCAAATTATGCACAAAAACTGAAGTTGGATTTTAATCTATCTAATGACGATCTCAGAAAGGCATTTCTCTTGCCCTATTCTATCGCGTTTGAACCTTATGTCAAAGCCTTTCAATTTAAAATACTTAATTCTATACTTTTTACCAACTCAAAGTTGTTCAAGATTGGGTACAGGACAGAAAACTTGTGCTCTTTTTGCATTTGGGAATCAGAAACTATTAGACATTTCTTTTGGGACTGCCCTTATTCGAATTCATTCTGGAAATGTATTGAATCATATTATTTTGGGTTGCGAAAACAACTAGTTCACCTAACATTAAAAGAAATTTGGATCGGCTTTTTATCTTCTGAATGCCCCTTGCTTAATTATCTTATACTTATAGGGAAAATATATTTATGGAGTTGCAGAAGGAATGAACTACTCCCAACCATAAACAGTTTTATAGTTAGAATAAACGGTAAATATGAAATAGAAAAATATATTTTCACTAAGAATAAGAATTTACAAAAATTCATGGACAAATGGACTTTGTAATCTAGGTAGTTTTTCTTCTTTTGAAAAAATGATTAGTTTCTTTCTTTCTTTTTTTTTTTGAATAGCACTTGTAAAATAACAGTAGGCATTACCTTGTGTGGTAATTGTGGAATTGCACGTTTGCTTAGGTGTGTAGTAAGTTTGTGCATGTAAGCTTTGTGATAATAATTGTAATTGTTGTAATTGTTGTACTTTGGAATAGCAAATGAAATAAAATTTAAAAAAAAAAACAGTCAAACTTACGTAAATTAAGAGTTTTCTTGTGTAGTAAGACATGTTCGAAATTAAACTTCAGCAGCAAGAAATAAAACCTGGAATTTATTATTATTGTATGTCAGTAATTGATTTGAGCACCTTTTTATTTTGATGCAGGGAAGATTAATTTTCCTGAAAGTTTAGTATATATTTTAACTTTTGCTTTCCCATTTCTGTTATATAACTTAGTGGTATTGGACTACAAGACCTTGATACTTCTTTTGGTGAAGAAGATGAATGCTGCATTCATGTTACGTCGCAGAGGTGTCAGTGTCGAGTTCTGTTTCATCTGTAATGCTATCAGGGTAAAGTGCTTAAATAATGTAGAAATTAGTATATGGCAACCGCATATCGAGGTACATAAAAGTGCTGCCTCAGTTAATCAACTTTTTTTACACCAATTTCAGATGACTTTGATCTTTGCCAATATTCGGGAAAATAGTTAGCGAGTGATCGAAACATCAAACAGGTTTAATTGAGCCAAAACCTTTTAATGCTACACAGTACTTATTTAAAGGTCATTCTGCCTTAAAATCACTGATATTGTGCATACATGTACTGTAAAGAGAACAGGGTTCGTTCAGAGTCATGAATTCTTGAAAAAGTCTTCATTTTTCAGACCTGGAAAAAGTCTTACTATTGGAGATAAAGTCTAGAAAAATAATTCAAAGTCCAAAGTTTTTTTTATAGCTACAAAAAGTGCATAATAAGTGAATTTTTTTCCCCGTGGTCAAGTCAATTTCACCTGTAGCTAAGACATTTAATCACAGAATGAGAAGTTTCATAATTTTCTTATGTCTACATTGCACCATGGTTACTGTACGTTTGCAGTGCATGATGAAAATAGCTTTGTTCCCGTGTTTTTCAAGGTCTCTATTGATCACCTATTTGATAACCTTCAGTCTGGAAAAATGAATTTTTTTTCAGGGTTGCAAATGTCATGATGTTGCTCCAGATGAGACATGTCTAGATTGCCTCAGAAGCAAATGCAATATAGGAAGGTATGTAGGCATTTTGATCGTTGTCATATTTAATTACATTCAAAAACATAAAGGGGATTTTCTTACCTGTACATAACAAAATGAATTTTCTAGCTCATGGTGAAATGACTTATACAAAAGCACGAATTGAAATTAAGTGAATGGTTTGGGTCTTTTTAATTGTTGCTAGTAAACTGAAATCCTCATACACGATCTTAAGCCAAACTTTCAAGGTTGCCAGAAATTGTCGTCATACTGTCAGGAAAGGAGTAATCATAGTTTGGTAATTTAAAAAGAAAAACAAAAAAACATTTTTAGAGAAAAACATGACCTAATTCACTGCTTCAGAAAATCAATCATTCTTTGAAATTGCCTTGTAGATCAACTGGGATACGAGATGACCTAGTTTTTCTTTTGGATGAAGAGCTCTGCAATGTTCAACTTTGTGCTCTCCACATGGAGATGCGCAACAGTGAACAGTTGTTGGCATCCATTGGTCTTCTTGCACACAAGGTGGATTCCTTAGCAGAGGCCAATGCTGCCCTGAAAAACTATGGCCCGGAGTCATTTCATGGTGATCGAATCTCGGTAAAGAAGAAATCAGATCAACAGTCTGCTATTACGAAGCAGAATATCCATGTCAGTTTAACGTCTGGTAAGACATTTCCTAAAATAATGTTTTCAAGAGATGTTTTCCATATGTGTTCTGTAAAATTTTTTTTTTTAATTTGCTCTCATGCTGTTGTGTTTCAGGTCCAACTGAATGGGAAATCCTCCAGCACCTTGAAGAAATTGTAGAACTTGCACTACCGTTGGATAAATTCAAGAAGCCGCACAAAGATGTGAACACGACAAAAAATTTGATCTTGAACAGAGTCACATTTTGCCAGGCTCATGTTGATGTTAGTAAGAATTAAACGACTATTATTTTTATACTTGCAAATTGATTTAACATCATATGGCCAAGTTCACTGGTAATGTGTATTCATTGAGTTCATACAGCGTCCAGACGATCCGTCGGAGTGCGCTTTAGGAATCAAATACCTCTGTGAGTATTTCTTTAATTGCTACAGTCTCCTGTGTAACTGAATTTTTAGTTAGTTAGAGGTAACTAACACAGGCAGTTCAGGTGGCACACCCATGGGTGCAGTGTAACCCAGTGTTTTGTTTAGGAAGAGCTAACTAACATAGGCTGCACTTTAGGTGGCACACCCATGGGTGCAGTGTAACACAGTGTTTTGTTTAGGTTGAGCTAACTAACATAATCTGCACTTTAGGTGGCACACCCATGGGTGCAGTGTAACCCAGTGTTTTGGTTAAGTAGAGCTAACCAACATAGGCTGCACTTTAGGTGGCACACCCATGGGTGCAGTGTAACCCAGTGTTTTGTTTAGGAAGAGTTAACTAACATAGGCTGCACTGTAGGTGGCACACCCATGGGTGCAGTGTAACCCAGTGTTTTGTTTAGGAAGAGCTAACTAACATAGGCTGCACTTTAGGTGGCACACCCATGGGTGCAGTGTAACCCAGTGTTTTGTTTAGGAAGAGCTAACTAACATAGGCTGCACTTTAGGTGGCACACCAATGGGTGCAGTGTAACCCAGTGTTTTGTTTAGGTAGAGTTAACTAACATAGGCTGCACTTTAGGTGGCACACCAATGGGTGCAGTGTAACCCAGTGTTTTGTTTAGGTGGAGTCAACTAACATAGGCTGCACTTTAGGTGGCACACCCATGGGTGCAGTGTAACCCAGTGTTTTGTTTAGGAAGAGCTAACTAACATAGGCTGCACTTTAGGTGGCACACCAATGGGTGCAGTGTAACCCAGTGTTTTGGTTAAGTAGAGTTAACCAACATAGGCTGCACTTTAGGTGGCACACCCATGGGTGCAGTGTAACCCAGTGTTTTGTTTAGGAAGAGTTAACTAACATAGGCTGCACTGTAGGTGGCACACCCATGGGTGCAGTGTAACCCAGTGTTTTGTTTAGGAAGAGCTAACTAACATAGGCTGCACTTTAGGTGGCACACCAATGGGTGCAGTGTAACCCAGTGTTTTGTTTAGGAAGAGCTAACTAACATAGGCTGCACTTTAGGTGGCACACCAATGGGTGCAGTGTAACCCAGTGTTTTGTTTAGGTAGAGTTAACTAACATAGGCTGCACTTTAGGTGGCACACCAATGGGTGCAGTGTAACCCAGTGTTTTGTTTAGGTGGAGTCAACTAACATAGGCTGCACTTTAGGTGGCACACCCATGGGTACAGTGTAACCCAGTGTTTTGTTTAGGTTGAGCTAACTAACATAAGCTGCACTTTAGGTGGCACACCCATGGGTGCAGTGTAACCCAGTTGTTTGTTTAGGTTGAGCTAACTGACATAGGCTGCACTTTAGGTGACACACGCATGGGTGCAGTGTAACCCAGTGTTTTGTTTAGGTTGAGCTAACTAACATAAGCTGCACTTTAGGTGGCACACCCATGGGTGCAGTGTAACCCAGTTGTTTGTTTAGGTTGAGCTAACTGACATAGGCTGCACTTTAGGTGACACACGCATGGGTGCAGTGTAACCCAGTGTTTTGTTTAGGTTGAGCTAACTAACATAAGCTGCACTTTAGGTGGCACACCCATGGGTGCAGTGTAACCCAGTGTTTTGTTTAGGTAGAGCTAACTAACATAGGCTGCACTTTAGGTGACACACCCATGGGTGCAGTGTAACCCAGTGTTTTGTTTAGGTTGAGGAAACTAACATAGGCTGCACTTTAGGTGGCACACCCATGGGTGCAGTGTAACCCAGTGTTTTGTTTAGGTAGAGTTAACTAACATAGGCTGCACTTTAGGTGGCACACCAATGGGTGCAGTGTAAACCAGTGTTTTGTTTAGGTTGAGCTAACTGACATAGGCTGCACTTTAGGTGGCACACCCATGGGTACAGTGTAACCCAGTGTTTTGTTTAGGTAGAGTTAACTAACAGAGGCTGCACTTTAGGTGGCACACCCATGGGTGCAGTGTAACCCAGTGTTTTGACATTTCCTTGTAGCATGTTAGCACCTATCTATGTAATTAATGCATTAAATTTTTTGCAAATGTTTAGTACTTTGCAGAAGCTTTAAGCAATGGCACCTTTGTTAGAGATTTTTATACTCACTCTGAGATAATTGATTTGGAAGGCTCAGGTTCGTAGAGGGACAGTAGTATTGATACTTTGTTTGTTCTTTGGTTACAAGTTCTGATTTTTTTCTCTTATGGACTAAAGAAGGTTACCATACTATAATATAACTTTTTGAGTGTCTTATATGCTTATGCGGAAGGGAAAAAAAACATTAGGCACTGCTTGAGTTTGGACAATATTAAAATAACAAAAAGAGATTTTTGTTTTTAATTCCTCAAAAACATTTACCCAATGACAACAAATAGCTTTTACTTGCAACAGTTATTTGAATGGTATGATAACATAAAGGGCCTCTCATTACAGTCTTTCTCAGGTCTTATTTCAGTTTTTGGCTGTTTTGCAGATGTTAAAGCTGACATGGAATCTCGCCTTGTTCAGTGGCAGAGCAAGTTGGATGAGCTAGATGTCTTTTTCAAGAAGCTGTGCAAGTCAAGTAAAAAGTCATTATTCAAAGAAGAGGATGCACTTGTGACCTCTGTTGCAAACATACAACTGGAATTGGTGAAAAGGGTAATTGTTGATCTTACCGACTGGAAGCTAATTTTGAGTTATCTGTGAGTTATTGTAATATAACTGCTTTTTATTAGTGTAATAATTGTTAATTGTTTGTAAATCACTGCCAAACACATCAATTGATTATTAAAGGTATACTGCTTCTCATTGAAATGGAGTGTCGCTGAGTCTTAGTCAAAGACTTATTTGTCTTAATACATTCTTAGTATTTAACCTATTGTATAAACATTAAATTCTAGGTGTGCAGGGAATGGAAGGAAATTGCCCTGATAACACGTGAAAAGTGTTTAAAGAGACAGAAAAAGGAGAGATTGACCTTTTTGATGTCAAGGTAAAATTATCTTTATTTATAACCTTGTTTCAATTTTTATTATAAGTCTTGCATTTTTATCTCTTACTTTTTCAACTAACAGCAGTGTCTATTTTTAAGGGTTTTTATTAGAAATGTTAGCAAACACAGGAATGAGTTCTAGGAAGAAAATAATGTACATTATAACCGCTGTATTTTAAGATTTATTTAAAGTATAGTTTGTATTTGTTCAGTTATTGATCATCCTGCTGCGGGCACCTTCCACCCTGAACTTTTTTATCTGCCCGCTCTATTTTAACCAGCTAGTCCCCACATATTTTGTTGCAGTTAGTTAAGCAAGCTAAATTAAAAACTAAAATGCATATCTTATTTTAAACATTTTTATGTAGTGCAAAGAATGGGGTTTCTTGTTAAGAGAACTATTTGGGAGCAGTCTTGGAATTGGCGATTATGGACATCTTTTGATTGATCATGCACCCATGCTCATGAGACGCTTTCTGTCCATGAGAGAATTTAGGCAGCAAGGATTTGAGGCTTCCCACAAGGACCAACGGCAGCTTTGGATGAAAGCCTCAAGCCATGATCGCCATGTAGAAGCCTCCTCAAGTGAGTTAGCCGTGGGAAACATAATTTAACTTTGGCTAGGTCATTGTTCTTGACCCCAAACGGAGTCCAGAGCAAGGATTTCGACACTGTTTCAAGGACAGACTTAACCAGAGTTTAATT
>OZ037776.1:837500-840000 GCA_964035525.1 Porites cylindrica
CACATGTTTAGTTATAATTTACTTTAAACGGTTAATGCTGGTTTCATTGCTCACTGAAATGTTAGTTACTAAGTACTTGAGACAGTCATTCGAACTCGTCATAAACAAGTTGGAATTAAGCTTAAAAAGTTAGAGAAAAGGCGAGCCAGGACAACTTACCTTGCCTTACTATCTGCTCTTTTCAGCGAGATCTTGAGTATCGAAGAGCCTTAGTAATACGTGTAATACAGTCTTGGTCTGTGTTGTGAACATTCCAGTGTTAATGCTTGCGCTTCACACGATGTTTCTGTCTCCATTTCTGACTGAGTATCTCGTCCCGAAAGGGTTGCTGCACACTTGAGAAGTGATCGATTACTAAAGGCTGATAGTGCCATTATAAATTGTAACAACCTTAAGATGTCCTGTGATGCTATCAAGAAGCATAATATATGAACGATCTCCAACCTTTCAAAGAAGCAAGTTTGAAACCGTTGGACACGTTCAAAATGGACGCCAAATCAACGAACCTGATTGAGCATGTGCAAAGGAACAAGCCCGCTGACCAAGTGTCCCTTCTCTCTCTATTGTTTCCAGGCCCCGTTCTTTTAACAAATTGTCCGTTCCCAAACCTGAAGTCCGCGGACTTAAAATAAGGAAGCGATAAAGGAGTTTCAACAATGAAGCCAGTACTCCGTTGAATGTAAAATGGTCACAGTAATTTGTGAATGCGTTCTTTCTCTTTAAGTAATGCGTTCTTTCTTTAAGTAAAACTCGCCGTTTTTGCGAGGCGATATTTTTTCTTTATTTTCCAATTATTTCAATTTGATCAAATTACAGTTGAAACTCTCTACAACGGCCACCTTAGGGACATCGAAGAAAGTGGCCATAGCAGAGAGGTTGAAAGAAGAGTAAATGTATGTCATGTATGGACCGTCCACCGAAAAAAAAAAAAACAAAACAAAAATGGCCCGTATAGAGAGGTGACACCTTATACTGACTGAAATCAATGAGGCAATACTACTGAGTATTGAAGGCTATTGTGTTTGCCGCGACAGATATGCCGTTTTTCGAAAATTGCCGCACAGTCGCAAGCTATATCTTTGCATGAACTCTGCCAGCAGAATTTTCCTTTCAGCGTCATTTTTAAGCGTGTACGAAGTCGTTCGCACCACCAAAAAAAATTTGCGTGGTTGGCTTGTTTACATCGCACACCAACATCGAACACCAAATGAGTGATCAAAAAAACTATGCGAACTAGTATCAGGACACAAACGACTTACTAAAAACAGTGCCGGGAATAAATTGCTGTTAGGAAGCTAGCATTATATGACAACCTTACTAAACCTTTACTCGTAGCGTAAATGAGCGTAAAGCTGTTACAACAACTTTATGCTAGCTTTACGAAACCTTTAAGAGCCGAGCGCGTAAATTTACCTTTACAAACCTTTACGCGCCGTGGAAAGTTTGCGTAAAGTTGGATGACCAACTTTACGCAGGTTTACGCAAACTTTAATTTTGCGTAAATCTCCATTTTCATGCTGTGGAGGAGAGCAATTCTTAAGGCTGGAGATCAGAGAAAGTCAAGTTTGAAATTGATTCAGTACTTGCATTGCAATATGATTGACTAATTTGAAAAAAAAGCACCCATCTCTTTATTTTGTTCCTTTCTGTTGTTTCTACTGCAGAAGGCAGAAAGCATGACGCGAGGATGTTAGCAGACTCTGGTCTACTTGCAGACCTACAAAGGAATGCATTCTCCTTAACTGGCCAGCCTCTTTGTCTGTATGGTGACCCGGCTTACCCATTAAGGATACATCTGCAGTGCCCTTTTAGAAATGCAGTACTAACACCTCAAATGCAGGAGTTTAATGCTGCCATGAGCGCTCTACGTATATCTGTTGAATGGCTCTTCGGAGATATTATTAATTATTCTAAGTCTCTTGATTTCAAAAATAATTTAAAAGTTGGCCTATCCTCAGTAGGAAAAATGTACCTTGTTGGTGCTATCATAAGAAATGCTGACACCTGCCTTTATCACAATCAGACTTCCGATTTCTTTTCTGTGGATCCACCAACACTTCAGGACTATTTTGTGTAGCTTGCATTATATTAACATCGGTAATGCACAAGTGTTAATATGTCCAAGAAATTTTCAGTGACTGGATTGTGTAGAAAATAAATATGAAGAAGACCTTTGAAATGTCTGATAATTATCATGTAACATGCATTGTTTGTATTACATTTCTATCTTAAATAAACCTTGACCATATCCAGGTGTTTACTATGTTTGCTTGGGTATTACCTTGGCCATTGGGAAAAAAGCCTCTGAAAACCACTGCTAACATCGTTGCCTTACATGTAGCTTTCACAGTTGCCACACCCCTCCCCCCTCCCCTCAAAGCTTTAAGCCTAGTGACATGGTTTCATTCCTGTTTTGTTATGGTACTAATGATGAGAGTTTGATTGACTATATGATATCTTTCTTGATTGGCTCTATTATTCCCATGGCCTATACTTTTAT
>OZ037776.1:845000-932500 GCA_964035525.1 Porites cylindrica
CCTTTCCCTGGGGAATGTCTACTTGGATATGTTACAGGTTAAATTTGATTTGAGGTTAATTTTGATTTAACCTAGGTTGATTCTCAATTTTCTTTGTTTCCTAACCCTAATTCATGAGAAATTAGTGCTAGGAGACAAGGGAAATTGAGAATCGACCTAGCTTTAAAAAATTTAACCTGAAATCAAATTTAACCTGTAACATATATCTTACTGATATTTTGTTATGTAATTTCTTGTATCAGTGTATAAATTAGGCAGTTAGGTCTCTTTTTAAGGTTTAGATCTTTGTTGTTGTTTATATTACATAGTTAGGAGATTTTAGCACCATGTACTTCTCTTCAATCTGAAATAAAATAAAGTTATGTATGTATGCATGTATACATGTATGCATGTATGTATATGTACTAATTTTGACTTGGTTGTTATATTAATATTATTAGTATTAGTATTATCTGTCTTAATTTTTGAGAACCCCCCTAAAACAGTCAAGAAATCATTACAAGTACCACAATATTTTACTTTTGATGTTTCAGATTGCATTGATATGCAAACATCTTGTATACCATCAGAACTAGAAAGGAAACAATCTGTCGTACATGAAGATGTGGCTGTTTCTCAAGAAGTGAGACACTTTTCAACCTGTGAGCAGAAAGTGACTTTTTGTGATCAAGAATTGCCAAACATTGCCGCTGGTCAGGACAGGTATAACAGGTTTTTCTGCATTGTTAACTTTGACTTCTTAAATCTATCCATATAGTCAGGACGTGTTATGCCTGGGCATCCTTGTTGTTATCTTGTCAGCCTTTTTTAATTTCCCCCCTTTGGACAAGCACGTGTTCAAAGGGATTAATTGCGCAACACACACCCTTTAGTATCAGGTGATTGGAGTTTCGTGTTTCATTTTCGAGTCAGTTTTTACTTCGAACGTATACCAGAGTTTTGCACCGTACTGTTTCGTTTCTTCTTTTTCCATCCCGATGCAGGTGCCCCGGTTGTAAGGAGTTAAAGTCCGCTCATGATTTTGGTCGTCCTGCAAAGAATTGTCCAGGTCCAGTTCGCAACGATACGGAACAGGATCGCGCGGCGGTTGATGAGCTAGAGCACACCGAAGCGGTTGGTGCCACCGCTTCTACAAACCCTGACGTCTTGTAGTCTTTAACGGAATCGGTGCAGCTCTTATCCACTGAATTGAAATCTCTTCGACAGGAGACTACCGAGTTGCGCGCGTTAGTACGTCCTCCCACTTCACGACAACAAAAAGCACCAACAGTACCGCCCCTTGTTACATTGCCAGAACTTCGTGCTATGACCGATTTGGCCCAGACGGTGGATCGACGGGTAGACCAACTTGGCGTTGCTTGTTCTGATGATAGCGAGTCTGAGAATGAGAGCGACCCTCTTCATCACTCAGCAGCTACCTCTGCACCCTCCGCGCGTCCTGGTAAGTTAAAATCGGGCCGGGAGGCGAAAGCTACTAGCGAGGTCCTGTACCCTCAAAGATGGCCTCACAGTTTTCTTTGTCTCACACGAGCGCGGTGCGAGGTTAAATCCGAGGAGTTAACATTGGCCGAATTCGTTGCAGGATACGCTCAAACTTTATTATGTAAGGACATAAGTCCTTTGGAGCGCACAGAGCGCGAAAAGCATCTTGTCTCGTTAATGTATTTCGCGCAACAATATGAATGGTCCGTTCTTAATTTTCACGGGTCCGTTTTGCTCGAGATTGAGCGTGGACTGGTTAAATGGGGAAACTCTTTTCTTCATTTGGAGAGCAGAACCCTTTACGGGCACCCATTGCAGGAAAAATCGCCGACTTCCTCTTCTTCAGCGCCAGTTCTATTTTGTCGCGATTATCAGCGAGAACAATGCATTAGCGTTAGAAACCACTTCGATTTTATCCGTGGAGAACGCAATTGGTTGAAACATATCTGCGCGGCATGCTGGACTCGTCTTCGAAAGCAGGAGTCACATCGGGAGAATTCTTCTGATTGTCCTTTAAAAGCTCTGGCTGCGAAAGATTCACCGGTGACGCCAAAAAACTAGACAGTTTTTCGTCTCCTAGCCTTCACGGACCCGAAGCTGGGGGCGTGCCCGTTTTAGATTTTGATTGTAGTTCTAGACACTTTACTCCCAACTTTTTATTGCAAGACTTTTCTCCTGCGAGACATTTAGCTTCTGGCCTGACAATGTTTTCGTGCCCCAGTTCCAGTTTTTCTACTCAAGACAATGGGTTTATTAAGTTTTCACAACGGAGACATTCAGTTTTTGATTATGCAACACGTCCTGCCACGAGATCCTTTGTCGACGCTCATTGTGCTGTCTTTTCTTGTGGACAGTTCAATTACACAGGCCTTCGTATTCCCGTTCCTTCTCGACTGAATATTCCCGTATGGCGTGCCTTGCTTCAAGACTATGAGGACAATGTAATTTGTGACTTTTTGGAATTTGGTTGGCCCCTTGGTTACACTAACCAGACCCTTCCAGTGTTTGACCTTCGTACCCACCGTGGCGCGTTGAATTTTCCTTCCGCCGTTCAAGACTATCTCAGTAGCGAGATTTCACTTGGTCGAGTTGCGGGACCTTTCGATGCACCGCCTTTTCCTGACGGTTTTGTAGTTTCTCCTCTCAACACGGTGGCCAAGCGCGACTCTCAGGAACGAAGAGTGATAGTGGATTTGAGCTGGCCTTGTGGCTCATCAGTTAATGATGGTATTCCGTCTGGTTCTTTTCTTGGCGAGCTCCTTGAACTGACTTATCCCACTATTGATGCTATCGTCTCGGCGATTGTTTCCCACGGTCGGGGTTGCATGCCATACAAACGCGATCTCCGCAAAGCGTACCGCCAATTCCCCGTCGACCCCCACGATTATCATTTACTTGGTTATACCTGGAACAGAAAATTTTATTTTGACACAGTTTTAACTATGGGTCTCCGTTCTGCCGCGATGGCATGTCAACGCTCCACGTCCGCAGTCTCTTGGATTCTCAACCGGCCCGGACTTAGTACATTTAATTATCTCGATGACTTTATTGGTGTTTCCCCTTTGCCTTTGGCAACGTCTCATTTCAACGAGGTTGGCGTCTTGCTGCATCATCTTGGCCTAGAGGAATCTCTTAATAAATCATGTCCCCCGTCTCCAGTAATGACTTTTTTGGGTGTCCAACTCAATACTCTTGACTTTACCTTATCTGTTGACTCTGACCGTTTAGCCGAAATTGAAAGCTTGTTACAAACGTGGTTACACAAGCGTACAACAACGAAACATCTCTTCAGTCGCTGGTAGGCAAGTTGGTATTTGTCTCTAAGTGTGTCCGCCAAAGTCGAGTCTTCATTGCGCGGATTCTTCGTTTGTTACGGTCGGTAAAATTTAATCATCATCATATTAATCTCAATTCTGAATTTCGTAAAGACATTCAATGGTGGTGCCGGTTTTTGCGTGTCTACCACGGTGTGTCCATGATTACCGCAAATAACTGGTCGTCTCCTGGCGAGGTGTTTACCACCGACGCTTGTTTAACCGGTTGCGGAGGCCTTTGTACGCGTTCTTATTTTCATGCGGAGTTTCCAGAGTTCATCTCAATCCAGAATCTTGACATTAATTCCTTGGAACTTTTGACCATTGTTGTTGCGCTCAAGTTGTGGGGCCATCTTTGGCGCGGCCTTCGTTTAACTGTTCGGTGCGACAACGAAGTCGCAGTCACTGCGTTGGGCTCGGGACGATGTCGGAATGCTTTTATTAATTCTTGTCTGCAAGAAGTCTGTTTCTTAGCGGCAACCCACGAATTCGAGATTCGAGCGGTTCATCTCCCTGGTGTGTTGAACAGTGAGGCTGGCGTGCTTTCGCGCTGGGATGTGCCCTCCCGTGCCAAAGACCAATTCCTACACCGTGTTCAACGTGATCATTTTATTGCAGTTTCTGTGCCAATTGCTTTCTTCCAGTGAGACAGTCCTTTCTAATGGACCGTTTTGTTTGTTTTTTTTTCTTAGCATTGTCTACATTGAGAAAGGATTGGAAGCACACGCTTCGTTCTGCCTATAGTGCTGGAACATTTAGTAATTTAAGGACTCAATTTAAAGCCTTTTTGTTATTTCGCACATATTTCCGCTTTACCCCTACACCAGCTACGTTGGATACTATTTGTTTGTATGTGCAATTTCTTAGTCGTACACTTAGTCCTCCCGCTATTCGTAACTATTTGTCAGGGGTTAAGCTGTTACATTTGTTTTCAGGGCTAGATTTTCCATTTACTAAGGATTTTCTACTCTCGTTGACGTTGCGTGGTATTGCGCGTAACGCGCTCTACACCCCATGCCGAGCTCCTCCAGTTACTCCGGATATTTTGTGTCAGATTTCTAGGGTTTTAGATTTCGAGACCGATCCTATTTCGTGCACGCTGTTTTGTGCCTTTTTATTTACATTCTTTTTAATGGCGCGGTTAGCTAATATAGTACCTCGTTCACGTAAGTGCTTTGATCCTTCGCGTAATCTTACTCGGTGCGATGTTGCAGCCAATCAACATGGGCTAATTGTTACTTTTAAGTGTACCAAGACTATTCAGTTCGGGGAGCGAAAATTGAATATTCCTTTGTTACGATTGCCGGGCTCTCCCATATGTCCAGTCTCTGTGTATCACCGTATGGTTTGTCTCGTTCCCGCTAGTTCTCGGTCCGCCTTATTCGTTTTGCCTAGCCCTTACAGTCCTACTGTTCTTACTCAGGATCGTTTTATCGCCGCGTTCCGTCGGGCGCTTTCCGCTGCTGGTCTTCCTAACGCTTCGTCCTATCGAGGTCATTCTTTCCGTCGCGGTGTGGCCTCTTGGGCCTTTAATCATGGTGTACCAGGTGAACTCATACAGATATACGGGGACTGGGCAAGTGATGCGTGTAAAGCATATTTAGAATTTAGTGTCGAATCAAAGCTCGCCTTCGCTCAGCAGCTTCGTTTTGCTGTTCTTTCTAGTACTTCGTAGTTGCTTATTGCACAGTTCGTTTTTGGGCGTTCCGTTTGGTGGCAGAGAGGTTTATTAGGCATATCGATGGCTGTTGTTTACTTTTTGTTCGTATCCTTAATAAACTTCTCTCCGTGCCAAAAAGCGAATTGTGTTCTATTTGTGTCAGGGGGCGTAGTTGGGGAATTTACTTTAAATCACCTGATTTTAGGCATTATTTGCAACCTAGTCCTGTCAGATTTAAACATTTTACTCCTTCGAAATCTGCTATTGATGATGCAAGAGAAATTCGAGTGTCAAAAACGTAGTTATGAACCTTCATATTAATAGATTGGTGTCTATTAATATGCGATACGCTTGCAAAACACACGCCATTTTTACATTATTATATTACATGGAAGACCAATTCAAATAGTGCATCTCAGCACTCATTGTTTTATATTTGTGTTTTTGTTTGTTTTGATAAGTTCCGATTGTATTGTTTTCCATTCTGTTGTTGGTAAAGGAAATAACACTCAAATTATTTTTTTAAATTAATTATGTTGTATTACTTCTTATCTGTAGAGTCATAGCTGTGTTTCCACCACCACCGGCAGTGGGCAAGATACAGATTTTGAAGATGGATTTTGAAACTTTAGAGGACGGAAAAGAAGTCGATGATTCTGTAGTGGATTTGTTTTTGATGTAAGAGTAACTTGAAGCTCAAGGCTAATAGATACATCATCCTGATTTCTACACTTGTACTCATGAAAATCAGTAGTTTATGGCATCATTTCTAAAATCAACCTTTATTATTTTATGATTAACAAGACAGTGACTGGCTTTCTGTTTAGAGTGGAACCTCACTATTGCAAAGGGCCAATGGACTGGCAAAATTTGTTTGCTGTGACGAGGTTTTGTTATATTTAGGTTCTTTTGCATATACTGTAAAATTCTGAAAATAAACCCCTCCGTGTATAAGCCCCCCAAACTTGTAACCCAAAAACCCTCCGTTAAATCGCCTCTCCAAATGTAAGCCCCCCGGGGGCTTGTACGTGGAATTTGCCCTCAAATACAAAGTAAAACAAAGCAAAAACGGTAATTTCTTTCCAACTGTAAGCTAACCCAATCGTTTTGAAACACAAATTTCCTTCGTAGATAACCCCCTAAGAACATAAGCCCCTCAAAAAGGGCCTTTGAAAAATATAAGCCCCAGGGCTTATTTTCGGAATTTTACGGTATTTTAAATTTTAATGAGGTAAAGAAAATTGTTTGTTATATCGCGACGTTCCACTGCAGTACTTGAAAATATTATTAACCTACTGGCTATCAATCAACATTGACAGAATTTTTCTCTTAAGGTATGCTGCATCTAAACTGGATGAAGAACTGTTGAACAAGTGCCACATATTCAGTTCCTTTTTCTTTTCCAAGCTGTCTCAGAGAGTTAAGATAGGAGGAGTCTCTGTTTTACCATGGTAAATGTGTACCATATCCTCATATTTCGTAAAGAGTAATTAGTCAGCTTTAAAATTTTAAGGGCTTAGTCACAGCTCATCATTTCTTTCACTGCAAAATCAGAGCTTCTTGGCCAATAAATATGTTTCCCATGCATTATTTCAAACGTTAAATTTCGTTTGTGTTTTCTTTATAAACTATTACACTTCCATCACTGCGATTTCTAAAATCACAATCTTGTTTCATTTTCCCTATAGTCCCGAGG
Source organism: Porites cylindrica (assembly GCA_964035525.1). Lineage (NCBI taxonomy): Eukaryota > Metazoa > Cnidaria > Anthozoa > Scleractinia > Poritidae > Porites > Porites cylindrica. The sequence goes on from OZ037776.1 coordinate 851,653, forward strand.
ACCGGCATGCAAGTGCTTCAAGATTTACAAGAAATGTGGACATTTTCCAAAAGATGTTCCTCTTCATACCTGTCTGTAGAAGGTATTTTCTACAATTTATTAATGTTTGCAGTTAGTGGTGGATGCTCAATTGTTGTTTCTCTAATCTGATAGTTAGGCAATTTAATCCAGGAGGCCATTGAATTATATATATGTAAGTGTGAACTTAATAATTTTCAGGTGATGATAGGCAATGACTCCCATAAGTTTGCCAGAAATGTACAAATGGTGTGTGGTCTGGGTATTCAGTAAATTATTGTGTTTAAAGTTTTTTGTTTTTAGCCAGTTACATTGTGAGACTCCCTTTCTCCTTTTTGAATTTTATTAAAATATACAGTCAAAGCCCGCTTCTCATTATTACGGACAGTTTGCTTTGTCCCCAGGGAAAGAAAGCCCCAACATTTTCTTTACACTTCGTTAATACGGACACTTTTTATGGCCTCCTCAATGCCTGTATTAGCAGGGTTTGACCCTGTTATCACCTCTTTTCATTTTAGCGGACACTGGTTCTTGGTACTAATCTATAACCTACCCTTTTTGGTTGGAAAAGCACGAATGGACAAGAATTCGTCGCGAAGGTGTGTAGTTGAATTGCTTGTTGATGATTAGATACCTTACAGCAGAAAACTCACTTGACTTCTTATAGCTGTTAACCGAATGGAGTGTCAGAAAAAAATATTCTGTTCTAAATTTACAGTTTCAAAGTATTGTCTTTATTTGTCATTGATATTTACAGGGCTCCAATCATGATGATTAACTCAATCGTCTATGGCTCAGAGGATGGGTTTTATGACTGTCCTTCATCAAGAGAACAAGAGGCAGACCTGATTCGCAGGTAACTTAGTTAATTGCAGTGATAGTTGGTGAAACGTTTGTTATACCCGTTTTGTTTCCAATACAATTTTTATTGCGGCCATATTTTTTAAGGCTAAACCTGCTATTCTGATTTGTTCGCAGTTTCGTAAGATGCGAATGGTTGGCTAAGGGAGAGAGTTCTTTTCCTTACTTCACCCCTGAATCGATGCCCCTATACTACCCCAAGGCAAGACGTTAATCCAGTGATCAGAACATCCCTAAGCTTTTTCAACACCTAAAAAATTAGTCTCTTCTTGAAAGTATTTTTCTAGTTCTTTGTTGTGCATTGATGAGAGACCGATTGCTTGTGAAAGAATTAACACGGAATCCACTAGAAAATTGAGTAATTTTAATTTATTTTCAATGGACAAAAACCTTGTACCAGAATAATTTAGAGAATATTGTATTCTTGTTTACATTTTTCAAGGGCTAAAGATGTAATTAGTCATCTATAGTAACACCAAAGAAAATTTCCTATGGGAGCCCGAGAAAATGAATGTAAAATTTCACAAAATTGCATCTTACACATGAAATTTTCAGAATTTTACCTGTATTTTCACAATTCTTGTGAAAACTGACATTCATTTTCTCGGATCCCCATGAGAAATTTTCTTTGGTGTTATTACAGATGACTAAATACATCTTTAGCCCTTGGAAAATATAAAAAAAAGAATGCAATGTTCTTTAAATTATTCTGGTACGAGGTTTTTATCGATTGTGAGGTGAAGAGGGGACGATGATGATGGTTTTAGGTAGCTATCTTTCCAGTCAAATTGACGTCTTTAAATATGTTTGGTCCCACAGGTGCCGCAACAAGAAAACGGTTACGACTGTGGAGTATTTGTTATGCTGTTTTTTGAGACTTTTTTAAATCGAAAGGTAAGTCTAACTTTCTCTCTATCTAACACTATGCAACTGTTGACTGAGAAATACATTATCTTTTACTTACAGGCAGAATTGCCCAAAGCTGATTTGCTGATACAAAGCGATTTTATTTCCTTACTCTTTGAAACATTTTGGCAACCAGTATTTGTTTTGTTTTGGGGCCAAGAGTTTTTTTAAGTGACTTACGTTGATGAAAAAAATCCATTCAGTTGATTGCACGGTGAAGTAAGATTTTACAAAAGAATGTCCCCTAATAAATTTTTTTCTTAAAGTGGGATTAGTCATGATGGGCATCACTATTTTTGCTTGGCTTCAATGTTGAACAGTCTGACTTCTCTTCTGGTCTGACTAAAACCTTAACAGTAAATTGTTGTTTCTCTTTTAGTGTCCTGTGAGAGACCTACTGTCAGGCCAAATCCTACCGTGGTATGATCAAAGTGTAGCTTTGCCGATGCGGGAAAGAATGACAGATCTCATTCTAGGATTGGGAAATAGTCTTAGTTCCGATTAGGTTGCTTAAATAAATGTAAATAGTTCAGGGTGAATCTTCTTTTATATTTCTGAAGCCTAATGACAGTGTTAGAGACGCTCTTTGCTAATAGAAGGCTGCGACGAGCTTTAAACAGGCAGCGTGGTTTGCTGACTAACATTCCAGGATTTAAGTTATTTTTCTTGTCGATTTGGTTGTTTCGATATAAGTCGTTTTCATACAGACTTAAGCAGTGAAAGTCAAACTACACAACAATTTCTACTAAGTACACTACGCGAAACCAATAGCTCGACGTATACCGAAACAACCGGTGAGCATTTTGTAATGAACATTTTTCGAACATAAACGTAAAGGTTCGAAAAAACGGGCAACAAAAAACGTGCAACTTGTCTTGCAACATTGCTGCAAAACGAGTTGTATGGCGATGTTGCAGCGATGTTGCAAAACAAGTTGCACGTTTTTTGTGCGGTCCTTGATTTATGAACTTGGAGTGAACGAATTTATCGATCGAACGCAGTACATTCAGAATACCCGGCCACTTGTCGAAACGCTTTTACAGCGAAGCATAGACACAAAAATGTAAACAAGTGGCAGGGTGTTCAGTGACCTAGCCGAATTATAAGAGCAAAGTTAAAAACTTCCAGTTATTATTCAATATTTATTGATCATAACCACGGTCTAGTATGCGTCCTTGCTTTAGGAACCTTAATAGTAAATAAGAACAGAGTGTAACAGTGTACAGTAAACCTTAATAACAAAGCGAGGATCTTAGAGTCCCTCTATATATACGACGTAACAATGATTATATAGAAATTAGAAATTCCAGCGTAAAGGGAACGCAGCATCTCTCTTCAATACCTTGCACCTACTTGCTCAACCTTTGAAATGTTGTAAAGAATGTAACTATATTTGTGAAGTCTTCCTCTAAAAAATACAATTATTATTCAATATTGATCATAAGCGTCTATGCGTCCTTGCTCTAACAGTCTACAGTAAACCCTTATAGCAAAGCGATGGATCTTAGGGTCTCTGTATGTATACCACGTAACAATGTTTAAAGAAATTAGAAATTCAAATGCAGAACGAACGCAACATCTCTTTCAAATACATTGCACGTACTTGTTCAACTTTTGAAAGACTGAAATAAATGTAACTATAATGAAGTCTTACTCACAAAAAATCGAAAAGTAAGTTTGCCGCACTCTGAACAACGTGAGTAAAGACTCGGCCACCATATCAGTTCTAATTCCCTTGTACAGCGTCCCTCACCTGGACCAATATCTAGGTACGAGCGGCTTGTCGGTCTTGAGTCCTGCTTTCTGGCTCTTGCTTTTGCATAAGCTAGTGCCTCTTCTGCTGGCATTTCGGACACATCAGGCACTTCATCGCTATTTCTGAATAAGGCTCTTGGCCGAAATTGCAGCAGGTCTTGCTCTTCCAACACTAGCTTTAAGGTTTCCTCATTGAAAATTTTATATGGAAAACGCCGTGCTATTCTCTTGAAAATCGGTTGACGGATGTGGGGAGCATCGCGTACGCTGTCCACCATAGGGTTTCCCAAACGATAAAGCAAATGAGCGAAGTACTTCTGTGGCACTTGAAGGCAGTCAACATGGCACCATTTTCCTTTCGATGAAAAAAGTTCGGTGTAAGTAAGTGCGTAAGTCCAAGCACACTAAAATAAAGAACACATTGCGGGTTCAGAGGAGGAGCGAATAGTATCCCATGATGCATTTACCCAGAGGCATTACGCAATATCGCAGTCATGGCAGATTCCATCGTGAAATAAGGTCTTTTTCTCGTCGCCTTTTTTCTCATTTGTGTTCCAGGAAAAGTAAGAAAATTGCATTATTTTGTTATTTGACATGACTTCTTCGATTTGCAATGGCTTAAGAGCGAAATTTCCACGTAGAAACACTTATTTTCATTGTTTCACTTAGTCTTCTTATCACAAAGTGTTCAGTGACCCACAACAAGGTCATGAATATTCACGATTTTTTGGATTATATGTTGAAGTCTTCCAAATGTGGACCTCGCGCCGGCAAATTGAGGTCCTGAATATTGCACAGGCTAAGAAGTACCCAGAAGTACCCACATTTTGAAGACTTTTTTATCGAGCAAAGAGGGCTGAAATTTCGTATCTTTTATCACATTTCAACGCCATGTGTGATAATATATGTGTTGTATGTGTAAAGCCTGCTGAAGGCTACATCTGTTGGGCGCTTTCGAGAGCACTTTATGCCGAAGCAATCACTTTGTATTTTCATAGTGGTTATTTTTAAAAGGAATTTGACTATAATTATTTAAATTAGAACAAGGATCGGTGAACATTGCCGTGTGTTTCAGTGTGATAGGAACCCACACAAAGGTGCCACGCAGCATGCAAGCGGCACAACGCTATAAACAAGCCTGCTCAGAAATTGAAAAAAAAATATCACAAACTTTATTTATTCAAAAGAGCAGATCAGTATTCTGGCCAGGAAATTTCCTTGAAGATTGAGGGAGTCAGTACCGGGTGATTCAGAGGATAGTTTGTCGCATCGATAGGTTAAAATTTATTTGTAACTGCAGTTGTAAATTGAGCTCCTTTGAGCACAATATGAAATAAATCCTCCTTTGGCAATTACCTTCACAGCGTAGCGGTTGTTTTGTTGGAGCCACTTTTTAGATAAGTCATGGTTTCGGTTCTCCTGGTGAACCTAAGTTCAGTTGCCGAGTCTCATACTTTGTGTTTGTAGTTGCGACCGAGCGCACATTAAGTAGTTCTCGACAGATCAGTGAAACATATGTAACCCTTCAAAGTAACGCTGAAATTCTTCTTTAAAGCACAATGAATATCAGCTAACTCAATACAGTTGTATTCTCAAAAGCAGAGGCTGCTGAACCGAAACATGTTTGAAAACCATACACATCGAGCACTGCGATGTTCATTACGCGCGTGCTGAAGAGTAGTGATCATGATATGTCACGTACGCAGTGATAATATAACATGAAATGAGGTGCATCATGGGATACTGTTCGATCGTCGTCTGTTGCGGGTTAGAGGATTTACCTGGGTGATCCGGTGCCAGTGATCCGTTAATTCGCTCCGCAAGAACCCCAAGCCATTTGAGATAATCTTCCATTTCTTCGTCAGTAAGTGCTGCTGCTTTTGGCTGTTAACATGGACTGTTTGATTCGTCCAAAAATTGCACTATCCCGGGATTCCTTTCCTGGTGTTTCAATCCGAAATGTTTTTTCAATGAAACACCTGTTTTAAACTTCTTTGTACACAGTTGAAAGGGAACTGAAAAAGGCATTTTTTTCTCGCAAGGTCAACACAGTTGTCCAGTAGCTTAGCAATGATCGAGTTCCTCTGCAAATGCGTGCGGGCCGAAAGTCAATGAACTTTCTCACTTCTTCGAGTTCTCCTTAGTTAAACAAATTGAAACAATGCACTCAATCAATGACGCGTGACTGGCAAGCTTGACAAAAAAAACCGCTATTGTGGCAAACAATAGATCCCTTTTACTAGCAAATGTGAGAAGAAACGAAGTCTCATATGCCAACCTTTTTTTCAAAGAGAAAACCGATTGACAACGAATCTACTGTGAACTGAGATCGGTAGACTCTTGCCCTCAAGTTATTGCATCGGATCTCAGCATTATAAGATGTCAAAGTTTAGAAAACGTACTGTCGAGGAAATGCGAAGAAGATCAAAAATGAGGAAACTGAGAAAAAAGTTCAAACGGAACAGCGTGAAAGTTATTGGTCACCCATCTGTAATTGACATACCCGAAGAAGTCAGCAAAGGAACAGCGAACTTTAAAAGGGAATGTGTCAGTGAAGAAGGAAGTATAAACTATATCGAGGAGGACAAAATCGATCGTTCTCTCGACGGCAATTCTCATTAATGAACTCGGAACTGTTGCATGATCTTTGGAAGATGTTAGCTTGGATTCCCGGGCGTGGATTACAAGAACAACAGTGGCATTTCATCATGTTTTTGGGTTCGTTATATCGATGTTCACACAGGGTTGTGACTAAGAAATGTTTGGCTTTTAGAGTCTAAACGAATAAGAGGAAGATAATTTTATTCAGTATTATTATCAGCTGGGCTGGAATTTTGTGCTACACCACCGAGCAGCTCCCAAGCCAAACCGTTAGAAGGGGGAAGATTATAGTTCTGTTAACCGCGAAGTTTGCTTCTGACGTTGCTCCAAATGTTTTTTTCCCCGTTTTGACCTTTTGTAAAACAGATGCAGTGCTTAGTGCGTGCTTTAAGAGCCATTTTCTGAGAAAATCGAGAATCGCAAGACACTCGTCAAAAAATCGAATTTTTTATTCTTTAGCAAAAACATCCCTTTTAGTGACCTAATTTAAGGAAAAATAGTTTTGGGTTCAAACGATTGATTTTAAAGGAGAAATTAGAAAAAGTTTGAAAAATCGGTTTTACGCCTATTCTTCGCACAAAACGCGGCAGCATGCAACGGCAACTTCGAGAGAAGAGTGAACGCGTAAGAAACATTCTCTGATATTGAAACTTTAGCCAATTATTATTTCGTTCTTACTCTTTATATTCCTAAAAGAAAATTTAAAAAAGAACGTATTAAATTTTTGTAATCGACAGGTCTAAAGAGGTCATATTTGTGACGTTGGACATGCTAGAAAATGAAGGCTAACTTTGACTATTATAAAAGGCATCTGGTATATGCCGCTTGATCATAAAATCAACATAAAATGGTAGCTGGGCTATTTTACTAAATTACTGGAAAGTTTTAGCTCTGGAAATCAAATAATATCCTGACACCAAAGAGAGCGGTGAGAGCTATTGAATAGGGAAAAATTTATGCAAATTAGACGGCTTGAGGACGGTTGCCAAACCAAAACAAAAGTTTTACATGAAAGGATTACTCACCATCGCTTGTAACACGTTTTTATAGCGAGGAAGGTTATTTCCAACTCCAGCTGCGTCGGTTTGAGTCACAAAATCCATGCTTTTAAGCCAAACGACAAACGTACGTTTGTTCAACAACTGCGTCCGAGCAATCTGGCCATGGATAAAAATAAAGTCACAACACGTCACTGCGGTCCTTTAGAAGCAAGAGTTACAAGAATTTACTTCATTCGGGAGACATAAAGGAATGAAAATTCACCGCAAACTAGTGACTTCGATTCTGAAAACCTTTCATCACTTCAACCATTCGTCAGAAGATAATAAACATCGTACAAGATCGCATGACCTTTGGCGTGTGACCGGAAAGCGGTCACACGCTTAAGTCACGTTAGCATACTGTCACGAATTTTAGTAAGATTTTTCAAAAAATAGACCCATCGAAATAGAAATAGAAACAGGCTTGCTTTATTTGATATTTTTAATTTCTTTTATAGCCTGCAGAACTTGTTCTCCATGCATTGCGCGTGTCTCGCGCTCCAAGTCCGCTTCGCAGTGATGGCGTGAAAAGCGCAAAAAAAAAAATTGGCTCCTGTGCTGCAGTCGATTTCTTTTATAGAAACCTGCTAGCTATTGACAGGCTGTGAAACAAGTGTTTTTGTTTTTTTCGTGGGGAAAGAGATGTGAGCAGACATAAAAAAAAGGAGGGGGTGTGGTTGGGGGTGAGAGCCCTCTCATCCTCCTTATTTTTTTTTCCGCTCTCCTACTTCGTATAGCACTCCAATATCCGAACGCCTGAAACAGGCTATGTCGACACGGACCAAGAGCAGTGGGTCTGCTGGAAGACATGAGTAGCTTTCTGTGCCCAGCGGGGTGGGTACTCCGCATGATTTCGAGTGACAGGGATGATCGAAGGATTTTTGGGGGTTTGAAATTTTCGATTTCGGGATTTTTTTGGGTAGGAAAATTTTGCCAGGTATTTTTCAGTTTGGGAAGCTTGATTTAAGTAGGGATTTTTTGGGTGTTCAAAACAATCCGAAGATTCGTGATAGTTATATCATTTGTTGCTTTCTTGAAATTTTTATGGCTTGGAAAATCGTCATTGGATTTTTTGGGGGATTTTTTGAGGTTTTGTTTGAAGCCCTAAGGATTTGTTTGGGTTTTGATTTGTGCCCCCATTCGATCATCCCTGTCACTTGAAATGCCCCTCCCCACTTGGTTTCTGTGATCGGTATTATTCCAATCAGATAGGATGTTTGAAACCATTTCGCAATCACTAGTTTCCGCGTACTTCGATTGTTATAGCACTGGGTTTCATAATAGCCCACGTTCGATACCGTAAACTGCCGCTTATAAGCCCTGGGCTTATACAAGTTCGTAAAGGATTTTGGGTGGGCATATAAACGGGGGAGCTTATATCCGGATGGGCTCATAAGCGGACCAAAAAAAACACCTTTCGAAATGAGCAACAGCACTGTTGATCGACGTATGATTTAAATTTATTACTCTTACAATTAAAGCCTTAAATAGGCAGCAGTAAATCGAATTCAGTTAAATTTCAAAACAAAATCAAAACTGTAACTGGGGCTTATATCCGGATGGGCTTATAATCGGATATACTTTTTTGTTTGCATATAGGTGGGCCTATAACCGGGGGGGCTTATAAGCGGCAGTTTACGGTATATTAAAATTCTAACATGACCTCGAGGCTTTCTGGTCATTTTTCTACATTTGGTCTTGTTTTCTTTAAGCTCAAGTTTCTTCTAGGAATGGCGAGACAATGGAGTTACGAAAAATTTGCAATTTTGACCCTACAGCCTCGGAGTCATGTTAGAATTGTACTCGAACGTTAGCCTGCGTCGCATGGCGGTTTTGGTTGGGCGTGCTAAGTAATAAAGGCCGACGAGGGCAGAGAAACCGCGAGGAGATTGGGGCGGGAACAACTTGAAAAACCGCCTGCACGGACGGGGGGCTTTTTTGAGTCGGTCCGTACGCCAGCGTTTTTTCTCGCGGCTTCGCCGCTCGTTCTCGCGCGCTTGGCGCGCGAATTTCGCGTCTACGCCGCTCGTGTGCCCGGCTCGACAAAACCGGCTACTCGAACGTGGGCTATTTGGTCGTGAGTAAATCTCGAAACAAGCAAAACCAAAGTAAACTATAGCGTTGACTTCGTCGGCCATAGAGAATTGGCAATATTCTTCAAGTTCTTTATTATAGGAAGGGAGTATACTCCCTTGACTATCAAGATTGTCAGTCGGGACATTAGGGGAACATACCATTTTCACCTGGGATGTGTGAGGGGGTGGTGCTCTGGCCAGTTTTTCCAAGTCACGGGGATGATCGAAGTATGTTTTTTTCTTGGTTTGAAATTTTCCGTTCTAAGATTTTCTGGGACAAACCTTTTTTAGCTGTGAATTTATTGAAGTATTCAAAGTATTCGTTCTTTTTTGGTGTTGATTTTAGCTTCCACGGATCATCCCCGTCACTTGGAATCTGAAGTACCCCTCCCGTGTAGTACTTCAAAGGCATAGGAAAATGATGTAGGACTTCCAAAAAAAACAAAATACACTTGTTTCACAGCCTGTCAATACCTAGTAGGTGTCTATAAAAGGAATCGACTGCAGAACAGGAGCCAATTTTTTTTTGCCCTTTTCACGCCATCACTGCGAAGCGGACTTGGAGCGCGAGACAGGTGCGATGCCTGGAAAACAAGTTCTGCAGGCTGTAAAAGAAATTAAAATATCAAATAAAGCAAGCCTGTTTCTAATTCTATTTCGATGAGTCTATTTTGTTGTCGAAAGCAAACGTGAAAAATCGTACTAAAATTCGTGACAGTATGCTAACGTAACTTAAGCGTGTGACCGCTTTGCGGTCACACGCCAAAGGTCATGCGATCTTGTGCGATGTTTATTATCTGCTGACGAACGGTTGAAGTGATGAAAGGTTTTCAAAATCGAAGTCACTAGTTTGCGGTGAATTTTCATTCCTCTTTGTCTCCCGAACAGAGGGAATGAAGTAAACTCTTGTAACTCTTGCTTCTAAAGGACCGCAGTGACGTGTTGTGACTTTATTTTAATCCACGGCCGGATTGCTCGGACGCAGTTGCTAAACAAACGTAAGTTTATCGTTTGACTTAAAAGTATGGATTTTGTGACTTAAAACGACGCAACTGAAGTTGGAAATAACCTTCCTCGCTGTAAAAACGTTTTACAAGCGATGGTGAGTAATCCTTTCATGTAAAACTTTTGTTTTGGTTTGGCAACCGTCCTCAAGCCGTCTAATTTGCATACATTTTCCCTATGCAATAGCTCTCACCGCTCTCTTTGGTGTCAGGCTGTTATTTGATTTCCAGAGCTAAAACTTTCCAGTAATTTAGTGCAATAACCAAGCTACCATTTTATTTTGATTTTATGATCAAGCGGCATATACCAGATGCCTTTTATAATAGTCAAAGTTAGCCTTCATTTTCTAGCATGACCAACGTCACAAATATGGCCTCTTTAGACTTGTCGATTATAAAAATATAAAACTTTGTTTTTCAAATTTTCTTTTCAGAATTTAAAGAGTAAGAATGTAATTATAATTCGCTGAAGTTTCAATATCAGGGAATATTTCTTACGCGTTCACTCTTCTCTCAAAGTTGCCATTGCATGCTGCCGTATTTTGTGCGAAAAATTGGCGTAAAATCGATTTTTCAAACTTTTTCTAATTTCTCATTTAAAATGAATCGTTTGAACTCAAAACTATTTTTCCTTAAATTAGGTCACTAAAAGGGATGTTTTGGCTAAAGAATGAAAAATTCGATTTTTTGATGAGTGTCGTGCGATTCTCGATTTTCTCAGAAAATGGCTCTTAAGGCTTCGTGGTATGTTTGTCTTCGTTTTCACTTCGGCTATCAACTTTGTTTTTCCTGCGTTAGATATGTTTTTTTCCATTCCATTGCAGCTTGACTGTTTCTTCACCGCTACTCGTCTTGCATTACATTTATTTAAATGAGCAATTGTTAGACAGAAAATGTCCTTTTTTGAATAATATGGCGAAATAAAACAATTTACACAGGGATATAATGATACTTTTTGGTAGCAAATATTTTATTTTTGACCAGCACTATTATGCCTAATTTTGTTTACCCTCCTAACTGAAAAACGGACAAAATTCAGGGTCCGATTTTGAGACGACATAACAGCTTTACAGCGATTGCCGAGAAACTGAATGTGCGACGGAATTACACCCAATTACGAAAGATTTTCTCCCATCCAGCAGTCATTAGAAAACCGTTTTGTCAACGCAAAATCGTATGTAGTTCATACTTTAAGGGTAATAAATTGATAAAGAATTATTTTAAATCTGTTGTCAATAGGTTCTTATTCACGTAAGCTGGGTCATAAACTTTTTCTTCGAGGCCGAATCATGGGGAAAAACTTGTCCTTCATTTTTAATAAGGACTTACGCAGTAATCCGTAACAAAATCGCTGACATTGTAATAACTAAACTTTCAATGAAACTATTATCCGATATTAGGTCTGCTGACTTGGAAAATACTACACCTAAAATTTAACTTCAGCAATCTTACGAGAGAAAACATCAAGGCTAGGTCTCTCTGACGGCTTATCTCTTGTTGACATTTTAACTAATTCTCGGACCCTCTCATAAAAACCCAACATAGACGATATCGCCTTAAGCATTCTTCCCAATGAAAAAATGTCACTGGCAACGCTGTAGAGTCGTTCACTTACAACCTCAGGGGCTAAATAGCTTTTCTCTTTGCATTTCATAGCGGTGCCGTTTCTGCGGTACAACGTAACAGATGAAGCCTTAAGGCTCTTTCCAAAGTCAATGAGAACTGGCCTGAATTCCTCAGAGACTGAGGGCCGTTCTAGTACTACATTGTTTCCTTTTATGTCCTTATGAAGGTATCCTTTAGAATGCACGTGGCCTAAAGCACTACATATCTTTTTAAATTTAATATAGAAATACAGTTTGCTTTAGTAACTACGTTGTTATTGGCCGCTTGATGGAGAGTTACACTTTCTTGCTGAACACCATGAAACTGCGTCACGAGGCATAATGGTGAGGCCTTTGTAACTACACCAAAAATCATGGGTAGCTTCGGATGGACCCCCAAAGCAGACGCAACCTTTGCTTCGTGGAGTAAATCTCTCCTTGCTCGTTCTTTATCCTCCGTCGTTTCATTGTGGGTCATTTGTTTGACAATAACTTCGATGCCTCGATAGCGCACGAGAAAATATTGTCCAAAGCTTCCACTGCCAACTGGAGTTTTAGACAAGAATTCAATGTTTTCTGGCCTAAGTTCTTCGGGTTCAAATTTGGATCCATTGCTCGCTGTGGTTTTTTTTGCAATTAAAGAGGTTTGATGACGTTCCCGAGGTTTCTGCGGGACAATTACGTCGGCACCAACAGCCATTCGAATCATCTTCGAAGCTCTTGAGTAACCACGGAATGTGAGCCACAGGTGCCAATTCCGATGTCCCCGACGACGCTGATTGGAGTGGGAATACAGAATTGCCCGCGTTGACCAGCCCGGTTGATGAGCGAGAATTGGCACACCTTCATCATCCGACCCCATTTGCCACCCCTCAAGACGGGTAAATGTTTGGTAGCCAGTGTCCAGCTGGACTTTGAAGTGTTCCTGAACCCCAACTCTGTCTACTTGATGGGCACCCCTAACAAAGGAGCTTTGAACACCAAGAAATTTCCTGCCATCCGTAATGAAGACATGAAAGTCACCTTGCTAATGAGAAAAGTGACCTTGAACGCTAGTGTCTATGTCAGACTTCCCAAAAGAAAGACAACTGGGAAAAAAGATTGTGCGCTACCCTGTGGTTCGAAGTGAAATCGGCACCTTTTCCTTTGATGGCCGAACCACCCAGTGGGAACAAGACGATCTTGTTTGTGGGCCGATTTCCCAATCGAGCGATGGTGGGTTTGCTGCATTCGAATGCCTTCAATGGAGACATGGGCAGAAACCCCTATGCCTTTCAAAAGTTCGGGGTCACCCAGGTGCGACAGAGTTTGAATGGGGAAGAATATCCTTACAGCACCCTAGAGCTGACCGGGGATCAAGCCTATGAAGATTTGCTGCGCTACGATTGGTTTCTACAAGCCATGGGTGCCTACAATGAAAACAAGATTCCCATGATGCTGCCCAGTGATTGGGGTCAGGGGAACAACTGCACGTTGTTTATGTTCAACAATGTGCCCAGCGGCAAAGCCGATGACCCCCAGTATCGCAACCCCCGTCAATCGGCCAATGTGCGACTGGTGATTGATTTCAGAGCCGCCATCAATCACAACATCACCTTGTTGGTATTGAGCGAGTATGAAAACGTGTATGAGATCAATCATCTGGAAGGTATAAAGTACAACATCAACGGCTGATCCATCCTCAGACGTCAGAAGAAGTCGGCCATGGAGTTTGTGGCGCTCAGCGATACCGTATTGCGGGCCTTGGCCCTGGACGATCTTCAATTACGGCGCGTGTTTCAAGGCGTGTGCCCAGCCGACCAACTACCCGGATCACCCACCAAAACCGTCTGCGCGGCGTACATTGTTAACACCGATCCAGCGGGGAACCCGGACAACATTGGTTAGGGCTGTGGACAGAACAAAACAAGTGTGAGATCTTTGACAGTTATGGTCTACCCCTGCACGTGTACAAAGACCCGGATTTGCACCAGTGGTGGAGTCAATGGAAGTACCTGACGCCCAGTGACATCACCCTACACGTCATGGATAGTCAGACCTGTGGACATTATGCGTTATTTTTCCTGAAAGCCAGAGCGCAAGGACAGGCCTATCAGGACTTTTTGGGACGTTGGAGTATCGACAATTTAGTGTTGAATGATCATAAAGTGGCCGACGATTTGAAATGGGTTTAAACGCGAATTACAAGATGAAGTGGATGCCCGCCCCGATGGGCAAAGTAATGTGAGCCGCCAGGCCTTTATGCTTTGTAATCATTGTTCATGCTGGTACCAAAATAAAACAACCCTTGTCAATCACGGTGTGTGTGTGGTGGATGCATAAAAAAGACGCGTCGGGTCGCAGGGGGTCACATTTTGTTCATCATGTTTACACGCGGCGATGTCCAGCGCGTGACTGATGCGGTTATTCTAGAAGAAACCCTGTATTGGTGGTTGCATCCGATCGAACGGGTCCAAACCGTCCGAGGCATTGATGCTTTGGATGGGTATCATTGGACGCTGGCCCGACAAATGGCTCAAGACGAAGACTGGGTGTCCCTCAAAGCGTACGTAGACACCCTGGGTGAAACGTATTTAAGAGACAACTTGGAATACCTCGTTCAGTCCGCGTCCCCTCGATTGTATCACGAGTATTGGACGGCATGCCTGGCCGAAGAAGACGAAGAAGACCCTCCGCCCAACGACCCCGATCTCGTCAATACGGGCGTGGTATCATGACGGTGTTGGCCAAAACGGCCAAAATCGGTTATAAATTGGGACGCTATAAACGGTATAAACGAATGGGAGCCAAAGGTGCCACGGGTCATTACAGACGTCTACCTCGACCGTGGGAACGATGATCCGACAACCCAGTAGTGTGATCGTGGCCGGACCCTCGGGCAGCGGTAAGAGCGAATTGGTGGAACAATGGTTACGGTACCTGAACGTACTTCAAGTCAAACCGAAAAAGCTAGTCTATGCGTACGATCGATGGCAACCCCGGTTCGACCGTATGCAAAAAAAGGATGACATTTAGTTTCATCGCGGGTTACCGGACCCCAGTCATTTGACCAAATGGTTTAGACCTACGCGTGGGGGTGTGTTGGCTCTTGGACGATCTCATGGAAGAAGGGGGACAGGACAAACGCGTGTTGGAGTTGTTCACCAAAGATTCCCATCATCGCAACATTACCGTGCTGTATTTGACGCAAGATTTATTTCCACCTGGCAAATTCTCTAAGACGATCAAACGCAATGCCCATTACATTGTGGCCTTCAAAAACCCACGCGATCAAACGGGCATACGGACCATTTTACTGCAAGCCTTTCCCAACCGTTGGCGTCAAGCCTTGCGCCTATTTAAACGGGTCACGTTTTGCCCGTTTGCATATTTGATGTTGGATGTCCATCCTGCTTCGGATGATCGCTACCGATTGTGGAGTCATTTAACGCCTCGAGAAGGTCAAGCGCAAGCCCATACCTTGCCCGTGGATGTCCCTGCCGTTCGAAAACGCGCTGCAACGAGAACGTGAACGTCAACGAAGGCAAAGAGAAGGAGGACAACATACTGACTTATCGGCCCACATGGACACCCCGCCCTATCGCCAGCAGGTGTGGGCTCCCCCTCGGCGCCACCTCCCATGGATATCAGCAGCATGACGGACATGGTGACCGAATTGACCAGACCGGTCGATAGAGCCCAATTGGATCAAGAGATTGAGGATTTTAACCTTTCCTACCCAGTCAATGTGGATGATACGGTGAATCTCTTCAGTCTACCACCTGTGGCAGGCGAAGGCACCGCCACGGCCACCACACAACCCGTCACCACCGCCACCCAAACACGACCCGTCACGTCCATACGAACACGCCCCGTCAACACCACCACCAGCCGACCGCGACCCGTCACGTCGACCAGAACATGTCCTGTCACCACCGCCACTACCACCACCGCGCCAGCGAGTAGAACCACCGTACCTGCCCGCTGCCATGCAGGAGCAGTGACGTCCACCTCCACCTCGACCGTGACGACGTCCCGCCGCGCCCTCACCCCCCCTCCCCCGTCGGATGACGATGGCGATGATGACGACGAGGATCGATTGCGGGGATTACTGCGACGGTTGGATTTGTTGAATGAAGATGCTCAACAACGTGCTCGAGGTAGGCGTATTCGAAATATCACGCATACCAATACAGTGAACACGGTCTACGAAGAAGGGGGAGGGCGACCCTCTGTGCGCCGTTCCTCGACTCGAACCTCCAGTCCAAGTCCACCGTCCACACCACCACGCCGAGGACGTGGTCGACGCTTGTGAAAAAAAGATATAAAAACGGCTTCATCCATCAAACAGTCCTAGTAACATGTGTGGCAGATGTCGAAGCGATATGGCCCGTAAACGCAAACGCACCACGACTCGACGTCGCAAATCCGCCAAACGACAACGGCATATGACCTTTGGTCAAGTAGGGGGTGTCTCGCCGGGTCTCATTGTGGATATAGGCAAAGCCGGCTATGGGATCACCAAAGCCTTGAGGGATCATCAAACCAAGCGAGCCATCAAAATTGCCGAAAAACGCCGACGTGAAGTGGAACAAGGCAAACTGAAACAATATGCTGGTGAATCATTCAATTGTTCTATCATGTAAAAAGTATAAAAGGACCTTCGTGGGCCTGGAAAAGTGTCAGTTGAAAGATGGTCCGTGGACCCAATAGACGCCGACATCGTTACGTCCCCCGAATGCGACGCCGGCGACATGTATTGCAAGGTGGAGGCGTGTTACCCATGTTGGCGATGGCTCTCTCGCCTTGGGCGGTCAAGAAACGCAAACGGCGGGGTCGCCGACGTTGAAGTGACAAAAAAAAGAAAAGCCGTTACCTTTGCTTTGGACTGGGACGAACAGTATTAAGCGGTCCTGTGTGAACGGTGTCGTGATCACATGCAAAAGCATTATCATGGCGAACTCTGTGGCAGGTGTGGGGCGATTTTTACCATAAATAGACCTTGGTCGTTGCCTGAACTCAAGATACATCATGGAGTGGTTCATGGAACGTCAAGCACCGTTCTTGAAAAGCGTCTTACAAGAAGCGAATCAACATCAACGACAAGAATTGTTACGGATGGCCAATGCGGATCAGATCAATGCCATCAGTGAATTGGTCATGAACACGATCCGTGGCACTGTGCCCCGTTCTGGACACACCATTTCGTTTCTCAAACCCCATGCTCAGAGTTTACGAGCCATGGCCAAACCCGCGTATTCGGTGAAACGACGACACCCTATCATGATGGTTCAAAAAGGAGGAAACCTCTGGTCCGAATTATACCAATGTTATAAACCTTGTATGCGTTAGACCACGCGCCTCAGTTGCACCATGGAGCACCCCTGTGGACAATGCCCCAGCTTTTTTACAATTACGAGACAAGTACGAAAAAGAATTGGTGGAATATACCCGCTTGACCAAAGCCGCGGATTTGGCCGCCAAACAACATGTGCTCTTGGCCAGTGATGTCCCCGATGCATGGAAACGACCTCAAAACAAAGCCGTGGGGCGTCAATTACGCCATTGGACCAAAAAAGTACGCCAACCGTTTAGTGCCACGGTCAGTGGCGTGCGTGCCACGGGCGCCCCTGCCACGTCCCCCGGCAAGGACGATTTTGGTGCTGGTCCCGTGCAAGCTTGGTTGACGCAATTGGTCAAGACAGCCGAGGGTATAAAACAAAGTGCCTCGCCTGGGAGACCTCCAGACCAGGCAGAAAACCGCCTGTACCACCCAAACCCAGCATCACCTTGAGTGCCAAAAAGAAAGGCAAAAGTCTGGCCAAGAAAGACTTGGAGTAGAAAACGTGGAAAACCTTGTGATGGGACGGACCCAGAGACGCCGTGCTGCGCCCCGATCCCAGCAACGCGGACGACGACGACGGTCGCAACACGGGAGCAAGTTATTTGATGTACAAAAGTTATTGACCAAGACGGGGATGGAGTTTCATTGGCCCGGCTATCAGTACATGGTACTCATTTGGAAAAACGATTAGCCCGCGGTAATCCAGGCATCAACCGGTTAGACAGGATTGCCAAAGCCCATGACATTGACTATGGCAAGGCCAAGGACTTGAAAGATAAATGAGCCGCCGATCGCAAGATGATTGGCAAGATCAACTCCCCGGCCGCAAAACCCTGACGAAACGTATTGTTAAAAATATCATGAAAGCTAAACTCAAGTTGGGCATGTAAGATTGTATTAAAGTCTCCCATGTTTTAACACACCAATAAAAAAGACACGTTGTTCTGTACAAACACACATGTTTAATGGTTTGTTTTCATTTACAAGTACTAGTCCATTTGCTGCAATGCATTGGCACGAATGGTTTGCACAGTGTCCTCCACAGGCTTGGACTCCGCCCAGTCCAGCGGCAACCACGGTAGAGGA
This sequence comes from Porites cylindrica, assembly GCA_964035525.1. Lineage (NCBI taxonomy): Eukaryota > Metazoa > Cnidaria > Anthozoa > Scleractinia > Poritidae > Porites > Porites cylindrica. The sequence goes on from OZ037776.1 coordinate 869,926, forward strand.
AAGGGACGGACCAGTTGCTCGTCCAACGATTGCCATCGTCGACGGTGTTCGGATTCGACCCGTTTGGCATATTGGACGGGCTGCAACGCCTTCCACCCCTCGCTTCCCATGGCTCGGTTTTTCTCAGCCAGTTGTTCTCGCCGTCGCGCATTGAGCCGTCTCCGGTACTCTTCACAGGTCAATTCCCTGATCATTCTCTCCCTCCAAGCCTTTTGCAGAATCAAGTTCTTGCGTTTGACTTCCTCTCGTTGCTCCGCTGGCATGGTGTGATAGCGCCGCAGTCCCTCCTGGCACTTGCGCTGTTTGAAGGCCTCGTATTATCCCGCGGCCTTGAGACGGGTGATTCGCTTGTAGTATCGTTAGCGGCCACGGGCCCTCACATCCTCTATGCCGTCCACAGCCGCATTCTTTCGGGCTCGATACCGCCGTTGGCGGTCTTGTTTCTTCTTCACTTGCGGGTCCATGGTTCAACTCGTACAATCGCTTCGAGCACACGTCGGCCAACGCACATAATTGCCCGAATGGATTTTTCCTGGCCGCTCGCCTGTCCCGCTGCTGGACAATGCGCTCTCGGTTTTTGTGGTAATACACACGATTAATGAATCGCACTTGGGCCAGATGCGTGGCTCGGTATCGTTGGCAAGCTTCTTTGTTTAGTGCTGTCGTTCTGGCAGTCTGCTCTGGGGTGGGCGCTGGTGGTTTGGGTCGCGGCGGTCGTTGTTTCTTTTGGGCTGCATGCCGTTCACGTTTCCGCTTCAAAATAAGACCTTTGTTTTTCTGATACCACTCCCGTTTTCGCTCTCTCGCCAAGTCTGAATTTTTGTTGGGCATACTGAACACAACTGACTCCTGTCCGGAGCGTTCAACTATATCTATCGTCCAATCCACCAATCACCGTTCTCGGACCAGGGATGGCGCGGGTGGAGGGAATCTGGTACTCATGGCGGGGACCACCCCTAATCCTCCTCCTGCCCATCAAACCCCTCCACCATTCTCCTGACGATCATGTGATATGACGTGTTTTTTGGTCTATAAAAGCCCCTCACCTGAGCATCACTTGAGCCCCTTCCACCAATCTCCTGACGATCATGTGATATCGCGTGTCTTTTTTGGTCTATAAAACCCAGTGTCTGGCGCGAGAAAATTCAAATTGTCTCCTCGGTCATGGCGGACGATCTATTCTATCAAGTGATGAAGAACACGGAGAGGATGCCCTGTTGGACGAGCGTTTGACCGGTGGGAGCAATTGGGAGGCGGCTCCACCCGTGGTCCCCTCTTTCTAGTCCATATGCAACCCATTGGCCGCTGGCACAATGTCGTGGAGCGGGCGCAACTCATTGCGCAATTGCGTCAATTGAGGGATCCTGTAATAATATTGGGATGGCTTTAACCGAAGCGTTGCATCATGCCATCTAGGCTGAACTCGACCGAGAGCAGCGACCTGCCCATCATTTTGTCAATTTGCCATCACTGCTCAAGGGTTCACCCACGCCTACCAAACGGCCAATTTTACTGTGGGGGAGTTTTTACGCTCCGCTCGATTGGATGAGATGTTGGCCACGTTGGTAGGCAAGTTGAATAGTAATGAATCGTTCAACCCCGATCGCGGTTTCCACGTGGATGTGGTGTTTGTGTGCACGCCAGGTCCGGGTTCAGGTCATCGCAAAAGACGATTGTGTACCGACGACATCTTGGAGGCTGTCTACACCAGCGTACATGACAATGCGGTCAAAGGCACCAAGACAGACATCTTTGTGGCGGCCTTCACCACCTGCCACGCCAGGTTGAAACTCTATGAGTCTTTAGATATTCTCCAGGAGCAAGTGGTTTATTACGACACAGACAGTGTGGTCTACAAACGGCGTCCCGATCAACCTTCCATCACCACAGGTGATTTTCTGGGGGACATGACCGATAAATTAGATGGTGACGTCATCACCGAGTTCGTTTCTGGGGGCGCTAAGAACTATGGGTACACGACACGGCAGGGTAAAGTGGTGTGTAAAGTCCGAGGATTCACCCTGAATGGTCGCGGGGCAGCTGTCCTGAGTTTTCAGACCATGAAAGACAATATTTTGGCTGAATTGGAGAACCCACTGGATCATCGCCGTACCACCAATGTGGTAACGCCTTATTATTTTCGAAGAGATTTGGAAGAAAAACGTATCAAAGTGGTTCCACGCATAAAACAATATGGACTAGTCTTCGACAAACGTGTCATTAAAACCGACACTAAGTCCAGTTATCCTTACGGCTATGAGAGAATTGGGGAGGAAGTGGAACTATTGCTTGATTTGTAAATAAAATGGAGGGCGAGACGTCACCAGAGCGTCGCACATGTCCCGACTGTAACTAGGTCATTCTCGAGATTCAATTAAACAAAAAAACATGATTTTGACCTAAATACAGTGTGTTTTTATTGACTTCAGGTCGCGCTGCTATGTCACTTCCGGTGATGTCATCACTCCTCCCTCCCCATGCGAGGGATCTGGGAATTAGTTTTGGGGGTAGCTGCCTCCGTTCGAGGATCTATTCAACACAATGTTTTTTCGGATGTATTGCCACCCATGCGAGGGGACTGGGGCGCAGTTTGAGGTTCACGCACGCACAAACTAACTCTGTCACCTCAACTGCAAAGGGTCTGGGGTTAAAACGGGCAAATCGTTGGCCGCTTTCTGATTGGTCCATTTTTGAGGTCACGTGAACAAATTGACGACGTTTTCAATGCAAATGAATCACGTGACCCCAAAAGACAATAGCCCTATTGTCTTTCTCGCGCTCTGATTTGTTAGGACCTAGTTGAGCCATGTATACTACTGTTGTCCATCGTAGGATAAGCGTCCTTGCTTCCGGCACCAAAAGCACAGAAAGAATTAAATACCTGATTTGCTGCTTAAAACTTAAAGCAATTAACACTTGTGAAAAATTCAGCAGGATTTAGCTAGTGCAGAATGCAACTGGATTATATGTATTCGCGTCACGCTCTCGCGTCATCTCAAGTGAAATGAAAAGAATGGCGATCAGTGGCTCACGCACAAAATTACATCGGTACCGTAGTTACAGAGTTAAACAACAGAATATACTGTCTAATTTGAAGGGTCTACATTGTACATATTTTACCTTTTAAACTGAGGTAATAAAAGTTAGAGCAATATTTTCAACAAGGTCAGCGCAAATATGTCACGCACGGACCAGACCCTGCCCTTCGAGCACCTTCCTCGTCAAACCCTAGTGACCACCTGTCAGGATCCTCAAAAAAGAAAAACCAGAAGAAAACAAGCTATAACTTAAAATACTTTGTTATCATCCCACACAGCATAACAAAATAAAATTAAGCAAAATAAATGAATGAAAAATCCTTTAACAAAACATGGCACATAATGTGGTGCCATGCAGATGACCTGTGAGTAAATCATCGGTGCGCAACGGTGTTACAAGATAGAACAATACCAAAATGGCTGCCCTGCAAGAAAGGAAATTACAAGAAGGGCAGCTTTTGAAAGAAGCGGAAAAATTGTAAGTCTTGTTTTGATTTCACAGTTTCAGACATCGAGTATACTTTTCATAGGACATCTTTATAAAGATCAAAGTGCACATCTTCGAATTGTAAGGGCGAGAAACCAGTTCAGTGGATAAGCTTAGCTTCAGTTAAAGAATGAATTAAAGACGACAATTTGTTTTTCTCAGCGTCATATATTTTCTAACGGTATTTTTTTCCTCGGTGGTCATTGTCCTTCAGGCTCTTTTCCAGCACCCCCACCTCCCTCCCCTTCCCGGCTCCTAGCCTTATTTGCTTTTGTAGATTTTGAGAGTGATAAATAAAACCAATTAAACCATTTCTTAGTTGGACGCAAGGTTTTTATAAGCTTGCTGTTACTATAAAGCTATAGCTAGGAAAGCTGCATATTTTAAATAAAAAATTAATGAATTTCTTATGACATACACAGGGCTTATGTATAAGCCACTACAGTCTCCTTAACACTAGCTCTTTTCCAAGGCTAATTATTGTGTTTGGAGCAGTGAGACTTGCTTAATGTGAAGCTTATCTAGTCTAGTGGGGGATAATGGGAGTTAGTGGTCTGTTATACATACATGCTAACTCTCCCGGCTTATCTGGGAGTCTCCCGGATACGACACCAATCTCCCAGTCTCCTGTACTGGTCACCATGTCTCCTGGATAAAATCATCGTTTGAGCTTTTCTGTGCCTTAGTTTGAGACTTTCATTTTCAGCTCAAAACTTGAATTTTTCTTATTCATAGTACGGTTTCTGGGGCAATCAGAGCATAAAAATTGGACGTAGAGCGTGACGAACGCGTGACCGTAGTGAGCAAAGTCAAAAGCAACTGTCTTTCCTGCCTGTAATAGCTGGCTGAATTTTCGCGTCCGAGGTGAGTTTTAAATCAAAATTTAAATTGTGCGGCACAAAACCACAACATATTTCATATGAATTTTTAAAAAAATTAAACTTGAGCCTGCGATCATTTGAAAACTAGTAACTTGTCAGCGGATAACTTCAAAAAAATACTGACGTCGATGGGTCAACACCTGAGCCTGCGATACGGTCAAGCGATACTGGTTAGCGGATACCCCGTTTTTGACAGCTGTCAATTGATCTCAACATTGATGTCCAATGGATGTGTGCATTGTCAGTTTTCCTGTGCTCTCAAACTTGCTAGAAAGTATGAGATTGAACATTGATCGTGATTTAGTGAAACAATAAACTGGTCAGCGGAGGGCTTCCAAATAAATCACGTCACCTCGATGAGTTGACACATGAGCCCGCGATATGGTCATGTGATACTGGTCACTGGCTATCCTGTTTAGACAGCTGTCAATTGACCATTTTGTGAAAGTCCAATATACAAGATGTGGACTTGCCAAGCCACGCCAAGAGACGTGTACGTACGCTCGGTCAATCACGTGACAGCCAAACGAAAAGAGGTTGACCACATGCTATGAGTATGGGGCTCTGTCCCACGCGCACTTCGCGCGCGTGGAAGCCCCGCTATAATTTATGGTATGAGAGTGTAAAGGGTTTGTGATAAGAAATACCACAGCATTAAAACTGTTGTTTGTATCAACACAATTCCTAACAGAGCATTAGAACAGGCTGTCTCAGTTCAAAAAGAAATGAAGAATATTTCAGAAGTTGTATCACTAGTGGAAAGAGCAGTGTCAGACCATAGTTAATTATCAAGCGGGCATTGTAAAATGCCGATTGCGAGCTGCCACTGTGGACTGTTGTTTTTAGGGTTAGAAAACAATGGGACCATTGTTGTCACATACTCATTTGCACGTAAAAACAATAGTCCGCAGTCTAGATCTGTGTTTTACCCTGACCGGTTAATGAAGTTTTTAAGAAAAAGATCATGTACACTACTATAGTTGCTGAATCGTACCAAAAAATATTGTGACTGAAAAAGCATTCCTGCTAAAGTTCAAAAATGGTTTTATTTGATATGGACCAACTACTGAAAATTCAGAATCTGGTGTAAAAATGAGTTAAAAGTCTGTGCCGAAGGTTGCGGATTGAGTTTTTCCCATTGGTTCACGGCTCATACAATTCACACTTGGCCACAAATCAACAACTTTTTCTGACATTATACTTCATAAAACTTTCATGAATTGTTGAAGATTTTTAATATTCGTACAGTAGAGGAAAGAAGTACTGTTAACAAAAATAATGCTGTCAAAGGTAGCGCTTAAGACGTGACACATTGGGTGACTACGGTACATTACCTTGAACAGTTTTGCAAGACAATCCAACAGAACACCATTTTCTACATTTTCTTCCGCGATGAAGAAAATTACGTCTTTCTATAAGCAGCTATAGTAAATTGACAGGTTGTCAAAGTGAATGGAAACTTAAAAGTGTGCATTGAAGTTGGGAAGATGAAAGAAGGAGTTTCAACGCAATGCCATGCATGGATGAGATCTAACCGTGACTTGTGTGTGCTTTGACTTTAATGGGTCTGAAATGTTTCTCGCATTGATTGCTTTATTAATGGTAGGTAATGTGTCAGTTATCCATTAACAATCCCATCGAAGTGATCTCTTTCGCTGGAAAACGTCATATTAGATTTTCCTGCCAAGTTATGTTGGGGATAGTAATTTGCATAAATTAACCGCCAACCACATTATGCATGTTTTGTGACTTTTGTAAACCAAAAATCGTTAATCTGCTCGATAACTGACTGTAAAACGTAAAGGAATGCAATCTATAGGAATCATCCAACGTTCTTGCTTAACATCGGCCCAATGACATTATTTAAAAGAAAGATAGCGGCGAACAAAGATTGCGAATATTTACTATTTTGTCTCATGTAGACATTTTCATTTGAATAGCATTCAAAAATGTATCGAGTGCCCGCGGATTTTTAAGCATGAAATGGTTCACAAAAGGTGAAATATTTACATACTGGTTTAATTTTGATCAAAATCGGAGTGCTAGTAAGAAAATAATGTGTTCAAAAATGTCTATTTTTTAGCCTTGTCAAAAAACGTCCCCCCTTGTAAATAACAATGAACAGGGGCCGTCAGGGGAGGGGGGGGGGGGCTAAAGAAAAGTTGATTACATTTTTATTGAGAGGAAGGGTGATATTTTGCTGTTATGTAAAAAGATTTTTAACTGTTAGTCTGCTTTACCTAACAAACTCCAATTTTCAAGGAGAAAATTGTCCCAATTTTTTGCCCAAAATCCCCTCCTGATGCGCAGTGCAGGTTTTTGTTAGAAGTCAAACAAATGCCACAGTGAGTAGTTTCATCTGAAGTACTAAGTACACACAAAGTTTGAGGGAAGGTTTTGTTTGACCCTTTCCAATTTTGCTCAATGCTTAGCGACGTTCGTTGTTAAACTTTTAACCCTTTATTTACCCTTTCTGTTATTGGGATACTACAGATCTTTAGAAATCGGCATTAATCGGCTCCTGACATCGGTGCAGTTAGACTAGCAATTTTCGTGGGCAATTTTGTCGGAGTCAGTGTAACTGCAAGGATGAAAGTGATCAAAACCGTGTCAAAACCCAGAGGACAGCTTGGAAAATAGGTCCAGGGTGACCGCCCCTATTGAGTCGGCATTTTTAAGAGAAGGGGACAGAATTTACATTTCTTACAAGACCTTTCAAAGACCACTAAAAGTGGCGCAGCGATATTTTTAATTTATACAATTTTATTAGTCATTACCAGACGAGTAATTGCTTCTGTGTCTTAGATCGTTCGAAGCAGATGATAGATTTGCAATAAGAATATATATCTACAATAGACGCCTACATAACACCTTACTGGGCCAAATTTTTAAATAGTGCAACTTCCATGGTATTATTTGCAAGTCTTTGTTCCTCGGCCTATAAAACACGTTCAATAAATTGAACTTGACAGCTTATTCTCAGTGTGATACGGAACCTCAAAACTGAACTCTGAAAATGCAGCTGCTAACGGTCCTTTTATTAAAGTCAAGCGATTCAACGAATTTAAAAGACGACACTACAAAAAGCAATAATTTTGGAGTAAATGGGAAAAAAATTGATGATAGTTTTCTTGGCTAAGACAATATTCTGCAATTGATAAAGCAAGTATCTGTAAAAGGACGAAAATAACTTTCCCTCTGCTTATAAAGAATTAATGACTCAGTTAACAGAACATTAACCTTATTGAAAAGGCACAAACTTTGTTTCGTGGCTCAGTAATGTCTAACGTTTGCAAAAGATGTTATGAAACTTTCATCTCTGACCATCTCTCTGGTCATATTTTGCGACAAGACTATAACAGAATAATCATCATAGTATCAATATCTTAGTTCTCAACTGCAAAAGACTAGGCCCGCCTACCAGCATTTGTTTAAGAAACCCTGATGGATGTTTATAATACTTCCTAAATAAAACATTTCCTCCGCTGAAAAAAGAAATTTACACTTTCAATCAACCTTTACAAATGACCAAGGCATTTTAATTTTCCTGTTGCTTGTTCGATGACTTTGTTTATAACCAGGTCATAACTATTGCCCTAATGTAATATTTAAGAATATCTAATATCAGTAAACCATATATAGTAGAAATAGCCAAATGTATTTATATGGATGCTGGATAACATAAAAAGGGCCATTCTCATCATAGCGCCTTAATTTATGTTTTTGTCTCATGTCGACTGCCTTGCTTTAAAAGGTTGAGAGTAATTAGTTTTAATTTTGCTAGTAATATTACTTGACAGATATTTTCTATTTCTCTGTGTTTTTGAACTATTTTCTCGTGGAAAAAGAAAACATTTTTCTGCTGACTACAGCATGAAACCGCACAGAATGTTCTGGATAAACGATATCTTAAAATTTTCAAACCTTTAAATATATTGATAAGTCAGTGTGGCGTGCTATAATATATTAGCGCACGAGTTCCGAAAATAGCAGTCGTAGAAAACAGATCAGATAGACTTAGATGTTTAAGTTTTCTCTTAAAAAAGCATTTACTTACATTGTAAGATAAAGTAGTTAGTACGTTTTCGTTGAAAAGGTGAGAAGGTTAGCAGAGGAAGTCACTTGTTAAGTTTTCTTTGCAATATATTAACACGCTCGGTGTATTGAATATTCCGCGAATCACCTGCTTGTCTCTCAGTGTGGCATTTAGCCAAAAAAGGGTTGTATTATTGGAGAAATCAACTAAATTGAGCCACTATAAACAGAAAAAAAGAATGCAAAACAGTTTTTATCACTTTGGTTAAGTTGGCGCAACTGAAATTCAGAATGGGTATCGGTTCAATCCTTGGATTAAAGAGGCTTTTTGGCGTGAACAGCAGGAAGCGTCACAATGTTGACAGCTATAGATAAACAAAATATTAAAGAAGGTTCCACAGAAATTGCTTAAAATGAAAAAAATAAATATAATAAATTAAACGTAAAGTGTGTCTTTAGAGCCAAAAAATGAAGGCAATCTGCTGATAGAGGATTTGTCACTGGTTTTTGCAATATTGACAGAGAGAGAGAGAGTGTGCAACATTCACCTTTAGTTAATCGAAATGAAACAACAGGAATCGGGCATTTTTATTGTCATGTGAGATGGATCTTCGCAGACGGAGCTAAAAATATTCCAAAATAATTGTCTTGGAAAAGATAGAGGTGTTTTGTGTCAGCAGGCTGAACGTGACCGGCATGTCAAATCCTGTACCCGCAGCGACTGTCATACGGAACTTGTCCTTGAAAATGACAACAGTCATGTTATGTTAAATCTTAATTAAAAAACCATGATAACAATATTTCTTTCAATTTTGTGCGAAAATATAGCGATAAATTTTACGTGTTTTTATCGCAAAAAGGTGAACGATCTCCACACATAATTTCCGCTTTTATATTCCAAAGCTTTATCTTTATTTCAAATATTCCTTGAATAAACTAGAACAACGTTTTTTTAGTTCCTTTCTTTACCTTGATAATGCTTAATACTAGTGAGTCCGAGTAACTACAGTGACAAATCTTGTTTCTTAATAATTATGCAGGTTAATTTTAATTGAAATCCCCTATATTGGAGGCACGGTGCTTCATCTGATGTCCTTATGAACCTTCTTCTTAAACTAGATAAAAAAAAAACATTCAATCCCTTGAATTGTTGATTAAAAGAATCAGCTTCTCCAATTAGTTTCTGTTAGCTGTTGAGGTGGTGTCTGCGACAAAATTTACATATAGACAAATAAATAAAAAGGCTGATGAAAGAATTAAGAGGAATGTAGCTTTCATCTTTAGCACATCCTGAAGCGTTCTTCTCGGTACTTTTGTGTAAATGATGTGTCAAGCGACAACAACCAACAACAATTATAAAGTATTCAGAGTCCTAAATCACTGACCAAAATATAACAAAACTTTCAGTCTTGCGTTTTTTATCAGTTCTCCACACTTGGAGGAATATTCTTGGCCGAGAGAGGCAAGCAATTTTTCCCGCTCCCCAAGATGACTGCAGATCCAATAAGGAGCAAGGTTAAAGCACCAAGCACGCCCACATGCTGATTATTTGATAATTAAAACTTCTGTGCAAAAAACGGTTCGGCCCAGTCGGCTTTGGCCATAACACAATAATTCTTTGCCTCGTGATCTGTAATTTCCGCTTTTAATGAAAAACCTGCTTCTAGAATGAAAGTTGTTTTATTAAATATAATCCGAGACGGAGACAAAGACTTTAAATCTTCTACTGTAGATAAAACTAGATTGGAACCGTATACGTGATGTAAAAAGCTCCGTCCGTTTATTCCTTAGAAGTACCTGCCAACATTTAAAATGAAAACAAAACTAAACGGAAAAATATGCTTCTGGATTGACAACTTCAATATACTGACAAGTTTCACTTCGATTACGTCCGCAGAAGGAAAATTTGAGATGTTTGCCTAACATATGGGACAGTTCATGGCGTTTTTCATCATATTAAACACAAACTTCCGCAAAATCCATAAGATTAACAAAGCAAGGAGAGGTTTTAAATTTTCCTGTCCAGAAGAAGGTTATTTTTAAGGCAACAAATTGGATTTATTAAACTCTTGAATCCCAGGTAAAGCTCATTGGTAGGCGTAAGTTTGTTTTCAAAACCTGACTTTGACGAATGTTTATTGAAGAAAAGGGAATTTGCATATGGAGGCAGGATTTTCGATCAGGTGAAGTTGTTCTAAAAAAAGTTCTGAGTGCAATTTCATCAGTGGAGAATCTAAAAGTAAACATATCCGACAGACAATTTTGCCATTGCAACCAATGAAATCTTACCTTACGCTAATACTATTGAACGTCACAGGTAGATATCCACTTATCATTATGATTTTCAAACGCCGTTCAGCTAAATACGGCACTTAACAACCTTGAACCCCCTATATTTTATGTTCTTTACGGGAAAGGTGACTTTACGGTTCCATGATCAAGTGTTTTGAATAGCCTAAACTCAGTTTTCATTCACAGTTTTCAGGCGTTTTGTTTGCATATCCAAATTTGCAATTTACCAAACAATTTAAGGCAGGTGATATATGTTTACCATGTGTCTCAGGAGAGATCCCTAATGTTCGGTGGTAAAATTATTATATTTGCTAATAGGCAAGCGCCAACTATTAATTTAACACCCCATCTTCGAATACTGCAGTGAGCCACGATTTCAGTTCCAGTTTTGGTTTAGTATTGCGCATCAATAATCCGTCTAAATGAAGTGGGGAATATTGATTTTGTTCCCTGGATCCATTAATATCGTACTTCAGGTTTGTTTTCTATTTTTTTCTCGCATCGAACTTGCTTTTAGCTTTTTTGCCGACAGAAGGGTTAATTGATTTGACAGTTTGTAACTTCACGTTTTGTTTTCCTCGTAGTGTTTCTTCACCGCTGCTAAAGCATCCGTAAACGGTGAGTATTTCAATGAAATAAGACCGTTAGGGACAAGCTTAAAGCTAAGAGCTGTCGCTTGATCTATTGTGAAAGAGTGATGTACCCATATGCGCGACTTGAATTGGAAAATGTTCATTATTTAAATTAATATGCCTACTCTTTATAAGGCCACTCAAATTTTATGTTTAATTCTTTAAAACTCACAGGCCGTTCCTTTTCCAGGTTACATTTGCCATGAATATGTATCGAGAATGAAGGAACCCATGGCCCTCAGGTTATCGTTGTTATCGGTCCCGTTTATTAAGAAAAGGAAACAAACTCAACATAGTGCTAAGAAACTGCAAAATAGTAATTGAAATGAAACTTGAAATGTCTGAATATCATGATAATATTTGGTTTTTAGGTTCCCGAAAAGTTTATGCGCCATTGGTCACTATTTCTGGTGGTAAAATCTATCAAACGTTCCTTCAAGTTGGCTCTTGAACTTGATTAGAAATAAGCACAATGGCACATGACTACGAAATTTCACCATCTATTCCCATATTTAAAAATGAAGAGAAAACACTATATACCCATTACAAGTCATGATCGTCCCCTTCACTATTGCCAACAAATAACCCCTAACTTCTTAAACTGTCCTGCCTTAGTGGGAAACAAAGATATTTCCGGAACTGGTTACAGTTATGAGTAAAACTAAATGGACACCACCGGCAATTCAGTAGTTAAAATGTTAAAGACGCGAACCTCAAAAAAGGCTTTATTGGTTTTCACACATCCAGCATCTCTTTAGAAAATATGTTTCATCGTATTCAAAATCCAGCGTGCGAATTGAATTAGTGCAGTGCATGAATTTACCCGTGATGTGAAACTAAAGATTATAAAACTCGTTATATTTTCACCATTGTCTTTTATGAACATGCACAAATGAATAATTGAGTAAATCGGGCACTTTAATGGAAACTTGCCAAAGTAAAAATTGTACTATTTTTTTAGGCAAAAGCTATCGATTTTTCCGTTATGCACGACCATTCACGAAAAAGTTATCGTCAGGGTCGGTGAAAGTGGAAAATTACTTTAGTATAGCTACCAAACGTCGTTCAGTTTCATTCCGGTTGTTCTGGCTAACTGTTCATGAATGTTTTGCAAGTACTCCTATAAGTTAACTGAAGATAGATAAAAAAAAAGTGAGGTGAAGAAAGTCAACTCTTATTTCAAAACGCTATTCGTTCTTTGTTATATTTAAAGTCAAGTCCTAGATGTATCCAATTGAATATCGAGATAAATCTCAGCTCTTTTGTTATCTTTGTCTGTTCTACCACTGGGACGTGAATTTTAGAATGATATAAGTTTATTTTCTTCTCGTCAAGCAGAAGATAGCAGTTATCTGACCAAAAATTGTTTTTTGTATTCCCTTTCTAGCCGGTAATCTCATTTTAGGAAACGGTGAAGAACTGAAGATTAACACGACTGCACCATCCATCGTTAATGACAACTGCTCCAGTTGCAATTACAGCGCATCACATGAAAACAGATCTTCCTCAAGCTCGCATGGTGAACATCTCGCTGCCGTGATTAGGTTCAGTGGTAACATTGAGTTCAGAAACGGTTCAACAGTCCAAGTATTTGGAATGTATGGTCTGAGTATAACAAGTCAGAATGGACACATCTTAATAGAAACTGATATTAACATGACGTGTACAGAGATGGTGCTAAATGAGACATGTCTTGGTGGGTTCACACAGTCATCAGTAGGGTTAAAAGATGACCGCGGTCACCTCCTATATAAAGGTAAGAGAATCTGCTTTCAGTTGTCTTTAATCTCACCTTTGATTTGCTCATGCTCTATATAATCTTGGAGGGAGCACAAGGATAAATGGTATAATCACGAACAGTAAATTGAGTCTCTTTAACGTTTTTTCGAACATCTAAAAAATGGTATAATTGCCCATTTTTAACAGATTTTTAGCCTAAAAAGGTCACCTAGAATTTTCGGGAGCCTTTTTTCTGGCTGAAATTTTCGAAAAGGCAAGTTTTGATCCCTATAATTTTCGGATCACTAGAGTTTCAGCTTGGAAATCCGAACAGATGAAAAATTTTTAGGGGACAAAAATATGCCTATATCTACCGTTTAAATACTAAAATACGTTCAACAATGCTATGTTTAATTGGTTTTGAACTATATTCTCGTTGGGTGCCCCTGACTTTTTAACCTTGAAAGAAAATTCCATACTCCACCGTGAGGCAAGACTGCTTTCCTTGTGTACTTGGTACGATTTAGTGGTTCAGAAAGTTTTAACGTCTTGAAATGCCAAAAGGAGCATTTTGGCCGCTAAAAACAAAAATTGCCTGACACTCATGCTTGTCCCATAAGGTAATGCCAGCTGTGACCGATTTATTAAAACAATTTGCCTAATGCAAGAGGAACTATTTATGGGGTAGTTGAGCTCCATGATAGAACACGAAGTGCCCTGCTACTAACCAGGATCTTTACAATAAGTTGATCAACACATTTGTTACGCGGGTAATCTTTTAGAGGACGGGTAGCTTGCAGACCAAATTGAACGTGGGGTTTTCGGAACAGCAACAAGAATATTTATTCTAATCAAAGGCTCCTAGGAGCGAGCTCATGGATGAATTGAATTATTGTAGAAAAGACAGTTCAATAATCAAAGAAAAACCTCTTTTTGAACGGTTCATTGTGTACGGACTTCCCAAAATACAGCGTGACTAGAAGTATCCGATTGCATGTGCGCCTGAATATTCTAGAAACTTGTTATCAGAGCAGCATTTCTACTTACAAACCAAAGATAACTTTTAAAAGCAGTTATTATAACGCTTTTTAGTTGTAAAATAATTTGCTTTTTCATGTGACTGTCAAACACTTTCCGAACGACAATGCGCTTTCTTGTAAAATAGCCAAGTTTTAAATAAGCACGAGTTTTATTTAAACCGTGGTTTTAAACAATTATTTTAATGGACCTCGAAGGTTTCCTAAAAGTGAGATGCTTTTAAATAAATGTTTCCATATGCTGTTCACAAAGAGTACGTAACGGTTAGTATATTAGTATATGTAGTACGAGCTATATTAAATACAGAATCAGGCCCGTGACTAGGATTTTATGTGGGGGGGGGGGGGGGGGGCGGGGGGGAGGAGGGTGCTAACGAGGACAAAGTGGACCAAACTACCGAAATTGTAAGGGCAAAGTACACGTTAGGAACTGTATATTACATTTGTCTAATACAACTGTTTAAATTAAGTTATAAAGGAGTAATTTTACAATGTAAAATGATACATCAATTAAATACTGCGGAACTAATCCCTCAGAATGGTCCCGAGCTCCAGCCTACGTGGGTGTTTGGTGGCAAACAGATTTACCACCTAATCCAAAACAGTGCGAGGGACGACAGCCTTTCCTGGCCCAGGCATGCCCTGTTATATAATGTATGTAGCCGCCTTAAATATCACTGTTAAGTTTGAAACTTCAGTTTAACTGACTTGGATATTGAGTATCAAAATGCTGACCTTTGGGGCCTGTGGGGGGGTGCGAACGCACCCCATGCACCCCCCCTGGTTACGGGCCTGAGAATACAGGCGTTTATGGCTAAATTGAACTGCTTTAGAACGCGCTTTTGATAAACACGAGCTAAAAATTATTTTAATAAAACGGATTAAGCTCAAAGCAGTACGTGCTCTGACCTAGGTATCCGATTGCCTTTCTCCCACCTGAATGTTCTAGAGACTTGTTTATACCAGCGCAGCATTTCTCATAGAAATTACTTTAATAGCACTGCTAAATGGAATCACTGACAAACAAAAGCCTACTTTAAGGCAAAGATCACCTAAGAATTCAAGCAAAATAGCGTAACGCTTGTTCGTTCTAAAACCTGTGCTTCTAGTTGACACAACATTAATTCATTCCCTGTTTGCATACGTAGACAAATCGTCGAACGGATTCGTCCAAATAACTGAATAAGCCACAATAGATACTCCTCAATGTCGCTTTAACAATTCGAGGACCGTTTTTTTGCAGCGATTATAAGGCTCTTTGGCTTATTCGCTTTTCGCTGTCAAACGAAATCCCGTCGTCAGGCTGCAATAGCTCTTTCACACACCTGTTGATCGCATCTTCTCCTTATCAAGTATAATATCGGGAACAAAAGTGCACAATTCGTCCAAATATACAACAAAGATCCACGCTCAATTATTTCAATGTCCTTTTAACAATGATAAGTCCATTTCTTGCTGATGATATTATCAGTGTTGTTTAGAATATTTCCATTTACACAAAACCCATCTCTATAATTGATGTGTCGGGAAAAAAATTCGCCTTACTAGTACCCTCTAGAATATTCCAAACATATGCGTAAAAGGCACTTGGAACAAAAGTAATACTAAGTAAGGGAGGTGAGAGTAAAGTGTTTAATCTGACTTTAATGAATAAATTAATGAAAATCGAGTGAGTGAGTGAGTGAGTGAGTGAGTGAGTGAGTGATCGAGTGCCATTCGAGTGCCTCCAAAAGCCCATGGCATGACTACGTCATCCATGAGCTAAAAATGAACGTAGTTTCCACGAAGTAAGACTCCACAACAGCACGTAACTCGATAAACTTACACGGCCTCCGCCACACTTGACTAAACACGACTAACGCCAAACTCTCTTCACTTGTGAAAACTAGTTAAACCTTCGCTAGCACTCGCCTACTTCAATACTTTCACATTAACATTCTCGAACTTTCCAAATAGTTTAATTATAGAAAGATTACAAAATATACCGCTTTAGAAACGCTTACACAAGATCCTAAAATAAACAAGCTATGAACTCTCGCGAAGCTTCTAGAAAGTCACGTTAGTCACGCAATACAATTTTTCGTAACAACATTGTTCAGGGAAGGACTAGCCTGCGTGGCAGGCGCAAAAAGTGGAGCGGGAGGGGGAGGGAGAAAGGGAAAAGGGAAGGGAGCCCCCTCCCCCTCTCCCCAATCCCCCTCCCCTTTTTCCCTTCCTCCCTATCCCCTACCCCCTACCCCTTTCGACGCCTGCCACGCAGGCTATGAAGGACAGCCGGTCGTTTACAACTGGTCTTTATTCAGCCCGTAAGCAGAGCGTTAGTGAAAGGTGCTTTGTTACATTCGAGTAAAAGCTAGTAGCCTGATAAAGAACAACTTGATTTCCTTGCGTAAGATTACCAACTGAAAGACAAAGGAAATTTCAAAATACTGATCTTCGCACTTTTCCCGCCTAAGGCTTATTTTACCTTCCAAGGGCCATGTTTAAGAACAGGTGAAAACATTTCTTTATGATCACAAAGCTTAGCGATATTTCAACTGAATTTTTTTATGACTTATCAAATTCGCGTAATTTTAAGAAACAGAAATAGGTCGAGGCCTTAAAAAATCGGTGGTCAATAGAGAAAAACGCTTAATAGAGGGTTTACTGCAAAGCGTATAACTCCCCTGAACAAGATGGTAGTCCATAGTGACAGGAAATGGGCAGTTTTAATATCGTGCAGAAATCCATTTTACAACTGGTTGGAAACGGATAGAGTGGAGTACTAGTAAAATTTTGCAAGAAAGGCATTTTTATTGATTTTCAGTTTCTTTTTAGGTCTTGGTCCTGGTGGCTTTAAAGAAGAGAACATATTTTACTGGGATAGTGCGTGCATACCTGGTTCTAGCCATGGTGGAATAGCACTGGCTTGGAGGAGTGGAATATTATATTATTCAGGTCCAGCATATGATCAAGACAACAAAGTGTCACTATTAGGAGGAAGCGGAGGTGAGATAAATTATTAAATCACTTTCATGAATTACAGTCAACAGCTTTGTAGCTCTAATCAAAGTACTAATGTGTGCTAGAATGGAATGAAAATAGGATGATAAGAAAAAATACACTCGTCTGAGAGAAAAACTTCTGTTTGCACACCACAACAATCGGCTGTACCTTACGGCATACTCACTGCGACGAATCAGGTCCATATAACCGTGTTTTCAGCTACTTTTTCACTTCAGTTTTTGCAATTATGGTTGTAAGCAGAAAAAAATATAAAAAAAAAACAACAACAACAACAATAACAACAGCTGTGAGTAAATTATTGCGTCATTGTGACGGGAAAACTTGTCATGTGATTTTAGAACTGAACTTTGCTCGAGAGTGTACAGTATGTGGTCCTTAGTCCGGACGAGAAAGACGTAAATGAGTATTTCTTCTTTTACAAGAGGAGTAGTGAGCTGAAATTTGTCCTTTAAGTTGTCGTAACATTTTGCTAACTTGTGACAAACCGACAACTTCTGAGCTTTGCCCAAAATCCTGCCTCGTATTATTCATCTTATTTTTAGACCAAACTGAGGTCCGAGGGGCCGAAAAAAAATTTTTGGAGACGGCTCCCCCCCCCCCCCCCCCACCCTTATCTTAAGGTCTGGATCAGGCACTGCGCTGCATGCGGTTTTTATTATTTATTCCACTCATTGAAAATACTTTACTTAAAATGTGACTCAAAGTTCAAAGATCCTCACTTCAATTGATGAATCTTAATTCCCTAGAAATGAAACGAAAAGGAAACTGAACTTTCTGAGCCTCTCCCATTTCAATCACTATTTGGCGGGTTTACCTATTGTCCGGTGGCCGGACCAACGACCTAGGACGCAAAACATATCTACAACTATAGTTTTTAAATTCAACCTATCGACTGGATGTTTCTGCAAGTCGAAAAAACATTTCTTGTACGCCATGTGCACCAAAAATTAGCTTTCTTAATGCACTTAATCGCATATGCGTGAATTCAAAATATACCCAAGTAATTTAAGGCGCCAAAAAAAAGACACAAATAACAGAACAAATCTCGTCTACGTTCTCATTGATTTTCCAGCCTTCGATAGCAACAGGAAAACCTCGAATCGATCTTAAAAAGGTAAACAAATCAATATACACTGGAAAAGTTTCGTTGTATCTTAACCTTATTTTCTTCCCGAAAATTATATCACGAAGTAAAACCGGCCGGAGCAAGGACCACATCCTGCAGTCGTTCGGAGTCGTGGAGCTGATCGAGTGTGTAGATTTGAGTGTAGAACATCAAAATTTTACGCGAATTGATGTCGATCAATCCTTCAAGTGTAGAAAAGAGTACAGAATTTTAAGCCAATTTCAAGCCAATGAAGAATTTTTAAAATGCTAAATGAAACTGGTTGTATCACACATACTTTGTGACAGCAACAACAACCCGGCGGGTCTTTTCGTTACATAGATAAATTTCAAAAACCTCTTTACAGATAGCCAGAAAATGTTCGGTAATGTAGTTGATGGTTTCAGTGCCTGTTAGCAATCTTTTTCAAAACCGTATAGGAGTCTCAACAGCTCCTGTAAAGACAAAAGTATTATTCCTCTATAAATCTTTGCATGAAGTGCCCAACTAACCGTGCTTTGAAAACGTTGGGACGTCAAGCTGCTCAAAATACATGCACAAAAAAAAACGTAGAACTAATAATACAGCCTCGTGTTACGTTTTTTATAGTTATACCTATCTTGAGCGGCGTAGCCTGCAGTGCAGGGGTATTTTGGGCGGGCGAAAGCTGCTTGTTTATGCTCGTACTGTTGAAACCGCCATCTTTGATGTTATGAAGGAGGAAGATTAGGGAGAGTGAAAATAATAACCCTTACGGTAGGTGTAGGGCGAAAGAGGGAAAGGGGGGAGGTGGAGGGAAGAAAAAATTATTGGCGAAAAATTAAAATCGTTCCTAATAAAATGCCTAAATTTTAAATTTGTATTTGTATTTTTGCTGTTAATCCTAACCTCCTTAAACCTCAGGTTCGTGTCTTTATTCACCGGGAAGTGTTGCTGGTGGAGGAGCCATTGAAATAAAAGCAGAAAAAGGATGCATAACCATAAGTATAATTAACCATTATCAAAGTTCTCGTAGTATATCTATCACATCTACCATCAGCGTACAACCCTAAATGGCTGAAAAGAGGTCAACTGTACAGGGGCAAGAACATTGGAGCAAGACTGAACACTCCCAACTTCTGACAATAACCTTCTCTGCAGTGAACGTTTTAATTGATTAAATGGTTTATAACTCATTGTACCGATTTCTATGCAACACTGCTAAATTCTTACCAAACTGTTACTCGCAAAATCTGCTTTTTATACGTCCTACCCTCCGGTATCTATCGCAGCCTTAAAACAGTTTTTTGAGGATTCTTTCTTATGCTTTAAATGACCCAGCCTGAATTTCAGCTGTTTCCCCGTCCGTCTCTCTCGGGAGTCCTCGACTCGAGGAGACGGCTGAAATCTAGTAAATGACCCAATATTCGGTGCCTTTACACGGGACGCTTTAATTGTGGTAAAATGAGGAAATATCTACGGATACGTCAAAAAGAAGAATGAAACCGCCCATGTAATTAAACTTGGTAAATAGATAGCCAAGGGTGTTCCGATACCCATGGCAAGGAAGTCAATCAGGGTTAGAAAGAAACATGAAATTGAAAACGGAAAGAAAATAATTTACTTTTATACAATTCTTTCGCGCTGTTTCGTGAAAGATCGATGTTGACATGGCAAATTTCACGTTAAGATGAAAGTCAAACACGGATATTTTAAGGCAAGATTTCAGCTGGTTTGTCAGTGGGCGTGATGTATGAAGGATATTTACCACTGAAAAATATGTTCTATTAGGGTTACCCATGCCAACGACTGTTTTTCTTAAAATATCTGTTACGAGAAACAAAAATTGCCTAGAATCTTCTATACTGTTTCTAGCTGGAGGCAGGCTAAACATTTCTAGATGACCATTTCATTCATGGCCAATGTGTTACACGGCAGACCTGTCGAATTTATTTGCCTTGTCGAACTAAATTCAAGTTGCTGAACTGAATGATTTCAAACCTCGTGCCGCTTCCGTGCCAAATTCTATCAACTGAGTTCGGCACGGCAGTAGCACGACGTTTGAAACATGCCATTAGTTTAAAGTGTTTTCAATACATTAAGGAGAAAACCGTCGTTGGGTGCCATGTTCTACTCTTAACAGATATTTGAAATGGTCTGAATTGTAAATTTAAATGGAATCCAAGGCCTACATTTAAGAAAAATGTTTTATTGCTTCGAAACATTATTAGGACTAACATACAAGATGAAATTGTGCTTACATTATACGTAAATTTTCAACCGATCATGAAATTCTGCCATAATCGACGGCGATTATTGTTGCAAGCGCGAATGAAGCCGTATGAGCGGCGAGTTTGAGAAATTGTCGAGAGAGTGAATTGCTCAAAATCATAAGCGGCTATTTACCTTGGTGATTAATTCACGTCTAACCACACGTTACCACATGACTGTACACTAACCTCACGTTAGGAATACTGTATATTGCTTCGATGACAAATTTTGTTTTAATATTTTTCAGACGCTATTATCAAAGCTTCAGCTCAGATTGAAACAGACAGTACCAAAACATGTTCTGGTGGAGCTGGTGGACTTATTCGCCTTAAAGCTCTTCAGGTAATGTACAATTTAGTGGTTCCTAGGAGCGACGTTTGACATAGATCATCCAACAGCCTGCAAATTTCGCTCTTAATGATTTTTCAATCACCGCTACGTTGCACACTAGCTATAAATTAAGAACAGCATACTTCGCGGT
Organism: Porites cylindrica; assembly: GCA_964035525.1. Classification (NCBI taxonomy): domain Eukaryota; kingdom Metazoa; phylum Cnidaria; class Anthozoa; order Scleractinia; family Poritidae; genus Porites; species Porites cylindrica. Next base: position 890,889 of record OZ037776.1, read on the forward strand.
TACTGTAAATTCTCATGCATACGCCGCACCTCCCCCAACTATTCAATCCTGGAGTGGTTTTAATTTGTATTACAAAGGCGCCCATACTTTACACTATCGGCGCCCACACTATCGGCGAAGTTCGACTCTGTATACATGGCAAAGTCTCTTGCCTCCACATAATTAATGGAGCTCTCTCAAGTAACAAACACAAGTAGAAAAAATGCAAGGGAAGTAGCCTTTTCCTTTCGCGTGTGTGCACAACGTCGTTTTTAAAAGAACTGCAAAGTCCGAAAGCTCAATTGGAATGACGAGACTGAAGGAGCAGAATCAATCTTTACAGGATTATGATTAACATTCTGATGACTTTTTAAGGTGGCTCCCTAGAGTATCTAGCATACGTTACAGAACGAAATCTAGTTACTTTGTCTGTGCCATTTTGTTCACGAGATTCATCGCTAAGGTTACCCATATACAAAGGCTCCTTTATGAAGTTTCATTTTCTGGATTAAGGCCGTTGCCATGGCAACATCGCATCTTTAGACAGGCAATAATTTTGTCATTTGTGATCATTTTTTCTTAATATTTCATATTTCACTCGGTGAAATGTCCTTAAACTTTGCCACTTTATATTAACGATATTGCTTAACATTTTAAAGTGGAAAAAACATGGGGTCGTTAAGACGATTTTACCAATATTTTGAAATTTGTAATTTTTCTTAATGGAGGAATTTAGCTCTTACAGATTTTAACAACAACAACAAAAAAAAGCAAAGGTACTGCAACTGTTAAGAAATGAGGCGACTTTCAAAAAGAATTACCGAAGGAAACGCGAGAAATTCATGGTTAATTAACTACGTTGACGTCACAAAAATCCGAAGAACACGCGTGGTTCGGGGTCGTATGGGCAAAATACGCGCGCGAGCCATCACGCCTGCATACACATAATGTACAAAGCAACTGAAAACATGTGGTTTCTTTGAAGAGTACGAAAGCCATTGTTTTGAACCGTTTATTAGTATTATTAAGGTAATATCTCGCCAGTTGAAAAAGGAGAGATAGCGGATTCAATTTTATACCTAACACAGGATGTTTTCTTCGAAGTACTTGACTATTGTAGCTAAAATTCGATTCGTGGCGGTCACTCGTGAGGATGGCGATCGTCGGAGATGAGGACGATGGTTGTGCAAGGATCGCAATAAGCCCTTCATTTCCTAATCTGCTGTACCCAGTTTGTAGATCTTCAAATGTCAGCCCACTTCCGGATATTTTTTTAACCTTGTTCTTCTTTAGGGATAATTTCGACGGCGAAGTTTTTCTTTAAAAGTCTGCTGTAAAAGATGGCGCCGATCTATAAATCGTACATCATGTCCTCAGCTACACGTACAACCGTAGGTCTCGACGGACAACTATTGCTTTCGCCAAGGGTCAATCTGTGAGTAAAAATTATTTTTCGTTGCGCAAAAACATTTTCTAGTGCATCTTGCATGTGCGTTGAAGGATGTTTGAAACAAGAAAAAATACAAGGATGTTGGTTCACAAGGACTTTTTTACTTCAGCGGAGCGCGAAGTAAAAGATTCGCGAAGTTCACGAATGTACCAAAGCTGATATTTTTGGGACAAGATTGGGCACGCAAAGTCTGTAGGTTTTCGGTTTTATTCGGCTATTTGACGAAGTGAGAGCCGAATAAGTTCGAGATATCTCGAGATCACTTCGATTTCTTTGATTTATTCTTTAACTTATTCGAGGAAGAAAGAACTATTATTTTGGCTTTCCTGGGGTTTAAACCGACTCACCTGTGTGACCCGTCAGATCAGAGGAGGGATTAGCCGATTGCGCTACTGCGTCCCAAAGTAGTTCGGGATATGCACTAGTTTCGGGACAAGATTGGGCGTGCAAGTTCGTGACTTTTCAGCTTGTTTCGGCTATTTCCCGAAATGAGACCGGGCTACTTCGTGATATCTTGAGATCACTTTGAGTTTAGTCTTTAATTTCCTAGAGGAATAAATAGAGGATATTACATGGCCGTGCAGAGACACGCAATTTGTCTTCGGGTGTTGAAAAACCTTTTTACGAGTCAGCGCTCCTTTTGAACTGTTTTATGATGAACTTAAGTAATGGTCCAGCTAAGAAGCAGGCAGAAAAACAATAGCCCGCGGCAATAGCGTCAGTTATTTTTCAGGCGCTAATTTCTCTAATCAAATTAAATCTGAATCCTCTGATTGGTCAATACAGCAAAAAGCGCGAAATTTGAATTTTAAAGTTGAATTAAGATAGCTTAAGACTCATTCGAACAACTTTTTATTTCGTCTATAGCTTTGTTATGTTGAAAAATAAAACATATCTAAAATTTAAAAGATTTCTATGCGCCAAACCCGAGGAAGTTAAACTGATATGAAATTACACTAAGATGAGCACAGTGTTACATCAATCAGCGACGTTGGGACCAACATTTACGTCGGCTCTCACAAACGAAATGTCAAAACCATGATCGTAAACAGCAGCAATTCACTCTCACGTGGCGAATCTGGCGAACGCGCCAATGTCGCGCGTTCATATTCGGCGACCATACAGAACAACAACAAGTACACAAAATCAAATCTAAATGTTATCTAAATGTTCTGCTTTTGGAAAAAAAGATGATGTTGCCCAGATAGAAAAAGTTCCTGCATGTTCGGATAATCGGGTTTCAGAAAAAGCTCTCTTACAGTTTATCTGTTTTCAAGGTTTTGATTTTGCTCTATAAAAATCCTTCTTACAATCTCTCTCGTCCTTGGAAAAAATAAAGGCAAGCTACAGTAATGCTCGCTAGATCTTCCGTACCAAGAGAAACTCAAACACCAGTGACAGCTATTTATGATACCTAAGCGGCTTCCGTCTCGGTATTCTCCGTCTCAGAACTCAAAGGTACAAAATGCAAACGTGTCACAAATTTCAATTCTCTCATTTTAACTTAAGGTCCACGGCGAACTTCCATTTCGCTTGATGAAGCAGTCTAGAGAGAAAAAAAATCGAATGAGAGATGGGTAAAGATACACGGAATATGGAAGTTTCGAAAAGGGCAAACACATGAATATAACACATAATGCGCGCGGAGGTGCGAAAATCTATTGAATTCAGCTTACCTCAAGCTCAAGTGTTCTACATCTCTTCGAGAAATAAATTCATCCTTGTAAAAACAACAAATCTTTCGCTTTCTCCTTTTATGCCCAGCTGTACTCCAATTTCTAGTGCCACAATTATTCCGATCTCCTCCTGATCCGGCCTGACAACGAAAACAACTACGCCGGGCCCAAATTTCCATATGGCGACTCGGCATGTCGAGGACGGCAGCAAACTATGTTTAAGAGCATTTTGACGATCACTCCGATGATAAAATACAGTAAATTTGAGATAAATATTCAATAAAGAAAAAATGCAGATTTTTCACGAAGAAATTGACGAGATTTCTTCGGGTAAAAGACAAATTTCCTAACATCTCAAGTGTCACACTAAGATGGGGTCACAACAAGGTCGCGCGTGTGTTGCACGTTTTTCCGCTCTAACTTTTGATTGGCGCATAGAACAATGCTGAAACTTGGCCGTGAGGTATAAGACAGGGGAATGGGGAAAATAAAGCTAAAAAAGGGTGTTTTTGTCACGTTTCTGACTGTTTTTTTGACGATTTTTGGATTTCGGCCAATCAGAACGCTTGATTTAATTGAAATTAATGATTAAAAGTTAGCACCTTTTAATCACTTTTACCGTTCGCCTGCCTACCTCTTACACGGACCATTACTTAAAGTTACAAAATGTTGCCCAAAGACGTCTTGTCTTTGTTGAGTGTTACGTAGTAAAATTGCTTTCATGCGTTGCGTGACTTTCTCGAACGTTCTCTACGATTTTGGATTATTCATGAAGAATTAATTCGGGTATGTTTACATTTCAACATGAGTCAGCAGATTTGCATCAGTTACTGAAATCATAAAATATGTCGAAAAGCTACTACTGTTCGCCTCTTTAGTATTGTCTAGAACCTTACGTCAAACGGTATACAAGTTCCAAGTGAGTTATTTTGACGAACTAAGTTTTTTTGCACGGGCTGGATTATCCTCAAAACATTCGAACTCGAGATATTTAACAATTATTCCACGAGAGCGCGTTGGATATGAGATGATAGATAGCCAACGAGACGCGTAGCGCCGAGTTGGCTATAATCATCTCATATCCAACAAGCGCGAGTGGAATAATTGTTTTATTAAAAACGCCCACAAAATCTCGTTGAATCTCCCCGACTACAACAAACCGGAAAATACAAGGGACTTCCGCTATTCACATGTCACACGTCTATCAAAACTGTCAACGCGCGAACGGACTCGCCTGGACTGCATGAATGAAAAATCAAAACATTGTAGCGATGAACATTAGTTTTTTAAAAACTCATCGGGATTCTAGGATTTTACACAGCAGAACAGCTAAAAAAACCTGGCAGATAATGTGAAGAAAAAGAATTTTTAAGTGACAGCCGTCGAAATTACTGTGAATTTGGATTTTCGGTGCAGTTATAAAAGCAAGAACAACGGAGAAAAACTATTGCCTCGGTCGCTTGTTATGAAGCTGTTTGAAGCCACAAGCTGGTTTTGCTGAACGAGAAAAGAAGATATACTCCCGCCTCGATTGCTCTAGTGAATGGCTGCATAGCCTGTATTTGTAGCTGGTTATTTGTGATTTATATTCTTGATGTTGGATAAACAAGCCGCAGTTATCTATCGGTGAGTGACTCGATCGGCGAATGGCTTCGCGATCATGAAGAAACAACACTTGTCTTCTTTCGTAGCTGGTCAAGGTACTTTAGTTCCATGTATTTTCATGTGTTTTTCGACAAACTTTCAAACAAGCTCTTGTGGCTTTTTTTGTTTGTTTTTGTCTTTTTTCTTTCGATGAAATTGCATTTGTAGTATTCTAAGAAATGAATTAAAACAATATTTGCTTCGGGCGCCGTTCTATCCTTCGCAAAAAAAGCTAGCTTCCAATTTTAAACTGACGCGTACACCGACCATATATGGAGAGCATGGTATAATAGCTCATATACCATAACGGCTAAGCCAATCAAAATGCTAGAATTGCAATATCCAATTATTCAGTTTTTAATAATGAGTTTTAGCCAATTCCATGCTCAACGTAATTGACTCCTTACCCATGCCTTACATATCTTTAATCAGTATATGAGACTGCTATGCTGTTTTTGAAGCCTAATGTAAGAAAAATAGAGAATTCTTTTTTCACTGTTTGTTTTGTTATTCACCGCCAGTAACCTTATATTTGACTTAGGTCTAACGTTTAGACCCAAGTCAAATTTAGAAGGATTTGTATGGAATCATCAGAGCATAACTGGGCTAATATCTCAGAGAAAAATTTGGCCCGAAATGCTAGTTTGGCAAGTAGGCCTCTTGGATGTTGCTCTTTACAGAATATCCTGACAAATCCCATAATTTCATAAATTAACACCTTACTCTTACCATATTTCAGTTCTTACTATTCCTCCGCGTTGACAATTTTAAATCAGTTCCACAACCACGACGCCGAAGTGTACGCTCCATAGCGTCTTGTTTAAACTATAATTTCCTGCTGTTTACAACATGGACAACATCTCGAATTTCAAAAAGCAACGCGAGCATGCGCATTCTGTTTTTGTCTAGGCGTTTCCCGCGCGTTCGCCTCAGATACATCACCGAAGTGAATTGACCGAGAAGGCCTGGGAAAACGCCGTACGGGGACTAGGCAAGTAAATTAGGTATATTTTAAGATTGGTGTTTGGTTTTTAACTAATGTATCGGCATATCTCGGGAAGAGAGTCCATGCTACATACTTTGTACCTGACTTTCAATTTTACTACACGAATTTTGCTACCCCTTTATCATTAAAACTCAATCTTTACAGAAGCTTATTCCAGATCCTTGAGGACAGTAGAGATTCTCTTGTAAGACAAATTGAATCTAATCTCAGATAATGAGTCATCAAGTATTTAGGCGTTACTTTGGTCTCCTCTTAAGGGGAAAAGGTGCACATTTTGATCATTTTTATAGAAAATGCGCAATATAAACATTGAATATTATTATTAAATACTATTATTAAAAGAGGAACTATTTACTACTCACAAGGTTGAAGAGTTATGGTGCATTTTTATGGAAAGCCAAATCCGGATTTCCCAATCCAAAAAGCGAATGTTTCTTTCTTTTAAGACTCGATTACCAGTCGCTGTTGGAGAAACGAGCCCGCCCTCCTCCCCCGAGAGAGCCGACGGAAATCGAGACTACTTTCTTTTGGGCTGAATGAGAACTAAAGATTTTGATGCAACATTTTGGTATTTAAACTTTCTTCATCGGATTCTACATCTAATTTGACCACGATTTTCATTGCTTTGTTTTCTTTAGGTTGATCTGAGGGAGGAAGGAAAACTAATTGTCGATGGAGGAAATGGAAAAAAAGGATCAGGAGCAGTTTCCAAATTGGGTGGTGGAGCAGGTGGAATCATACAGATAATATCACCTGCTGGTCGCCTGCCACCTAAAGCTTTATCTCTTAAACGAGGCAAACGATGTACGGTGGACTGCTCAGAGGCAGAACATGGATACTATCTTGTAGGAGGTAATTTCCTAAGGCGTACTATCAAGAAATGTTTACCCCCTGCTTGTCGCTCAGATGGCAGAGCGCACGTTTGCCACTTGATCGCCAGATGAGTGTGTACATGTAGTTGGGTATTACCGTTTGAATGCAGGGCTGCCACTATGGCAAAGGGCTGATTTATTTTAGGCCAATATCTCGGCTAACAAAATTAGCCTTCCCCAGGGCCAGAGCTATACCGATAGAAAACATGTTTTAACGGCTTCTAAAATTTAAATTTGAAACATACAAAAATGGTTAATAATTGACTACGAAGGTTTAGTGATATACAGTTAAATGATTATACAATAAAAATAGAAATAGAAATAGAAACAGTTCCATGTTCATTCCTTCGGTTCAGACCATCTGGTGACAGGCTTATGGCTCTATCGATGAGGTTCGCTTCTCTTGCCTTTCGGCGTGACATGCTGAGAGTGGGTTGTAATTCCAGCGGGATAAGTTCCTTGTCTGCGATCGAGTGGTGCCAGGTTTATTAAAGTGGGAAGGGACTGCTTCTGTGGCGTTTGCGTGGAGTGGGTTGTTTGTTGACTGTCTATGTTCTTTAAAGCGTTCACGAAGTGTGCGTTTAGTTTCACCTGTATATTGTTTTTTACATCTTTTACATTGGGTCATATCTGTTAGGTTTGTCGAGTCACAAATAATGTGATGTTCCAGGCGACGAGTGCGTGGGGCGGCTGCAACGCAGGCTATGGATGCGAAACCAAACATTCATGGCTAGAGGAATTATCAAGAGAAAATGAAAGGACATTGTTCTATTGAAACAACGTTTTCAATCGAATGGAAACGATCTCTTTGCGATTCGACCGAAATTTTGATTGCTGCTTAGCAAAGTATGACTGGAAACGAGAATTTTTAGAAGTGGAACGGGAAGTTTTGGTCGGACCGGACCAACCGTCAAAAAGGACCATCTCTGGAGGTCGACCACTTTGACCAGAAAATTTCCACGCAGACCAAAGCGTTCCATATTTCTGGACTGAAATTTTCGAAAATTTTGGTATAATGGAAACCACCCTATGTTATACCTGATGCCTGAAAGAGATAGCCTCTCGGGCGGAGCCTTCCCGCATACTGTAGGCTATTGTAAGGAATGCGCCCCCCGTTTCGTCTAAGGTAGAAGAAAAAGGGTCACAGCAACATCATTTTATTACTGAGCTCGGTGCACGAAAAGAATGAGAGAAGAGTGCATGTTGGAGACTGACGCAATAATAGACGGATATAATAAAAAAGTCAGTACCTCTAATCCTAAAAGTAAATTAAAGACCAAAGAGTTGAAAGAAAGAAATGTTATGACTTTTACGGGATAACTCAAAATGAAGTGAATGAGCGAATGAATTAATGCCAGTTAATCACCCGTCACCACCCCGCTTCAATTTAACTCACAAGTGAGAGTAATCAACAGCGATCAAAGAGTGGAGCACGTAGAAAAAAACTGTTTGTTTCTTTGTTTGTATTTACCTCATGGTCTGTCTTTGTATCGTTTGTCCCTCCTCCAAATGAGACCATCTCGTTTCCGTTTGAAGACAAGGAAACTAATAGTATTAGTCCCTCCCGAGTACTGAATCACCTTTTTATTTTCTAGTTGTATCCTATGGTTCAGCACTTTTTGCCGTTTTAAAAAGTAACATGGCCGTCTTTCGAGCTTTTTGGAATTTTTTCTACCTGCTGAACATACCTGACAGCGAAATAGGGACGAAAATTCAATTATTGATTCCCAGTAAGCCATAAACTGAATGTTAAATGCTATCCACATTCACGGGATAACGCAAAATGAAGAGCAGATGAAGTAATTCCAGTTAATCATCCATTAACCTTCGATCAGGCGTTCATCTTTTTTTTTTCTTTTTAGCCTCCCAAAGAGAAAGAGAAGCTAGGACCGCCTGATCTCGGGTTAATAGCCCGTTCACCACCCCATTCACTCCGCAAAAAATGACAACCCAGAATAAACAAAATTAATTAACAGAAAAGTTGCTGATAAGGGTTTGTTCATGTGTTTTGCATAGGAAGTGTGCATTTATATACTGAGCCGTTTGTTTCTGTTTCTTTTTTTTAATAATTTATTTATTAAACATCATTTAACATAACATTACAATAAACTTTACAATAACAGGGCGGCAAATAAAAAGGAGGCGAAACAGTAAAAAATAAATAAATAAATAAACAAGCAAAATAAAGCGAAATACGAAGGTTCAACGGATTAACAACAACGAGCAGAACAAATAGAAAAATGTTTGCTAAATTACTATAAATCCAACACCAATCAGAAATGCACAGCGTGGTCCACTTATTTCTGTATTTGTTAAGATCTCCGTTTGTTATTGCAATTTCTCTTTCGCACTGGATTTTAATTTCCAGGAGAACAATGAAAACTTACAGCTCTGGGGTCTCAAACTTGTTTCTAGCTAAGTAAACGTAATATCTAGCAATTAAGAAATAATGGTTAAAAGAATGAAAGCTGTTAGATTCAGGTTTGTATCCATAAAGAACTTCCGTTGGATTGGGATTTATATTATCAGAACGTTTACGATTCCACCAATCTATGACTTTTTCCCAAAAACTTTTTACCGCAAGACACTCGTAAAAAATATGACTAACAGTTTCACAAGGAGCATCACATTGTTCGCATTTTGGAGAAGATTTAACTTTCATTTTCCAAAGGCGTTGGTTGGTAGGAAGAATATTGTAGATGAGTTTGAACTGAAAACTTCTTCGCTTATTTTCAATGGAAGCTCATATACGGCAGTAGGAGTGAATGTTTGTTCTCTTAAATAGGATTAAGTTAATGGAGGGCAGAAAGATTTCTCAGCAAACATTAGTCGAGCATATTTTGCTGAAACATTTCCAAAGGTTAGTTGTGTTACCTTTGGTTCGTTGGTGTGTTCCTGATTGCCATGTAAGATAGCATTTTTCCAATCTTTAGGAATCGCGGCCAGAAGACCACTGTAATCAAGAAAGGTACCACGAATACCGTGGACACGATCCATTCAACCAAAATTTCCGGAAATTTCGGTCCAAAACTCAATGGATCGGTTTGGTCCAACCGGAAAAGTTTCGAAAAAACGGGTCCACCTTTTGAGGTGGACCACTTTTCCCGGCCGGAACGGCTGGAATTTTGGTTGAAGGGATCGCGCCCCGTATCATTATCAGTCGTCGTTTTGGAGACAAGGCAACTACTAGTCCCAGTCCCTCCCGAGTACAGCATTTTCAAGATGGCGTCGCTTTGTTATTATGTTCATTTGAATCCTATGGTTCAGCACTTTTTGCTTTTTCAAATAGTAACAGTGGCAATATTTCGAGCTTTTCTATATTTCCTCTACCTGCTGACCACACCTGAAAGCGAAATAAGGAAGGAAATTCGCGAAGAGGTCTTAAAACAAACACGAAGGAATCGGCCTATTTTCAAGAAAAAGATTGACAATGGCAAATGTGAGTTTTCTAATTTCCTGTTCCAACGAGCCAAAATGATTATTAGTGTTTTGGTGACATGGATGATAGTAGACTGCAATTTTGCTGTCAGAGTGTTTTTTTTTTAGTTTTTGCTGTCAGACCGATTTTTGGCTCTCTTGCAGACACTGACTTTAGGTCAAGTAAAATAAGAAAGTTTTAGTGTTGCCTGTGGCTACTTAAGAAAGTTTATGGTTTTCGAAGATAGTCCTGTGTTGTGTTGTATCGCATACAAAAACTGAACTTCGCTCGTTTAATTTTGAGGAGTTTGTGAGCTTCAGAAAATGGTCCAATTTTGCTTACAAACATGTCGTCCGAAGGGGTCAAATAAAGTGATGCTCGTATCTCTAATACAAGAGCAGTGAAGAACCTATGTTTATTATATTTGTCCATTACTCCACCTAACCTATCTATGATGTTAGTATGAGCTTATTATGTTGACCCCCTTCCGTTGACATTTTTAACATTTTGCTCGGTTTTTTCTCGTGGAGTTGAATGTTTACATCTAACAAAGGCATAGACGTTGCTGAGCGTTCACTAGTGGATTTGATAGTAGGGTGTATGCTGTTGCGGTTCTTTGTGAACTCGTCCAGCTTTTCTTCGTCCAAACCATTAAGATGTCATCAATATACCTGAGCCAAAGATGTGTTTTGTCAGGGTAATTTTGGAACGCTTTCTTTTCGAAATCCCCCATGAACAGGTTAGCATATGCTGGAGCCATTCGTGTGCCCATAGCTTTACCATGTCGTTGTATAAAATGTTCATCATTGAAAACAAAATTATTCATGATTAAAATCATGCGGATGAGATCACATATGTATTCTGCAGGAACAGATGTGTCAGTCCGTTGGCTAAGAGCTATTCTGAATACGTCGATTCCTTCGCTGGTTCGAATGCTTGTGTATAGAGAAGAATCGTCAAGGGTGACAAGTACAGCATTGGTGGTGAGGACGTCGATGTCCTTGAGTACGTTGAGAAGATGGGTAGTGTTTTTAACGTAGGACGGTAGTAGCTGTACCGAAGGATTAAGGTGGTAACTAACGAACTCTGATATTCTTTCAGTAGGGTGTCCATTGACTGAGACAGGCCTCCTGCCGGCACATTCCGCTGCAACTCTAGACATGGCTGCCTCACCTGCCCATACATTAATGATGGAAAAACATCATACACTTTCACCAACACAGGAGGAACAGGAAAAATTAAACATCACATTACTTGTAACTCGACAAACCTAACATATATGATCCAACGTAAAAGATGTAATAATATATATATAATAGGTGAAACCAAATAGATAGATAGATAGATAACTTTATTTAAACACTGTTAAAATTCCCTCAGCATGTACAAAAAATCTAAGATCTATTATGCCTAACTAAACTAACTCTGATTAAAAATATATTCATAAAATTTTAACTACCTAGCTATTTACAAACAAAAGCTGCTTTTCAAGGATGCCGTGTAAAACTGTATTAATGTATGATCTCATTCAAAACTGTTGCGACACAGTTTGCGTTTAGAATCATGTAAAGAATCTGCAGATCTTAAATCATGGGATAGGCTGTTCCACAGCTTAGCTCCGCTATAGGAGAAACTTCTTTAAATAATTGGTACGGGGCAGTGGAAGGACTAATTTATTTTCAGTATTCCTCAATCGATAAGAAGTTATTTCGTCGCGAGATACAAATTTAGATGTTAGATAGTCGGGAGACATCCCATGTACGGTTTTATACATCATAATAGCCGTCGATACTTGTCTTTGGTGTTTAAGCTTACGCCAACCCAGTGCCAGGAAAAAATCGTCCACATTACAATCAGAATTGGCGGACATTAGAATACGGGCTGCACGATTTTGGAGCCTCTGCAGCTTATCGGAAAGACCAATGCCGCAGTTGCTCCATACGACATTACAGTAATCAAAATGCGGTTGAATTAAACTGTCGTAAACATTAATTAATACATTAAAAAGGAATAAGATGTCGTATTCTTTTAATTGCACCCAAAGCAGAAGCAATCTTTTCACAAACACTCTGTATGTGGCATTCCCAGCTTAAGTTTTGGTCAATATGCACTCCAAGAGATTTTGCCGTTGACACTTGCATCACGGGATGGTCGTTTATCATAAAAGAAGGAGTATCAGAAAGCTTTGATAGCTTCTGCCTCGACCCAACTAACATAAACTCAGTTTTAGTCAAGTTAAGGGTCAGTTTGTTAGCCGATAGCCATATATACACCTTGTTTAAATCGTCGTTAACGCAGTCATTTATGAGTTTTAAATCTGCGCTGGCGTAGGTTAGGCTGGTGTCATCGGCATACATTCTAGGTTGTGAAAAATGCAAGCAATTAGGTAGGTCATTAATATACAGTAAAAACAATAAAGGTCCAAGAATTGTTCCCTGGGGAACACCACATGTAACTAATTTTGGGTTTGACATTGAGCAATTAATTTGGCAAGTTTGGGTACGATTGTTTAAATACGAAGTAAACCATTCGTGACAGGAACCGCGTAATCCATAATATTGTAATTTCGTTAAGAAGATATGATGATCAACTGTGTCGAAAGCCTTTTTTAAGTCTAAGAAGACAACGGCATTTACAAGGCCACGATCAACGTTCACTGCCCAGCTATCGGTAGCTTCGAGTAATGCGGTTACAGTAGAATGTAAAGAACGAAAACCAGATTGGTAACGGGATAGAATACGATTCTCAGTAAGATAGTGATACAACTGGTCGTAGACTACCCGTTCAAATACTTTGGCCACGACTGGGATCACCGATATTGGTCGATAATTGGTGCGATCATTTCGTTTACCAGAACTTTTATACAATGGAGTAACCCTAGCCGACTTCCACTCATCGGGAAAAATTCCTGTCAACAGTGATTGATTAAATATTAAAGTAAGAGACTCGGCAATTAGATCAGGGCACTCCCTTAATAATTTAGCTGATATACCATCTAATCCAGTGGCCTTTGATTTACAAATTTTTGAAAGGAGAGAATAAATATGAGCAGATGTTATTTCCTTGAAGACAAACTCCTTAGAAGTTCCACAAAGAAACTCTTTGTAGGCGGTATCAACATTCGAAACATTTCGAATAAGCCTTGGTCCAATCTCAATGAAGAAAGTGTTCAACAATTCAGCAACGTCTGCTTGATTGCTCGATTTTAGTCCCTGATATTGTATTTCATTTATTATTGTTTTATTAGATTTGCGGAAGTCAATTCATTGATGGTCTTCCAGGTCTTACGTTGATCACCGGCATAATTATTAAAAGAATTATTATAATAGGCCTTTTTAGCAGCCTTGATTTCCTGATTTCCTGATTTCCTTTATTTTTGACCTTCCGGAATCGATTCCAAAAGACGCATCCTTAGTTTTAACAGCTTTTTTCTTTAGCCGGTTTCCGAAATTCATTCGTTTTTTCAAATTTGTGGTAATCCAAGGAGACTTGGTGGGACGGGTGCGTTTAGTTTTCACTGGGGCGTGCTTATCACAAACACTTAGGAATAATTCTTTCCATTTTTTCCACATGTCATTGGGGTCGTACAGTTCTTTGATATCGTCCCACGGTTGCGTCGAAACATCATTACGGAAATTATTGCTGTTGAAGTGTTTAAATTGTGTATAGCTGATCAAATTGATTCCTTTAGAAACAGGCGGGATTGAAATTTTCCGGTACGCGTAAACAAGACTGTGATCGCTTATACCCACGTGTGTCACCCCAGAACAGAGAATATTGTCTTGGTGACTGGTGAAAATAAGATCAATTAAGGTACTTGTTGAGGGTGTGACTCGAGTAGGCTCGTCGATTAATTGTTTTAAGCAATAAATATCGGTAACATTTAACAGAGCCCTTGCATAAATGTTTTCGCCGGACAGCAAATCGCAGTTCATATCACCCATAAGATAATGTTCAACATTCTCGGAATCAAGTCTTGCTAACAAGGAGTCAGTATTCGAGAAAAGGTCTATAAGTGAATTTGGCGGTCGGTACCACGAGGTAACAACAAAAGGTTTTGAGTTAGGTTTTAAAATTTCAATCGATAAGATTTCTAAAAGTTCGTTATCTAAATCCTCGCGGACTACGTAATTTATATTCGAACGAATATAGAAGCATACACCCCCACCAAATCTCCCATTAACGGTCCTGTCACGACGGTGACATCATAACCCACAATTTTAACATCCTGATCAGATATACTCCCGTCGAGTCTCGTCTCATTAATAGCTAGTATATCAATGGGTTGACCATCTATTACGATACGAAGTTCATCTATATGTTTCAATAGACTTGCAATATTTAAGCTAGCCATTTTAAACCCACGACCCTTGGGAAATATAAAATCAGGATTCGAATTGCTCCTGGCACTAGTTGTGGTGGTGGAATTAGGTGTCGCCACAGTTGTTGAATGCACACTTCGTGAACGCTTTAAAGAACATAGACGAGCAACAAACAAACCATTCCACGCAAACGCCACAGCAGCAGTCCCTTCCCACTTTAATCAACCTGGCCACTCGATCGCAGACATGGAACTTATTCCGCTGGAATTAAAACCCACTCTCAGCATGTCACGCCGAAAGGCAAGAGAAGCGTTCCTCATGGAACTGTTTCTATTTCTATTTTTATTGTATAATCATTTAACTGTATATCATTTTATCTAGTACTTATTATTGTGGTTAATTGAACCACCTATGTAGATCTCAAATTTAAATTTTGGGAACCGTTAAAACATATTTTCTCTCGGTTTAGCTCTGGCCCTGAGGAAGGCTAATTTCGTTAGCCGAAATATTGGCGTATAATAAATCAGCGCATTGCCAGCCCTGCATTTAGTTTGTTTCATTTGGGTATTTCGTTAGTGAGGGGACTGAGGGATCTAAGTTGCCAGAGTTTGATCAGTGAATAAAAAAATACACATCAATTCACTGGCATAGCGATCTGAGCTGTCAGTGTTCGACCAATCAATAAAAATCGAAAGCGATATAAAAGTAAGTATCAAGAATTGAGCTGTTAGAGTTTGACAAGTCAATGGAAATCGAAGGCGATTTCATTTCGATTCACTCATTGCAACCAAATATTTCACAGTTATGGCTTGTCTTACCCAGGCTAGGATTCCTTCCGCCAAACATTTCCCAGGACCTTGATGGGCAAAGAAATATGTTTTCATGACAAGAAAATGTATTCGAAGCTATTGCCTGCTGATCCTTGATTATTACTGTTTTGTGAGACACAAATCTAGTTAGGCCTGGGAGGAGCCGCTATGGGAGAAGGAATCATGTGAGGGCAAAAAGAGGGTCACTGGATTTATGAATTGGGAACATTGGGACCATATGGTCTCAATGAGAATGAAGGTTTTTATGCTCAAAACAAAAAGTCTCGGGTATGCACAGGCGCGCGCTAAACGAATTGTTTTTGTAGTCTTTTGTCTTATGTCACGTCGTTTTAACACTACAATTTGAATTTTGTTATACGACGCTTGTAACAGTTTTTCAGTCACCCTGAAGAAGAGTACTAAGTGCTCTCGAAATATGTGTCAGACAAAAAGGAAATGTTTATATAGCTGGATTTTGGATAACGTTATCACCAAATGGACCTTTTGCGTCCAACAGTTTTTTTCGGCCAAAGTAGCTATTATAAAAACTAAGACTACGAGCAGTCTCTCTTTTTTCTTGGTCCGTCGAGCAAAACGTGCGCGATACGCAAACGAACACGCGCGTAATTAAAGGCGCGAGATTCTTCTCGGGCTGCCGCCCTCGTTTCTCGCCTCCCGCGGCTTCGCCGCTCGACGCTCGCGCTCGCGTGCACTCCCCGCACTAAATCTGAAGAAAAAGGGACACTGCTCGCAGTCTAAAACTAAGAATGCAACCATTCCTTTTTTCTCTTCTCCTCCTTTCCTTCTCCTTGATCTTTCTTTTTCTCCTTTCCTTTTCCTTCTGTGATTTTGGAACATCTCGGGCTTAAGAAACCTGCCTTTTGACGCCTTTTCCCTCAAATGACTGCTAGCTCTTTCACATAAAAAGCTTTGCTTTCGTGTTGAAATTGAGCACTCTACTAGCATTAGTCATGGCCGTAACATTGCGCATGCTGACTATTTTACTAGCAAGAGCGCTCTAGGATGGCTTAGATGATACCACATTTGTGGGATCATTTGGGGTGGCTATTTAGCCTAACCTTCATCCTAGCATCAGCTCTACACTGATAAGACCCAGAAAGCAAACAGCACTATCTGCAATTACGAATACATTGCGGACCCGTCCATATGAACTCACAGTTTACCTGGGTTGAGGAAACTTTGATAGAATTGTGTCGAATGGTTATCGAAGTAAGAATATCAAATGAATCGTAACTTGTCGATATATTATCTTATGTCAGATCACTCCAAAGCTGGCAATGTAGAGATATTTCCTGAAGCGAATCTTTATAACTGGAGTTCAAATTCGTCTCAGTCAAGTCCACTACCTTGCTTCAGCGTCACACCCACACATCAAAGTAAGTATCAATCATTCCAGTAGATGTAAATCCAAATTAAGCTAAAGATGGTGACGTCCTTTGAACAGTTTAAACCAACTTTGAAGCGAAGCTGTTACTATCCGACTGCTGTAACCGGGGCCAATAAGACAAATTTGACAAGTCGGATTACAGAAAAACAACTTAGGCCCGTTTCAGACGCCGAACTTTTCATGAGCTGAAACTAATTCATTGAATTAGGTACATGAAAAGTGCGGCGTCTGAATCAGTTGGGAACGCCTGTTTCAATTTGGAACGGCTCAGCCGTTCTTTTCGCCTGGCCCGTCCGGTAATTTCGCCTTTGGAGCGACTTTGGAACGGCTTTGACTCAGAGGCCGAACTTTTCATGTACCGAACCTAATGCATAAATTGTTATAACGTATTTTGTAAGTACTTTAACCGAAATGAGCATTTTCCCCCTTTTTAATTTAGTTTGGGTGGAATTAAGATCGGCGTCTGAATCAATTCAGCCGGTCTAAATAATTTGGGTAGGCCTTAATTCGAATTAGGTTCGGCTCAAGAAAAGTTGGGCGTCTGAACCGGGCCTTACAATACTTTCCAAAAATGTTTGTTGTGGGCCAATTAGCAGCCCGCAAAAAAACCCAGTAAGTTTCTCGAAGCGAAAATTTAAGTATTGGTTCCAACGTTTTTCCAGAAAGCAACATGTTTCATCAGACAATGTTTCTCTATCCGAAACATTAAATATAACACCCAGAAGATATACATGTATTTGTTCTACAAAAGCTGTTATTTTGTCATCTACAAGCAATTTCTACGCTACCATTGCCGCGCTTTGTAATAACATGAGACCTCAAGTCAAAGTTATAACTAACGTCGCTCACTCTAACGGACCTATTAGAAATCGTAGGCTTTCTTCAGCGGGTTCAAAAGGTCACGTCTATAGGTTGTGATTGGTCGATTTCGATCCATGTTTACTGCTGTGCGGAGATGTCATGGTAAACCCTGGTTTAGTCGCAAACCTTTCAGTGAACCAACTGTGGGACTCGCTCAACAGGAGTAAATCCAAGTTCAATCCAACAAAAGTTTCTAAGAAACGAAATGGTCTCCTTTACGTAGACGGCGAGATAAAGCGCCTTGTTAAGAAGAGGGACAAATTACATGCCCAAAAGGACCCCACGTTATCGACAAATTAAGCACCTAGTTCAGAAGAAACTAAGACGGGCATATTGAAGACGTGATCACACCAACCGACTCGTCTGATACCCAGCTAGCGAACAAACGCTTCTGGCTACCATTCGAGCACTCGAGAATCGAATCCATGGGCATTCCATGGCCAAACTGTGTCTGACCTGGCAGCTAAGGCTACGCTGCTAAACAACACCTTTTACTCCGCTTCTCTCTCCAGTGCGGCCTGCAGCTCTGACCTCCCAAGAGAAACCTGTAGCCCCTATCGGTCTATGCAAAACATCTGCATTACGTCCAAAGGGATCAAGAAACTGCTCAAGAATCTCAAGCCTAATAAGACTGCTGGTCCAGATGAAATTCGGCGTAAGGTGCTATTAGAACTGGCACTTATCATCGCATCTGTTCTCCACGTCATACTTAAAAGATCACTCTCCACACACACAGTCCCCAACGACTGGATAATGGCAATGATCACTCCCGTCCTCTAAAATGGTGACAAGGACAGTCCTGCCAACTATCGTTCAATCTCGCTCACATGTATCTGTAGTAAACTAGTGTAATGGAACACATCATCACTGGTTGCATGTGTCCCACCTCGATGAGTATAACATCCTACACCACTTAATACAGCATGGCATTCATAACGGTCGTCCGCTGATCTTGCTCAGTTCGGGGCCACTGTATGTGAAGTCATCCATCAACAGGAGTGATTTTGGGTACATTGTTTCGGAATTGAGCTACATGCACTAACTAATCAACAAGTTACCTGTTTTGTTTTGTTCTTTTTACCACACCGGCTAATAATCCTCTTTTTGAGGGGTTACTGTATTGGTAAATAAATAAATAATTTCCCTGATTTCGATGTAACCAGGAGTAGATATTTATAAAACTATCAACAAAAGTAAATAGTGCGAGTTGGATACGTCCTTTTTGGGCTGTTACAAGTCTTGAATGGCAGTGTTAATACACTGCCTCATAGGCTCCTGGTTGATATTATAATATAGAGATTTAGCCAGGGCTAAAAGCGAAGCTCCCATTAATTAATTTATAATTTAAGTGAAACAATAAACTTGTGATCCCCAAATCAGTTAACTTTAGGGTACGTTGGTTCATGTGACCTTTTAGGGAAAGGCTAACTGATTTTAGAGAAAAATAATTTGCAAACAATCCAAGAGTGAAACAAATCTTACATCGAGTTAATAGCCTTATATGTACACCCAAAAAATAGCAATCGATTACAGTCAAGAGCATAATGGCTCTTGATTACAGTAGGCCTGGAAAACAAATTCTTCCCAAACAAAATAACCCAATCGCCCACCTATACCACCATTATTTAATAAGGTTAATTGGACAGCACTGAAATTTAATTTGTGCTAGTCCTCGATGGCAGCCAATTTACACGTCGTAATTTATAGGTTGCATTCCCTTATCTAAAAGGGTGGCCAAAAAACAAATCAGGCCGAATTTTTTGCGTTCCACAAGTTTACTTTACAAAATCTTGGCAACACATCTGGCGGTGTGTAAAGCAGCCTTTTACACTTTTTATACAGATCACATCTGAGGTGTACAGTACTATGAGGCGCTGTTTTTTTATCATACTACAGACCTCGGACAGAATACAGTTTAAGGTTTTCACAAATTTGCAAGACAAATGGGACTCATTCAATAAAAATCCTTTGCACAACAAATTATAGAATTAACCACATTATAAAACATTTTCATGAAGAGAATTCGGTAATGTCGGGACTGTTAAGTCAGAACAATCTGATCCTGTGTGATGCAAGGTTATAACAGGCTTTTAGCGAAAACGTTCAGAAAATTTCCAAAATCACCTTCCCGGCAAGCCGGTTCTCACTTTTAACAAAAGCCAAATTTGCAGTACGAGCAGTCGACCCATTAATAGAATTACACTTTAACATTATAAAGAATTTATTATGTCTATTTTTAATTTAACGGTTTTATAACGAAGTGTAATCTTTAAAAACGTTTGAGACGCGCGTTTTGATATTGCTCCTGGGCTCCCAAACTAGCTAGATAATGTGAGATTAAACATTGGTATACCTGTAGTGCGGACGGACCCTCGGGCGGTCGGGCGGTCGGGCGGTGTACGGTCACTTGAGAACCAATTTTCTGGGATGGGTAGATTTACTTAGCTATGGTTCTCGGCACACGGAGCTCCGCTAATATGACGTATGTATAAAGCAATTCCACCGCCAAAAAACAACTTGATGTTTGTGTCTCTCCGGTGAAAGATACGCTTCCTGAAATGATAAATACAAGAAAAAAGAAACGCTATCTAGTTGTCCGAAGTCCTATCCTTTAGAGCGTCGAAATAAACGCAGTAGTTTTACCCGTAAAGCTGGGGTATTTTCCGTATATAGACTAATATACGCGAATTCAGGGGCAAAAAAAACTCGATATCTGTAAGTACAATGTAAGACTTTAGTCGATCGCTTTGTGCTTTGATCCACAAGCAAAGTTCACTATCACCGAAGAAGTTCCTTTAGCTGAACATCTCACGAGAGTACAAACATTAACCACAAAGGACTGCAAAGGACCGCAAACGAATATGCCGAAGAACGTAGGATCTATAAAGACCTGATCAGCAAAAATAATAATGTAGACATATTAAATTCTGAAGCAGAATACTGCAATGCTGATCGTACTACGTGAAAATTAACTCTGCAAGACATCAAGACGACACCGAAAGAACTCAGAACAGAGAAGATATCCTGAAATGCTCTATTGGCGGTTACGCGATCAGGACATTCGCACCCAAAGAAAACGCATACACTAATGCAGTCTAACAAATTCAAGCACAGCAAATCTTTAAGATTGTACTTGTAATTCATCTAGAGCCGGCTAATCTTATGCGATTTATGTTATTGATATAAATCAAGCTAATTCTAAACTGTAATTAATGTTTTTAAAAGTGCTTTACACTAAAGCTTTACGTTAAAAAGGAAATTAGATACACGCCTTAAGTGTAATCCTACTAATTTGGTCAAAGTCTTTGTTGTCTAAGGTGTACTGAGCATTAGCAGAAGAAACTAGTTCCTTAATAATGAGATCGTCTCCTACAATATTCTTTATCAGGTTTGAAAGGCACTGCTTTCATTGCAACCTCATCCGTAAAAATTCCAACAACGAGTCCACTCCACTCTTCTTCAGTGGTACACTCAAGTATAATGGGTTTGTTTGTATTTTTAACATCTTAACACTGACTCTTCTATGACTAAGGGCTAACGTCGCTTATTTAATTCATTCTTGTTCACATTACATCCCAGGCTTATTTCTTTTGGTTTTGTTAAATAATTTTCAACAAATTCAGTTTCTTAAGCTATTAATGCTCAGTGAAAACTCTTTGTTATGGCACTGGCGGATTAAAAGGGAAATTTTTACCAGCCTTGCAAGCGTAATCAGTTTTTGTTAGCAAAAAAGATGCTTCCCAAAATATGGATCTTTCGCGCTTAAAATGTCAGCTTAAGCGAAAAAAAATTGCCACAGCAGGTTTGTTAAGATTTTCCAAGTTTCAGCAGACGAGAATGGGTCAATAAAATAAACTTGTCTAGTTTTCAACTTACTGAGCGTTTTCTTTCAAATTCGTGCTTGCGTGTTACAACCATGTTTACATACTCTCATGCAAATAAAACACTCCTCTCGGTCGATCAGAGCGCGCGTACCATCTGTGTTATTTTGCTTCCCTTTCTGTTAACCCTCCAGTTAATGTTCACCACAATATCATATTTATTGACAGATGATCATATTTAAGTAATTTATGCAAAATCTACCAAGAGTAACCCAAAGAACGTTGCATCGTTGTTTGCTATGAATAGTTGATAATTTTACCGTTTTTTTCGAGCGTGCAAAAGATAAGAGCTTGTAATGATAGAATAATTTTAAAAATCATGCTTGATTTTTACTAATTTAACATGCAAATGACGCAATTCCATGATCCTTACATTTTCATCAGGTACCAGCACAGTCAAAGTTTTGAGTTCATCGGCGAGTCAAGTTCAGTCATCACCATCCCCGGCACCACCACCTACATTTCAAGGTCCTTGGCCAATATTAACTATATTATCTATTTTTCATGTTTCTTCATTCACATTCTAGAGTCATGATCGTCATATGGCACATATTTGTAAACTCCTTTATGAAGAAAACATTACCAGCTTACTAAGAACTACAACTTATCTCGCGAACAAAGCTGCTACTCTCTGCCTTAACATGCACTGCGGATTGTTATAGTAAAGTGACAGTTTTTGTCACTAAAATTTATTCACTTTTTTTGTATCTTAAAATTTACCTCTTCAGGTTCTATGGCAGTTGAGAACTTAAAGAAAAGTTTGGGAGCCACTTACGTAAGTCAGTAAAAGTAAGAAGAATTTGAGAACCATGAGAGGTTGAAAAAATGAAACCATGTATTTTGTCGCCAATAACAGTCCGAGGTATATAATGACATCTAAAACGGGATGCTTGTAAGATAAAATAAGCTGTAAAAAATGAACTTCAGACTGAGAGAACCAACATAAGGGAATACACTCACGACTCTTTATGAGTCAAGCAGAACCACGCGGCGGCAAACCATGTTGTAGCCTCCCACGCAGACGTTCTTAGGGGTTCGTCACGCGTTCCTGCAATACGAACCCCACGTGGGGCAGGAACGCGTGACGAAACCCTAGGAACGTCTGTGTGGGAGCCTAACCATGCAGCAGCCCTGTAATTAAACTAAACTCACTAGTCCTAGTTAGTTATTAGCCTCATAAAAAGACTTCCTAACGGTCAAAGGTCTGGACTATATATAATGATGCACTCTGTTACCCCCTCCCCATTTCCCCCCCATGGCAAAATAAGAAACTAATTGTTCTTTAACCGATTTTATCTTACAAGAACTCAATCATTCAAAGTGGCCAACTAAACAAATCTGCTATTCTGGAAATACTTGCAACACACAACTTACTATTGTCACGTAATACTTCACCTAAAGACTTGGAATTTTTATGCCTGAATATTTTTGAAAACTACACAGCCATTCAACTTGAGATTGCTAAGAGCAATCCTGTCTTTGCAGTGGTAAGTAACGTAGGATATTCTCCCTTTCATAGTCTGTTTATGTATCTGCTACAAAAAAGAGGCGTAGATGTTTAAGTCAGTCCGGTAGAGCGCCCGTAGGGGCTGCTAGGCTATAGCAACCCTACTTTCTCGCAGCGCAGCGTTGAAGAATGACCGGTTAGGCCTATCACTCTACCTTCGAGGTTTGGAAGAACAATAATAACTGATAAAAAGATTAGCAGTTGTACTGCTTGCAACTGAAGTATGCGTAAAGATTCACGCAATGAACAATGTAACAAACAAAGCTGCTCTTTGTTAATAAGACATCTACGTAAAACAACTGAGAGTTTCTCATACACCATAGCCTGCGAACTGCAGACGTATTTTCGGTCGTCGCTTCTTTCCCTCCAAAAATAGCGACGGTATTTTTCCTACATACAACACGACCTATTCCTCAGAATGGTCAAACGTCCGTCAAAGGGACCTAAATAATATAGGGAATCATTGACCGGTACCGGAGTAAGTAAAAGGGTTATACACAGTAGGGTAGCTTCTACAGACAATATTTGAAATTGATCGTAACGTTATATTTTAGGAATCGCAGCAAGGTATTTTGAATGCCACTTCAGAGTGTATTCTTGAGAAGAACCATAATTTCTGGAGGCAAAATCAACAGGTTTGTTACGTATGGATGTTCGTTATATTGCACAGTGAAGTGTATTTTACCGAACTCCCGACTGGTAATTGACCCCGTAAATGGAGATTTAAAGCCAAGACAAGTGTTTTTGAAACCACTTGGTTAAGAAATTGTTATACAGTGTTACACATTTTGAATGTGTATGTTTCATATTTAGCCGAAAAGAACACTGTGTTTTTCCATAAGGAGGAGTTTGCCAAGCGGGCTGTTTGGAAGGCGGAGTTCCTATGTGCTGATACTTTATAATTGTATTCTAATTAAAAATACCTAAGTATGGTTCTAGTCCAAACCTGTGGCTATAGTTACAGTCATAGCTCAGTCACCTCTAAGCGTGCCCATCCCCCCCGGGCATTTGTCATTTTGTTTGGAAAAGCTGCAAATGCCCCACGGTGGGGCCGGCAATCATACAAAAACCCCACGGTGGGGTTGAAAAATAGGGTACAAATGCCTCACCCCGGGACAACACCAAAATTGTATTTTCCAGTGAATAAGCTACAAATACCATACTTATGGGAAATCTCTAATAATCTGATCAAAACGGGTGAAGCGCCCTGCGCAAATCGCCTCTAGCCGAATGTTTAAGTTATAATTATTGCAAAAGAGAGCCATCTTATAAACATCAATGACAGAACTGTAAACTAGAAATTTAATAAGACCTTTCTTATTTTCGAAGACGTTTAATACAGTAAATGATAAACAAGCTTAACATGAGTATGTTCTCACCATGATAGAACTGTTTCGTCAGCGTATTACTTGCCGCATTGATCGTGCTATACACGAAGTTTGTATATTAGCTTTCAAATATCTCGCAAAGTTTTTTTTAGGCCTTTCTGCCTCAAACATTCACGCACAAAGACAGTGTTTTTTTCCTTAATACTCTTCAAACGATACATTGATTGTTTTTCCTCCATGTGCGAGCTGATCACGATGGCGGCAAGCAATTTCTTATGCAAAACTACTGTGGGATAGAGAAGTGATGGAGGGAAAACCATGCACACACATCTCTTTATAGCAAAATTATTAAAAACATGCTCTATAAAGATAATTAGGCATGTTTTTAAGTGAAATGATGAAAAAGGGACGACGTTAACCGCTTCTAAAATAATTGACAAATGCCCGACTCAGAGGTTTTCTGACAAATTCCTCACCGAAGGGACGGACGAGACGACAAATGACCAGCGGGGGCACGGGCACGCTTGGAATTGACTGAGCCATTAAAGTTAACGTAATTTATTTCTTGCCTAGTCCCTAGGCCTCATTATTCGCCTCGGTCCACGCATTACGGGTCACGTGGTCGAATACGGCACCGAAATGCATTGACCGAGAAGGCCTGGTAAGACAGCGTACAGGTACTAGGCAAATTTAGTTCTATTCCGGACTATATTATGTCGCTCTTAGATGCCTAAACTGATGGAGGCTCTGGAAGATGTGTTAATAGCCACAGTTAACGGAACTTCTTCCTTGGAAATCAATTACACTGTGACATCTTCAAACATTGGTAAGCGATTAGCACACAAACCTGTACGTGCAGTTAATAATAACTGGGCTTTCTCGTAGTATCTTCATAGTATTCAAGTTAAGCACGAAAGCTACACACGTGGGTTTTGAACAATTTTCACAGTAGGCAACTTGCAGACGATTGTAAAAATGCGTGAGTTGGGCTAGACGTGTTTGCAGTTCCGCAACTTTTATGAAAACTAAATGCATTTGTTTGAGATCAAAATTAAGCTTTAAGGTTAGTTAACCTCGTAATAGAGAGGAGAAGTCGTTTTTTTTACGTCCTGTTGCCATGGTAGCAATAGGGAACTTAAAAGGGCTATGTCACCCCTGAGGCATGCGCGAGCCAATGAAAACAAACTTGAAAAAGTCGCCCCGACTTTTTCAAGTTGTGTCGGAGATTTTGGAAGGCTGTTTTTATCTGTCTAAATCTCAGCCATCGTTTGATAGTTAGCTAAGTTTTGTATTAGGAATCGCTCTATGGTGGTTACAGAACAATTTTTTGGCGTTTTTTTGAATTTGTTTGCCCGTGGAATTTCCTTACGTGGATTTACAGTGTCCTCTTATCAGCGGCCGTTGTAATGGCAGAGAGTTAACGACGGCTACTCCAAAATGAGTGATGGAATCTTCCCTATAGTTCACAGAACCTTTCTGTTGAGTTATTTTTGAGGCTGCTGGCTCTTGGATTTTTTTTGTGCTCAAAGTATGTGGACATATAATGAAGCGGCTATCGAGTTGGCGGCCGCCGTTTTCTTTAAATTAAACGATTACTACAGCATGGCCATGAGTGTTAATTGCTCTTTAGAAAGTGGTGAAGTTCCTCTGCCTATGAAAAGGGCTATTTTATCTCCTCTTCTTAAAAAAACCGTCCCTTGACACTGAGCTCTATCCAAACTTCAGACCGGTATCGAACCTCATGCTTGTGTCCAAGGCGACAGAAAAAGTAGCGGCTACGCAACGCTGGGAATATTTATGTTCAAATGGATTAAATGAGGAACTTCAGTCTGCTTATAAAGCTAACCATAGTTGTGAAACAGCTCTGATTCGAGTACAGGATGATATCCTCAAAGCCATCGATAGTCATCACGGTGTTTTGCCTTTCTGCAGCCTTTGATACGGTTAATCATGAAATTCTTCTAAGAAGACTCTCCTCTAGGTTCGGTGTCAAAGGGAAAGCCCTGGATTGGCTACGATCTTACCTTGCAGACCGTACTCAGCTTGTGAAAGTGGACGACGCTTCATCCAGGTACGACCCCTTCATTGGGGTGTGCCTCAAGGTTCGGTCCTGGGCCCCATGCTTTACTTATTGTATACATCTCCACTGGGTGATATTGTTCGTGAGCATGGCTTGTTGTTTCACTTTTATGCTGATGACTCGCAGCTTTATACATCTTTTGCTTGCAATGACACCTCTGATCTAGTGGCTGCAAAACAACGTCTTAAGAACTGCGATGCTGACATCAATTTGTGGATGACTACCAACAAGTTAAAGCTTAACAATGATAAGTCAGAATTTCTCTTTCTGCACTCCCGTTTTCGTCATTCGTTGTCCCCTCCCACGATTTCTGTTGGCATGGAAAACATCAAGCCCTCTCAACAGGCTCGCAATCTTGGCGTGATATTTGATGACACAGTGTCACTTTCACCACATGTTAATACAATAGTTAAGGGTGCCTTCTATCGCATACGAAATATTTCTAAAATAAGAAAATACATGATTAAAAGTACCACAGAAATTCTAATTCACAGTTTTGTTAGCTCGAAGTTGGACTTTTGTAATTCTCTTCTTTTTGGTGCCCAAAAACGGGACATAGCTAAGTTGAGGTCAGTTCAAAATGCGGCTGCTCGAATTATAGCCGGTCTCAAAAAACGAGATCACATCACCGAGACTCTAAGAGATCTTCACTGGCTTCCTGTTGAGGAGAGAATTGTTTTTAAAATAAATTTAATAACTTTTAAAACAATGAATGACTTCGGTCCCCGTTATCTTGAAGATATTTTAAAATTTTACCATCAATCAAGGACATTACGCTCATCAAGGGATCATTTACGTCTTGAAGAACCAAATTTTAACATGAAAACTTATGGCCAGCGAGCGTTTTCCGTTGCCGCCCCCCGACTATGGAACAAGCTCCCCTTTGAAATTCGAGCTTGTTCTGATGTTAATCTTTTCAAATCTAAGTTTAAAACGTTTCTTTTTAAAAAGGTATATGACATTTAGTTTCGTCATATTTTTTTTTTTTTTTTTTTAAAGATGTGTATGCTATAAGTTTCCCAATATATACCGTAGGGTTATATGTAAGCTTGTGATTAATGATATTCTTACGTCCTTTTTTACATTGTAAAGCGCTTAGAACAGCGATGTATAAGCGCTATATAAGTTCCATTATTATTATTATTATTATTATTATTATTATTATTATACGTAACGAAACTAAACTTCTGGCGAAGGAAACTTTATAAAATTCGGCTAGATTCCTTCTTGTATTTATCTTGATTCATGGCAAAGATAAATACGACCGTTTGCTCGTCCAGATTGTTCTCAACGGACTTAGGGAGGCACCAGTTCGAGTTAGATCCTGTAAATGTCATGTTTTTGAACTGTTTGTGTTGGAGCATATTTTTGGAAAATAGTAGAGTTTACTTTCCCTTTTTATCAACGGACTG
This sequence comes from Porites cylindrica, assembly GCA_964035525.1. NCBI lineage: Eukaryota > Metazoa > Cnidaria > Anthozoa > Scleractinia > Poritidae > Porites > Porites cylindrica. The sequence continues at coordinate 918,542 of OZ037776.1, forward strand.
CTTACAATGGAGTAGTATACCAACGACGCTTGGTTCTGTTTTCCTCGACGTCGCAGTGATTTGGCACGATCGAACAATTTTGAGCGATCAATGTGTGTTTCCCGAAGATCAAAACAAAGACCGTGATGTCTCTTGTTCTGTCAGCATCTAAATTATAGAATCAGTAGCGACAGACAAGTCTAATTGTTAATGATTTGAAACAGTCTTGGTCTTTATCTTTGCTCTAGCGTCTTTTGTAGGACGTTTATAAAATAAAACTTCGATTTATTTTGTAGACCAAGACAATATGTTGTTGTTGAATTTTTGTTTGCGCTCTATTTTTATGAATGGCATGCGTTTTTACTTCAAAACTACAAGTAAAATTGTCCTAACACTTTTATTCTTGATCTAGCATAACCAGAGAAGAAAAGTTCCGTAAATTCTATCGAAACATCCCTTATCCAAACCCAATTCGCTTGTTAACCTATCTCTAAATTTCGGAGCCTTGGACGTGACAGAGAGCATGAAATTAATTAGCATAACCTCAGCGCGCATTCTCTCCAGCTGACATAGCCCCTTAAGATACGAGGACTAGCCTGAGATCATGCCCTCTCCCTATTATCCCTTTTATGTCTCTCACAGGAAGAGGGCATGATACATTTCTTTGTAGGATCGCATGTAAAAAAACCAGAATCTGGACTTTTTTCTGATTGGATAGGAAACAATACGGATGATTTGCGCTGTTCCGATTGGCCAAAATGTCGCCATCCGTTAGTTATTGTTGATTTCAGTCTGCATTTTTGCTTGCGTAATGAGCAGTGAATACACACCCGAGTTCGTTATGAAATTTCTGCCTGCTCAGTTTTCTTGAATTTGAAGAATGGCTAAATAGAAGTTTCATCCATTAAAATATTTTCCATCTCATCCTATACTAAAAAGTTGCAGTCAAAACTTCACCGATTATTTGAAATCTGCGAATTATTCTGAGCGATCTTCGCCTTCACAACATCTTTCAGTTCGTGAAATATGGTGCTTCAGCCTAATTTTTTTTCTCTGCTTTCGGCACAGAACGAAGTCAACGAGCTTTAACCAGTAAATTCTTTATTATTTGTAGCTGTTAAATAAAGGTACCGCAGCTCCAGCTAGCAGTATTTCATCACAAAAACAACACATTTAAATTTTTTTAGGAATCGAAGCGCCATCTGAACATGGACGTACTTAAAAGTTTTCTTTTCCTAAAATTGATTTCAAAAGGGACATTATTCGCGCCAAAATTTGATTCCTGTATGGTAAACGCTTATTGGGTAATAACATGACAGGTCATGCAGACGTTAGATTATGTAAATTAGGGGGCGGTTGACGGCTTGTTAAATGAATGTATCAGGCGTTATTTTTTTCCCTCTCGAGCCAAAAAAGCAAAGAAGCAAAAAAAAAAATAAATAAATAAATAAAAAATAACGCCTGATCTCAGGTTATACGAGGAAGTGATAAGCTACGACGGCTACCGGATGTAAATTTGCACAACGAGGCATGCGTACACGAAGCCGAAACTCGTGTTCTTGCCTTTCTGGTCTCGTCGAGGACGCCATTTAGCCTCTTTTGCTGTCGTCTCGAAAACGTGAGTATTCTTGGCTTGTTTTTACGTACAATAAGACGCAATTTATTCCCTTTTCAGATATGCTGACTCTGGTGTTTCTTAAGATCATATTCTTCACGATTTTTGTCGGAAATATTTCGAAACGAGTAAAGAAGGCCATAATTTATGTCCATTGTTTGCTGCTGGTGTTTTGCGGTCGCGACCATGAATGTTCCTGAGTGCTCAGTGAAGAAAAGTAAATCAGTGTAATTGAAGTTAAACTAGATCCAGTTACAGTAGAGTAATAATCGAGTAAAAAAAGTTGAGTGAAGGTTACTTTGACTTGTATCTCCGGACAGTCGGCCGGTGTTTACCTTTTGCTCATTTGAAAAGCAATTTCATTTTCAACTAAGGATTCCGCTTGAATTGGATTCTAATTGTTTTAGGAAGCCAACGGTGTGGAGTTCTCTTCACGACGAAATGTTGGGCCTGAAATCGTGGTTGTTGATCCCGGGTGTTCCGAATTCTTGAGACGGTTTCATCGTATAGTAGAATGAATTCATCATCGTCTATCACAACGTCTAAGAAGCTCTCCGGAAGAAGGGTCCTAGCGCTAGCGTCTTTAAAGGTCGACATATTTGTTCGTGAAAAAAATATTGCCATTGCCGTTCCAAGTGAAAATTGCTTGCTCTTATAAGTATTTTGTTTTCTACGGGCACGACGGGGCGCGACCTAGTCTTAGTCATCCAGCCCCGTCGCCGTCCTAGCTCCCCGTCCTCGTATCTTAAGGTCCCTAATATTTTTGGATGACAACAAACCAAAAACATCACTTAAAAATTAATTCGCACTGTTTCAAACTTCATGAGTCTTATTCAGTCTGATTTAATTTGTTAAATGTAAGCGAAATTATCTGGGGTTGAATTCGAAAATACCGTATCTGCGTTTAGAAAAAGATAAAGAAAATTTTTGTGCTGTGTTTACCAACTTCATAGAGCGGGCGCGTTCAATTAGGAAGTTCCATGTAGGAAGGAAGAAAAGCGTGATGCACGTGCAAAGTTGTTGTTTTGCTATAAACACGTGAGTTATTGCACCCAGTTGTAGTGTATTAGGACCCAGATTCCCCTTATTAGTGCATGGAACGCCTGATTGCAGTTGTTAAGGACCACGAGTCGTGATGGCTGAATAAAGCTAATCGTTTATTAAGGTTCAATCCATTGTAATCCTTCGTTAGTTACCGACTAGTTCGGCACACAACACCAGTGAAAGGTGGAATAAAGTAGATCTGTTTTGAGATACCAAACGTGTAGACTTTGTAGTGTTTATGTCAACGTAGATAAGGTATGTAAGAGTAAAAATAAACAGTTGTAACTACTACATTAATAATCACTGATATTGTCCATGGCATTTGCAGTGGCGCAAGTGGAAAGGAATTTAGTGATAGCCGTTACAGAAGACATCAAGATTCCCCATTACACAAACGTTCCAGGAAACTCATGGAATAAAGATTTGGATCATGCATTAATTCCTAAAGAGACAATTGAAGGCGGCAAAGGTGTCTGGCAGTTTTCTTGTTGTCAGTGATTGGCTATAAAGATTAATATCTCTGTTCAGCATATTAATGTATCATACATCATCACACATATATCAGTTAACTTATCCAATAATCTCATTCATTTATGCACTCGTCCTTGGCTCAAGGACTAATGGACTAATGGAAATTCACTGCTGCGTGGTCTTTATTTTTGCTCTTGTAGAAAACTACACGTTCATTTTTCTGCTATACAAAGACGTTAAAAGTTCGCTTCCTAACTCAAGAAGGTAATGGAATCACCTTTATTATTTCACTTATCGATACTTTAAAAGTACTTTTTCTTCTGGAAAATACACATTGTTTTGATTTTTTAGTGGGGCTAAAGAAGACCTGGAAGTTTCTTCTTTTGTGATGTCCTGTTTTATGATGCTTGATGGCAAGCCTGTTACAAAACTTTCATCTCCAGCATTATTAAACTTTAGAACATCGGTAAGTAATTTATCTAACTTAATGATCCGTTGACAAATATTTTATCTAAGCAGACGAATTTTTATAGTGTGTGATCATCAAAGAGTTTAAGCGTCACGTATACGGCGAGCGGCCACATTTGTAGTTGAGTACCCCCTCCCGGGCAAACGTCAGACTCAACTTGAGAATTTCTCAAAATAGAAAATGAGCAGATAAAAACAGCTCAAAACAGTTCTTATAGATGACAAATTGCGTGAACCATCTAATTTATGTGTTGAAATAATGAACAGTAATGACAAGTAAAGGGGAAATTTGGTCACGTGGTACAGATTCGCGTTTGCCGTTTGACGTAAGCGTGATGATTAACCATTCTATTATTAAATAGCCTCCATAGGACAAGTGGCAAGTATGGGTACCGAATGTTAAATACAAGGCTTTAGAATATTGCCAGATTGAATAATTTAAGATAGGGCTGACAATTTCTGTAACATTCCATACCGGGAAGCCGCTTGATATAGCTGATCCAGGCCCATGCATTTTGCCGGTGTAACGTAGTAAGATTTATCCACTAGATGGTACCAACCGATGATCAAAACACTCACCTTTAGAACTTATGACTATCTCACTCACCACAATAATAACACATGCCTCCCCCCACAAAACCTGACACGTACAAAATTTTTAGGGTTATTTTGACGCTCACTCATATTTGCAGGAAGTGAAGAACTCAAAAAGACAGTGCTCCTATTGGAATGTCCACGAAAGGTGAAATTGGGTTTCTTCTTCCATTCCACGTAATCTGGTAGTATCTCTTTCTTTTTCTTAACTTTGTTAAATCGAGTGAAAAGCTGAATTGGTCAGATTTACAAGTAAGTGCATCGCATAGCTTATACAAACCATTTCAATAGGCTGTTTGTTACCGTTTTAAAGCTTGCACAACTGGTTGACTGTAAAGTTCTGTAAAGTTCTGTAACATATTGTTTTGTTTTTGGTATACCACAGTTTGTGGGCTAATGATGGCGTTAAAGAGGTAACAGCTAAATCGAGCCCCACACGAACAGTTTGTCAAACAAACCATTTCACAAGTTTTGCCGTGCTTCTACAATACCAAAATAAACAGGTATGATATCAGTCTATTATTTTTTTTACGTAGGCTTCCTCATTTTGTTGATCAAACAAACCTTTAGTAAACGTTTTGTGATAAGAGCCTGATGAAATCATTCAGTCAGAATAAGAGCGAGCTGCTGCTACCCCATAACCTCAAGCAGCGGTTGCTTGGACACCTATGACAGCCTCATCCATATCTCTGTCTTTTCCTGTTTTCATTTGTGGTCACTGAAGGAGCCAAATAAGAGCGCCAAGCTTTTGTAAATACTTTGCACGATAACGCTTGTTGATTTTTTCTATGACATATTTCATCTAGTTTTGTTTTAAAAAGTTTGTTGTCTAATAGCTGATAGGTCTTATGTTTGTTTTGGTATCCTAGCAGTGTCGAGAACTTCAAGTTAAAGCTTTCTTTTTCTCGCAGAACTCAGAGAAAGACAAGTTAGCTCTTTCCATCATTACTTACATCTGTTGTGGAGTATCAACAGCTGCACTTGCAATTACTCTTATTGTATTGCTGAGTATTGAGTAAGTGAATTTAAAGAAGGAAACTTTCAAGAAAGCCAATCTTGTCATTAGTAAAGTGTGTATGTCTTTCCTTTCAGGAAATATTTTAATTAGTACTATACATGTATATACTCAACAAAATTTTCTTAAACAAAGTTAGAATTGTGTCAAAGTTAGAATGTCTAAAGGGGTTCTATTATGTTAAACATATAATCTTCATTTTTTTTCAGCAATAATTTTCAAAAACAATTTTGTTTTAGGTCTTTGTCGTCGGAGCGTCATAAGATACACATGAATCTTGCTTTGTCATTACTACTCGCCCAAGCCCTTTTCCTGGCTGGCATAACGAAAACGTCAAACAAGGTAGGCCAACGATTATCGTCTACCTTTTCTGTACCAGTATAGGTCCTGTGTTACGTGTCACCTGTATATTATGCTAAGTAGTCGGCTTCACGTGTAGCGGCCATGTTGGAGTTGTAATGAATGTGCAAAGAAAGTAAAATATGGTTGTCAGAGGCGGGATGTGACTAGTAAGTAGATCCGAAGACTCGCAAGCAACAAACTGTAAGTTACCTTTTACTGACTTAGCAACAAGCTGGATTAAAGCAAGGAGAAATGAGGGGTTTAATTGGCTTAGAATTACAGAAAATCGATTGGACTCACGGGTCACGATTTGGCACAAAGGCTGAAACGCATCAAGCAAAAGTGCGAATTACTCTTCGACGGCCCTCTGAAATCGAGGACTGATGAACAGAAATGCAAATATTTACGCCTGTGGACGGGAGATTACGCATTAGATCTGTACAACACATGGAACTTGACCGAAGAAGAGCAAAAAAGCTTAGCTGAACACTAGAAGCGACTGGAAGAACCCGTGAAACCCCAGTCAAATTACATATTGACTCGCTTTTACCTCCGAAGCTTGAAACAAAGCAACCGACCCTTAGATGAATTTCTCACAGAAGCGCAACTGCTGATTCAAAATAGTGGCTACCCAGCCGACATGAACAATGAATTATTGCTTGATGCACTTGTGTTTGTAGTAGACTCTGACACTGTAAGAAAGAAGTGTATTGCAGAAGGAAACAAAGTAACTCTTCAGAAAGCTAGAGAAATCGCGCGCAAAGAGGAGGCAACTAAGATACAATTAGCTGCCATGACAAATTACCATCAAGTTATTCTCCTTGACAAAAAAGATTTCAGCAAGGCCAAACCCAGCCATTAAGAAAACGTGGAAAGGGGTGAGGAGGTCACAAAGGGAAAGAACCTAAACAGACTGACAAATCTAAATCTGGGTGTGGAGATGTGGTGGTGCACCTCATGATAACCAGCGGAAATGTCCACCAGTCAATTCAAAGTGCTTTAACTGTCATAAAGTTGGACACTACCAACATGTACGCTTCAAAACGAAACCCTCAGATGTAGATACACTCCATGGTGAAAGCAGCGACCTAGGGGAATCTGACCATTAACTGCAGAACACTGTTCGCAGACAAACAATTGTACAGGTGAAATTGACAACATATAGTCACACCAGGACCACACCAAAGCACTGATTGAAATGCTGTTTACTGCCAAACCATACCACAGACACACCACACCAATCGTATGCAAAATTGACACAGGTGCAGAGAAGAATGTAATTTCTATGCCAGATTCTGAGAAAGTAGTAACAGACCCTAGGCAGAGGCAACTTGATCCACCCCAGTGCAAAATCACCACTTATGGAGGACACAATATAGAGAACCTTGGCTCTTGTCAGTTGTATTTGTATTTGTATTTTATTTTTTACTCCATCCTATAATACATTAGTTGTACAATAATACAATAGTTGTACAATATTAATAATACATTAGTTGTACAATATCAATTGGTACAAAGTTGCTTAAACTACGTGTACATAATAATGATAATAAAAGAAGAAAATTAGAATGGAGAAGGGCACATTATAGTAAAACTAATCATGGCCCTTTAACAAGATTGACTTTATTCTTTTGTAGTTTTGTTATTCATTAAAACACAAACACGCACGCACGCACACACACGCACACAAGTCAATATTGAGCAAGATAATATTTTTTAAGTGCCTTTTTGAACAAGTTCAAATAAAAGACAACAGGAACTCTTACACAGGAACTCTTACACGAAAAAAACTAAAGTATTTAAAGACACAAAAGACACAAAAAGGCAACGCAAACTACAGCTTCAAAAAAACGTGGCCATCATCATCGCTGACCGCTGACCATTTCAATAATTATAATTACATATAATATCTTGTCAGCTGTATATACACCACAAAGGATATGTAAGGGTGGTCACCTTCGAAGTTTCCAAAGTCCTTAGCCCACCAATGTAAGGGACTAAAACTTGCAGTGACTTAGAACTTGTGAAATTTAACTGCACCCTTATAAAGAAATTGGAGAGGCAAACAATCACCCACCCAGCAACCAGTCAGATGACAGATCGCACACCCCGCTCACTAAAGAGAAACTCCTCACTGACTTCCGAGACCGTTTTGATGGATTAGGAGAATTCCATATGAAACCATACCACATCACCCTTGAACCTGGGGCAGAGCCTGTCCACCCTCCACGATCAGTACCTGTCCACCTACGAGAGCTCTATAAACAAGAGATTGACAAGATGCTAGAGTTAGGTGTCATTACCAGGGTTGACACACCCACAGACTGGGCAAACAGTATTGTCCTGTCAGAGTCAACTGACGATAACAGAGAAATCGCAAAGCTGAGAGTCTGCCTAGGCCCACGTGATCTAAATAAATGGATCAACAGAGGACCGCATTACACCAAGACAATTAATGAGGTGGTGACCCAGTTGAGTAATGCCAAGTTCTGCACCCTAGTAGATGCTAAGAAAGGATATTGGCACGTCCCTCTGGATGAAACCAGCTCGTACCTCACTACATTTGGTACCCCCTTCGGAAGGTTTTGATCCACCCGGCTACCTTTTGGCCTCCTTGTTTCCCAGAAACAGCTTGACTCAGCACTGGAAGACCTTAGTGGTGTCACAGGCATAGCAGATGATACCTTCGTCTTTGGTTCCACAGAATCGGAACATGACAAGGATTTAGCTAACCTGATAGAGCTAGCCCGACAGAAGGGCATAGTATTCAATAGAGACAAGCTACAATTGAAATGTAAGGAGGTTCGTTTCTTTGGACACACCTGGACCTGACAAGGTGAGGCCAGACAGCAGCAAGGTAGCAGCCATAAAAAGCATGCAACCTCCAGCTCGCACTCAGCTCGCCTGGCCACCATTACTGCACCACTTCGCGAACTCACGAAGAAGGATGTAGCCTACGTTTGGGGCCCAGAGCATGATTTTGCATTCTCTGCAGTCTAATAAAAAGTGTCTACTCTTGGTGTGTTAAGGTACTTTGACCCTGCAGAAGAAACAGTAATCCAGACAGATGCTTCGTTGAAGGGCCTTGGTGCCGTCCTCCTACAGAACGGTCAGCCTGTGTCTTATGCATCAAAGGCACTCACTGTAGAGCTATAGTACAGTAACATTGAGCGTGAAGCACTAGGTGTAGTATGGGGACGTGAGAGATTCCATTATTTTATTTATGGTAAACAGTGCACTATCCAAACAGACCACAAGCCACTGGAAGCGATCTTCAGAAAGAAACTATCTAGTTGCCCAGCAAGACTCCAAAGATTTGTACTGAGAGCACTTAAGAATGACGTAAAAGTCACTTATGTCAAAGGCACTGACGTACCAATTGCAGATGCGCTGTCGAGAGTTTCACCTCAACCCGCAGCAGCCAATAGCCAGCTACCACAGTTGGACATCCATGATGTCACAAAAATCAAGTGCCATCAGGCTATCCTTGGCAGAGGTTGAACTCTGACCTGTTTGAATTCAAAATTCACGATTACCTGCTATTATCAGACCAGTACAGCAAGTTTCCTGTTATCAGAAAGCTCACTAGCACGTCCTCACAGGCAATAGTGACTCACCTTAAGAGCATCTTTGCAGAACATGGCATCCCAGCCCAACCGGTTACCGACAACGGACCACAGTACAGCTCCCAGGAATTCAAAGATTTTACAGAATCCTATGGCATTGAGCACCACCTTACCAGTTCCCACCATTATCCACAAGCAAACAGGTCCTCTGAACTCATGGTACAGACAGCAAAGAACATACTGACAAAGTGTGACGAAGAAGGAGGAGATCCCTACCTAGCGCTGTTATCATATACAGTCACACCCATTGACCACCACCAGAAGTCACCGGCAGAACTAATAACCGATAGAAGGTTCAGAACACTGTTACCAGTGTCCAACCGTGCAAGTCTTACAGCAAGTTAAGGAGCAGTTGAAGAGGCAGCAGGACCGTTATGGTCACTATTATAACCGGAAAGCAGGCCCAACCCTCGAACCACTCCACCCAGGCCAGCCAGTACGGATGGTTGAGTCAAACGGCTTCGACGTCTGATATCGAAACTAGATTTGAGAGTTTCGAGTTGTTTTATGTAATGTACTCGTGCCTTAATTAGCAGTAATCTAAGATACATGCCTTTGTCAAGTTACCTCGGCGACGCCATTGCATAGGCTTAAGCCCTCGCAATTGCCTATAGATCCAATACCGCGTCGTAACAGGTCTAGTCAGATTAGATGTGCGTACGCTTGACACTCTGGAATACCAAAGGAGTGCTTAGCTCCCTCCAGGTACCTCCGATATTTTGCTCATAGGAAATCGGGAGTAGGTTGAGAAAATGCGAGACAGCTCAATTAGCTGACCTTTCCAAGAAAAGCAATGCCAAAATGCTAAGACCCAAAAGATGAAAAGATCAGAGTCGTTACCACAGTTCCTGGATGCATTCTACAAGGGCCTCCCTGGACTTGGTCACATGCTCGACAGCTGTGCAACTGACAAAGATAATGCTCCACCACTGAGACCACTCCCAAGAAGATAATCCTTCCCAAAGAGAGAAAACACCCTAGAAGCCATCCCGAACATGCATCAAAAATGGATAATGCAGCCCTCTGAAAGACGATAACCCTTCGTATTGTCCTCGTTATAACTACTCAAATGAATGCATGTCCCTTACCTTGCACTGATGACGTATTAGATTATTTTGCCAACATGCGGTTTTACCATTAGGACTATGCAATGCCCCGGTAACTTTTGAGCGACTGACGCACAGAGTTACCAGTTTCCCTTGTTGTCATACCGTTTATTGGGTGGCACCTTACTTGACAGCCGTATATTATAGTAATAGTTCAGGTTTGTTTGTATCATGTACAACCACATATTCATGTTCATGTTCTCCAAATATATCAAACCCAATTTGGAATGAAAAGTGGCTAATTATCCCGTAAAGAATGAGACATAATGTTGCCTAAAGTAACACTGTCCAAGTTAACGAATTTGATGTCAAGTATTCCTATGACTGAAAGGGAGAATTTTAAATATCAGCTATTGTATTTTTTTGTATTTCTAGGTGCTTTGCAAAACTATTGCCGTGTTTCTTCACTACTTTTTTATGACTGCATTCACTTGGATGTTAGTTGAAGGAGTGCATTTGTACTTAAAAGTGGTCCAAGTATTCAAGTCTGAGAATCTTAAAATGATTTATTACTATGCTTCAGGATGGGGTAAGTAAATATAATTTCTATCTAGAGTTATAAGATAAATCATTATCGGAAGTATATTAGAGCCCAGCTCTCTCTGCTCAAACACTTCTTCGAACCTTTTTCATCCTGTCAATCTCAAAAGGTCTTCAGCTGCGTCAGTCACCCAATTTATGTTGCATAGTAAAAACATGAATTATTGACAGCTACTTATTTCATTTACCATCAGACATGACCTGACCATAGATTCCTAGTTATGACAGTTCACCTGTAGATTCAGAGTTTAATAAAAGAAAGAATCTTAATTCTTTTCTTTCTCTTCATTTGAAGGTTTTCCTCTCATCCCCGTCAGCATTGCTGTAGCTTTGAGACCACACAGCTATGGTTCAAGAGAGATGTAAGACACACATTTAAAATATTCATCTATTCTTCACAATCTCTAAAACTAATGTTGGTTGTTTATTGATTGCAGCTGCTGGCTATCCATGGAAGATGGAACAGTGTGGGCGTTCATAGGACCGGTTCTTGCAGTCATAACTGTATGTGCAAATGCCTTAATTGTTCATAAAGTTATGTGAGGATGGAGAATGGGAATTTTTCGCTGTCAGCAGGAAATTACTTTAATCTATTGTGAAATCTAATAAAAAACAAAAATCTTTCTGTCATCTTTATTATAGATAAATAGCTTCATCTTGTTCAAAGTGGTACACACGGTTGTGACTTCCGCCAAGGCTGTAAAAAACTCTGAGCATATGCATGTCAAGTAAGTGATTGAGCACCAGAGGAAACAATTTCATTTTTTTGTTATAATTTCGGCAAAACTGAACGAAAGTGTAATTACCGCACAATATAGTCCACTATAAGTCAATTTTTTCTTTCTAAACTGTCACAATAACAAGAACAATAAACACCGATATATTTTTGGAATGTGAATTTTTGGGCAAATCATACTCTGGTTAAAACTCAGGCAAACTGTAAATGTGTGAATTAAATATCAATATTCTCAAACGATTTGCATGGACAGTGGTAACATGATGCATAGTTTCTAATGTATCAGCCCTTTAGAGACATTTATTAAGGATTTGTCCTCTTGGTTTTAAGTGGCACACAAGGCCTAAAACTCGGCAGCTGTATAAATTATTAATAACTGGCATTGTTCAGCAATGCTTTTTACTCATTTGCTATTTTAACATCAACATCCCCTTTTATTTTTCTAGGGCTGGGATTAAGGGATTGTTTGTTCTTATGCCTATTCTCGGAGTTGGCTGGATTCTTGGTCTTTTTGCCGTAAATAAGAAAACCATTGTGTTCGAGTATGCTTTCGCTATCATCAATGGACTTCAGGTAAACCTAAAAGCCTTGTAACTTGTTCCAGTTTTATTTTTATTGAATTAATTCACTGATACCTACTTGCATAGCCAAGCTACCTTGCATAAAATTTATTTAATTACATTTTCGTCACACTGTCTTGGACTTTTTTGAAGCTGGACTGATTTTGTCTTTAATTTCCTAGGGCTTGCTGATATTTCTGCTGCATTGTGCGTTTAACAGCGAGGTATGTAAGAAAGAATTGATGCAGATCTAATACCTGTCAATTTGAAGTGATAATTTAAACTAAGAAGAAGAGAAGAAGGTGGTCCAAAATAGTCGAATTTGAAAACACCACCCTTGAACTAACCATTACTGTAACAATGAATCTCCTTAGCGTCTTGACCTTTCACGTTTTCGTAAGTTACAAGTAATTTAGAAAGGTCTTGAGCCAACAACTAGGGGTGATAACTTACCAGGATATTTATTATTTGAGAGTCCTCTTGGTCTACTCGGAGTTCTCTGAAACTAACTTTCTTTGTAAATTTTTTAAAGCGCGCAAAAGTTTCTGAGATCTCCATTTCTTTTAGGTTCGTCAAGCATTTCGCCGAATAAGAGAGAAGTCTTCTTTCTCTAAAGAATACGATTCCAACTACCAGGCTTCATTCTCACTGTCGGTAAGAACTCTAATGGGATATGATAAATATTGTGTCATCTTGTCTTCGCAGCTTTTTTGTATATGGTTATAATTTATGTGAAGGCTGCGTTTCGAGCGGCAAGCCTTCACCACTATTCACCATTCGTTCTGAATAGATTGGATTCGCTTTGGCATGACCAGAGGGGGGAGGGGGGAACTCGAATTTCAACTTGTGAGACTTTTTTGGTGGTAAATTGACTTTTATTAACTCAGTTAACTACGTTTTGTGTCTCACTCAACACAGATGTCACACTATAGGCACTTTACAAAATAACCCCTGACTCATCAACTGACTGAAACCTTTATGGCTGAGTAGCACAACAAAGAAGAAGATCTGCAAAAACAATTCATTACACAAAATTCCACTCCCGGTTAAAATAAGACCGACAAGTCTTTTCACAGCTTGTGCTGTTTTGTTTTTCCCAGAAGATAAAAGTAAAAAAAAAATGAATTCGAAAAAAATTAAATGCACGCGTCAAATATTTAAGAACTGAAAACAGGGCATTGACAGCTCTCGCCGTATGTCAGGGCCCATTGATTCAGTCACTTTACAATGCTTTCAAAACTGACTAAATGAGGGTTGGCTGAGACAATGAGTTACACAGTGCCTTACCATACAGTGACGAATACACAATGACGGTTTGTTCGTTTGAATACTAGTTCTATTCCTCTTTCAGCAATCCGGAAGTTCTTCGAGCAAGAAAAGTCAGAGTTCCAACAGTTTTGATAAACTCAAAGGTACCCGATAACAGATATGTCACACTTGTACTTTCACAACTGAACTAACTGCTTGACTGTGACGTACGTACCCTATAAGGGAAAGTGCTATCATCTCAGGTGCTAGGGTTAAACGAGGACGTTAAAACACTTGGGTGGAGAACCCAGGGGTACGTGTACTTAAGAATAATAAGAAATTTTGGGGTGCGGATGTGTCGCTTGTACCCCGAAGCCTTTGGGTTATACAGACCTAGAATACTCGTTCTCCACATTAGTTGGGACAGTTGTGGTATTTTCTGCCCCCTAAATGTTGGTTTTTGCGAGTTGGAATGTCAGCGAAAAAATTCAACACTGGGAGGGAAGGAACACAACTGTTTGTCGGAATACAGGTTCAGCACGGGGTGTCCCAACTTAATGTGACAAGGATTGTAGTTCAGCTGAATGTGCTACCCTATGCTAGACTGAACTCTCC